>VWYP01008188.1:238539-277300 GCA_013400435.1 Pycnonotus jocosus
ACGCGGGGAATATGCTTTATTAAAAGATGCCCCAAGTTAGCGTTGCTGGGAAGACAGCCTGGGAGTTGATGGTTTTTTTCCCTTTCGGGGGTGTGTGTGCGCGCTGTCCTCTGCTTAATTTTATTAAAGTGCTTAGTGGGAGAAACAAAGGTTGGAGGGGCTGCTGCTTTACTAGCTTTTGTTTACTTACAATCAAGTTTTTCCTGTTCGGAGCAGGTGCGAAAGGATGAGAAGCATGTTGTGTTGGTGCCTTTTTTTTTTTTTTTCCCTCCCCCCCTTAATAAAACTATTACAGACAATTAACAGTAAATGTTATCTCCAAGGCTGTTTCTTTGGCTTGGGTTACCAAAAAGCCGATCTGTTTGTTACAGCTGCTAGGAGGCTTTAGTTTACAGTAGCATTCAAGTTTTTCCTGTTTTGAACAGGTTATGAAGGAAGAATGGAGTTTCCAGACCATAGCCGCCAGTTGCTGCAGTGTCTGAGTCAGCAGCGTCACCAGGGCTTCCTGTGTGACTGTACTGTTTTAGTTGGAGAAGCTCAATTCAGAGCTCACAGAGCCGTTCTTGCCTCTTGCAGTATGTACTTCCATCTTTTCTACAGGGACCAGTTAGACAAAAGGGATATTGTGCATCTGAACAGTGACATTGTCACAGCCCCTGCCTTCAGCCTGCTGCTCGAATTCATGTACGAGGGAAAGCTGGAATTCAACAGTCTCCCAGTGGAAGATGTGCTGGCTGCAGCGAGCTACCTTCACATGTATGACATTGTGAAAGTCTGCAAGGGCAAGTTGAAAGATAAAGAATTATGTTCGGAAGAGAAGATTAATGATGAGGCGGCTAGTTTGGAGAAAGCGGAGCATTTTCTAGACGCCGGAGTGCCCCTGGTCCACGAGTTTGACCCAGGAAACAAACAAAAATTCAGCGTTGCAGAATACGAGAGAGCAGCAGGCAAAGAAAAGGTCAGCAGTCACCCCTCCTGGTCCTCTGATCATATAAGTGTCAGCTCTGTGCCGACAGAGGCAGAACCGTGCGCCGCAGCAGCTGGAAAAACAAAGGCTAATGTCAATAGTTCCACAGGACCTTTGTCCCAAAGGTCTGTTAACTATCCCCTGGCTTCGAGTGATGTGGACTGCGCGCTGGATTTGTCTTTCAAGCCCGTGCCGGGGAGAGATTCCTTACACCCCTCCTATGTCTTTGGACAGCTGGCTTCCGACAGCCAGCAGCAGGGTACCGAGCCACTTGTTAAAGATGAACAAGACTTGCTGTCAGATCAGGAGGACAGCGAAGCCAGGAGTCCAGAGAGTCAGCATTTTGGGAATTCAGCCAAAAGCCTAGTGACAGGGTTAGGACACATGTTCGCGGGGAATGGCAGCTCTCATGCCCGAGAGGAGGATATAGATCAAGAGCGAGACGAGAGCGAGGACGACATGGATTCGTCGGACATCTCCTCGGGCGTCCTCGTGCCTCCCGGGCATATCTGCATTTGTCCCCTCTGTAGCAAGGTGTTCCCGAGCCCACACATCCTTCAGCTGCACCTGAGCTCTCACTTCCGTGACAAGGACGGCTCCCGGACCCGCCTGTCCCCCGACGGGTCGGTCCCCACTTGTACCCTCTGCGGAAAGACTTTTTCCTGCATGTACACACTAAAGAGGCACGAGAGGACTCACTCGGGGGAGAAGCCCTACACCTGCGGCCAGTGCGGGAAGAGCTTCCAGTATTCCCACAACCTCAGCCGCCACGCGGTCGTGCACACCAGGGAGAAACCCCACGGGTGCAAGTGGTGCGAGAGACGCTTCACGCAGTCCGGGGATTTGTACAGACACATCCGCAAATTTCATTGTGGCCTTGTAAAGTCCTTGGTTGTTTGAGATGTGTGACTTCTGTTTTGTTTTGTTTGTTTGTTTTGTTGTTTTGGTTTTTTTTTTTTTTTTGATATCTACAGCCTGCACTCCCAACCCTTTTAAAACAAAACAGGAAAAAAAAAAAGGCAGCATCTGAATTTTAGTTTTGTTTTTCTGCTCCCTTTCCTTTATTTTGTTTCGGTGATATTCACTTCAGGTATATGATCTTTAAAAGATGCAGCAGTATACACTCCAGAGGCCTTTTAATGCAATCCTTCCACTTCTCCCATTGCCACCCTCCCTTCCCAGCACAGTCCTTTAGGTCTTCTCTTGTGCACCCATGTTACATTATTAATGTGAAATGATCTTAAGTAATTCTGCAATGATTTAGCATCAGTTTTCACACTGGAAGTACTTGCTTTGTGGTCAGGGTTTTGTTGGTTGGGTTTTTCTTTTTTTTAACTTTTTTTTTTTTTAAAGATTAGCAGCAAATTCTGGAGAAAAATTTGGCTTCCATTAAGCTCCCCAAATGCCCTCTGTGTGTTGCAGAGAAACATCTGAAGAGATGAGCTATGATTTAAATACATTTTGATGTAGAGAAACCTGTCCACACGTTGCAGAGTGGGCAGATGTACTTTTATTTTATAGAGCTAGATGAGACATTGAATTGGCTCAAATTTTAAAGGGGTTGAGGATTCCCAGCTGTGTCTTTGGTACTGGTCATTTTTTATTCTCTTTATTCCATTAATACTGTTCTGCAGTTGATCCTAAAATCTAAATGAGAAGTTTTTGCCTTGGGACTTGACTTAAATTTTCCCTTCCCACCCATCCTCCTCACTGGGCTGACCTGCTGAAAAGTTGCTTGTGAGCATAAAATGTGGATGGAAAAACACTTTCTGTCTGCAGCGTATTCACTCCCGAAATGTTGAAGGATGCACGCTAGGACATAGAAAAAAATTGTATAATATGTGAATATTTTCATTCCCATATCAACATCCAGAGGCTGGTCTCATCCCCCTTGGAGGGGACAGCAGCTATAAAGTGGCCAAATACCCCTCCTGATACCAGGTTTCTGGGGTTTCATAGTTCAGGGTAACTCATCTTGTGCATTAGGACTTGCCCTGCTGTCTTGCCTGAAAGGTTTGCTGCCATGCTAAAACTAGCAGCATGAAATTATATTTTATTTTATTTTTATGAAGTTGGTGATTCCCTCTGAGCCAAATTGTGTGCAATTGCTGGTGTTCCCAAGAGGCAGCATGAAGATGAACTGCTGGAAGGAAAGCATGGCCTAACTTTTTCCCCAAGTCCCACCTTTTCAGGGGAAGTTTTTGGGGGTAATTTTTTTTTTTAAAGTTTGTTTGTAAACTGAGGCTGCCTGTAACTATAGCCAGTTTTACTCCAGATGATTCAGTTTCTTGCCTATTAGATCATCATTTGGTCTGTGCATGTCAGCGGATATCACTTTGTTCCCTTCCAGTCAAATTCCCCATTCAAGGTACATGTACAAGGGACTGAAGTACAATAATAATAATATCTGAGGGGTATGAATGTCCTTCTGCTGCATTAGCATTGCTTCACCAGCTTTCTTGACACTCCTGGAGTTGTTTGGTGAAATTTAAGTGTGTTTTAAAATTATTTTGAAGCACTGAGTTAGTTTATTTTTAAAAGTTGTGCTTAAAATACTGTATTGCATCTTATGAAGAAAACACTTCCCAATGCCTTTCCCCCTCTGGTCCAAAACCTGAGCACTACCTACATAAATAATATGGGATTGACTTTTTTTTTTTAATAAGTACTTCCTCTTTAAAGAAAATCAGGATATACTTGTTACAGCCTCTTATTATTCATCTCTTAAAATATGAATGTACATGTAATGTGAAATTTTGCTTTTATTTATAGTTTTGGGGTTTGTTTTCAGTTTAATTTCTCAACTGTAAAATATTTTTGCTGAACCTGTTACATATGAAAGTTGTGGGAGAGTACTGTATCTTGAACATAAGTGGCTTTGGTACTGTGGTCTTATTCTACTTAATCAGTTTTTTCCTTTTTTTTTATTTTTGCTGTGATTGGAAATAGCACTGAACAAAATCTAGTAAAATTAAGTTATTTTTCTTTCTACTAAAATTAAGTTATTTTTTTCTCCTGAAGATACTTGATATAGTATTTATTAGATTTTTTTTGTTTTGTTTTTGAAGTGGAATTATTACTGTTAATCTATTTCAAAACTAGTTAATTTACACTTTAAATTTTATAACAATGGGTTTTGCATGTTGAGCAACATGTAAAGAGTTTAATGTAGAGTCAGCATTACTGAAGCTGGTAATCTTAATTTTGCATTCTTGTGACACTTTTGTTTGCATTTCAGTCTTCAATTACTGTTTGTTTTTATTTTTTTAGAAGATCAGAAAATAGGATGTGCCATAAGAACATCATTAGTATATGGAGCAGGGAAAAGTTGAAACAAGTTTTTGTCTGATCTTAGTATAGAAATAATTCATTAAACTGATGCTATGAGCATGCTCTGTGCCGCAGTGAATACGGGGCAAAAGTTGTTTTTGTTTTGGTTTTTTAACTAAGGAAAAAAAAAGACTTTTTCATCCTTGACTACATCATGAACACACTGTTCTCATAGTCTGATATTTGTGTTCCCACTCATAGCTTGAATTTCTAAAGTAAAGAAATGTTTGCACTTATTTTTGTTCTTAAGGTGACTTTTTTTTTTGACTGTTTCTCTGTGTGTCTCTTATTTTTAAGTTGCAATAGCTCGGAGCATGTTTTCAAAATGGTTCATGGAGAAGTACTGAAACATGGCACACTGAACGCTTGTCTCTTCATAAACTGTTTCTCTGTGGGGCAGTTGCTGTCTCCATAGGGAACGGTCCTGCTCTTCATTTTAAACACTGGATTTGTCTTCTACTACAAACAAATACTGTGAAGTTAATGTAAAAAAAAAATCATTGATATTTTTAATTGTTTTTAATCTTGGTGCAGTTCAGATTAAATATGTATATTTAAAGACACTAATTTTTTTGTGGGAGAGTTTTATAGTATACAGTATGTAGAAAAGCTATTGGAATGGAATATATTTTATAAAAATGTTCTATCACTGTTTTATAGTGAACTATTTTTCCTTCAGTGTTAGTGTAATACTGTTAGTCTAGATACGACAATCGCAGGAAGAGTGATTCAGGCTACTGTTAGCGCTTAGTTTTGCGTGGAGTTCTGTTTGCAACTGTATCGGTATGTGCTGTACAATGTGACAATCGTGACTAGGATTGTTGTCTTTATAAATCTACATGAAATAAAAACGTGCTAGAATTGTAAGCTTGAGCCTCCTCCCCCCCTTTAGCAGAAGGGGGTGTGGTGTTTGGGATTTTTTTTATTACGTATTAATAATGATTAATTGCAAGTATTTTATAATTTTGCTTTAAAAAAAATTGTTATTACATACTGTAATAATTTCTTTCTTTTTCAGGGCCATCTGGAAATTTAGGCATGTAAGGAGCTGCCGTGTCTCAGTCAGAGCCTGACTGAGCATTTCCTTAGTGACTGGGCTGGTCCTAACCCAGCACCACTTCTGCATTTTGACCAGGGTTTTTGGGGCCGTTTGAAGGGGCTCAGCGCTCCCTGGGTGACCTGGGGGAGATGTGGGCCAGCCCTGCTTCCAGAGATGCTGGTGGTGGCCAGGTGACAAACCTGTGAGCACAGGGGTGACATGATGTGCTAGGACACCCTGGGGCTCATCCAGCACAGTGCTGGCCAACTGGCACAAAGGCATTCAGTGCAGAATCTCTGCCAGCCTTGGGGAGCTGAGCTCTGACCCACTCCTCTTCACACCTGCCTCAATCCTTGGGGTTATTTTAGCAGGAGCTGGGGTTGGGAGGAAGAAGCCAGCACGAGCTGTCCGTGCTGGCTGCTGCTCAGGGGAGGGCAGTAAGCTGGTGGGGAGGTTTGCACCTGTACCATGAGCACTGTGCCTTGTGTTTCTTAATTATTTGGGAGCAAAAGATCCTGGCAGAATGGGACTGCATCAAAGTGGTGCTGGTTAAGGGATGAGCAGGTTGTAGTTGGTGTGGAGGCACAGCTCTCACTCCCCTCCTGCTACCACGTAGAGGTTTGTTCGCAATCATCTCAAAATAGGTGTGTATTTCTTGCCTTCCAGCATGTGTCCTTCCTTAGAGATCCTGTGCCTGCATCCCCATCTGTGGGGAGGGCTGAAAGCTGCTGAAGATAACGTGGTGATCTGCTGCAATGTGGTGAAGTGTTAAAAACTATAAATATATATATTTTTAGGGGTTTTTTTAATTTCTACCGCTGAGAGTTGGGTGTCCCTGCAGCTGCTTATTTGTGGCCCTCTGTTTCCAGTCTTTTCTGCTGTTATGGATGTATGCAAGGACATTCAAAGGTGTTTTATCTCACCCTTGCCCCCCCCAAAATTAAATAAATTTGCCCAAATCTGAGTGCACTGCTGGGGACGGAGGAGGCAAGAGGCTTTTCTTTGAAAGAGGGTGCTCAGAAAGAAGCAAGCTTGAAGCTAAACCTGGGAGGTGGATGGCTTGCAAACAGGCTATAAATAACCATGAGTAGATTGAGGAGAGCAGCCCACATCTCCTCTGGCATGGGCATGCTGTGCCCATTTTCTTTGTTGATAGCAATTGCTAATGTGAATTCTGGCACTCCAAATCCCGATGCCTGTTGTTCTGATAACATAATTAAATCTTAGGAATGTGAAATATAAAAAGCTTTGAGAAGAAACCAGGCCACTAAGCGGCTACTGGGAAGGGGGGTGTGCAGGCTGTGTATGTACCAAACAAGCAGTGGGGTTGCTCTAGGCAGGATTCCCTGCCTGCCAGCTCATGGCCACATTGGGAGGGATCCTGTGACCTACAGGAAAGGGGGTGACCACCCAGGAGCATCTGCTGCCCTAATCTCATGCTGCAAGGGCTGTCATCTTCCAGGATTGCAGCATGTCATGGGCTCCTTAGGTTGGCAGGGGTCAGCTGTGCCCATGCCAGCAACTTGGGTTTGTGCCGCCCTTGCAAAGCCTGGTTCTCCTTGGGATGAGTGTTGGGAAATGGTTTTGTTTATTTTTAGCTTTTGTTTTGAAGTCTAAGTGCCTTCTGGAAGTGGTCTGGCCCTGATAGGCACAGAGGTGGCTGTGGCTATCCGGGTGCATCTGGCCATGTGTCACCAAATGCTTCTGTGCAGCTCAAGACCATGAAGAAATGGCTTTTTCCTGGCTTAGGTGATGGGGTCTGGGTTTGGACCAAGTGCCTCCAAACACAAGGAGAGTTCATGCTGACCCATAAGACTCTGCCTGGTGCTGTTGGATTCTACCTTGTGGGGAAGCACTGTGAGGATGAATCTTATTTGTTGCTTAAATTGATTAAATTCTTGCATGAAGTTAATTAGGGAGGTCCCCCATGTGAAGTACTTGGGGTAGAGGGATCTTTGTATCATTGCCCAGCTGGTTGGCAGTACTGTCACCTTCCAGTTTCTACTGTGCTTGAGGTCAGACTGTGCCACCCTGAGCTTTGCTTGCCCACGAGCGTCTTTCTGCGCTGTTGTGCTGAACAAGGTGAACAGCAGAACATGGAACAGCAGCTGTTTTCTGAGGGAATCAATGGCAGGTGTGACCCAGCAAAAACAGCCTATGTAGGACAAAGCTGGGCTCAAGTGAAATGGAGTCAAGCCTAGAGCACAGTTGGTGTGTGAAAATGCCTTGTCCTGGGACGAGGAGGAGGAGGAATCATGAGGGGAGCTGTGACCGACTGCCTGAAGAGCACTTTATCTCAAATGACTTGGTGTTTTGTGCTGGGGAGACCCAGCTGGAAGTGCTGCAGGTTGAGCAGCTTTGTGCAGCCATGTCTCATAACAATCAGGCTGAGGGATCTCAGGTTCTTGCTTTTCAGAGGTGGGATGACACTGCAGAGGGGTGCCAAGTGCTTTCCAAGCAGGCACCCTCTGTGTATGTGCTGTAGCCCTCCTCTCTTCCTGACTGCTTAACAGGAGAGTGAACAAACACATTAGTTATTGTTACCTGTTTCCTGTTTGTTGTTCTCTTTCGTACAGCTGCTCACTTCTGTACACAGCTGGCTCCCCTGCCCTTTCAAAATGATCTGTTGCAGAAAACTAAAGTATTTACCAACCTGGCTCTAACAAAACCCTCAAACAACAAAACCCCAACAGCATCTCCTAAATCCTTCTTAATGTTCTTTAGCTTCCAACACATCAGCGTCCTCTGTGCCCTACCCCAGCTAGAGGAGCTTGGTACAGGCAGGGATGAAGGCTGATGCTCCCACCAGCAAAGCAACCTGGGGCAAGCAATGCTGCCAGCACTTCCCAGTGGCAAGGAGTGGCCTCTAGCATCCCAGTGGGTTTTGAAGGCTTTTCCCAAGGGGGTTTTAAACAATACATGTTGTAGATGTCAGGATAGAATTTCTGGGAAATTGATGTTCTCAGTCTTAATAACGCAGGAATTTGGGAAAACAAAAAGTTCAAATGCCGACCTTATCCACAGGTTACTTATCCCTGGGGATAACTCAGCCCACACACTAGGTACTCTCTGTTCCCCAACCTTCTTTATCTCTCTCTCTCTTCTGTGCTATCCAGGTGGTGTTACGAACCATCTGCTGCAGTGATTCAGCAGAATCCATTTAGCGCTTTCCCAGAGAGGCCGGCATCTGCCAGGCAAGGGGGAGACCGTGGGGAAGCCCGGCACATCTGCCACCGTGTCTGCGAGCGGGGCCCGGGGTCAGCCCGCAGCCTCCCCGCGGGGCGCGGCTCCTGTGTCACAGCCCCGCCGCCTTCACCCTCCGCACCGGGGCTCGTCTGGCTCCGGCCGGGTGCTTAATTACCAAATGGCTCATTTGGCTTCGGCGGGGAAGAACTTCCCTTGCACTTTGTGGTGTTCTGGCCGGCGCTTGGCAGGCGCTGGGCTTCCTGGCTGGCACAAGACGGGAACGAGACGATGCCATTGTCGTTCCCAAGGTCGTGCTGAGAGTGCTTGGGCTGAAAAGCATCAGTGTGTAAAGCTCTCTGAGGTGGGGGGGAATGAGGGGATGAATTCCCCTGTGGGGCCATAAGACAGCTCCGGTCCAGCAGGATTTTGCAGAACAAATGCTGTGTGGGGCAGGAGGGGAGCAGAAAGGGTGATGCCAGATCTGCTTTGGGTATCACAAATTTCCCCAAGGCAAATTCTTACCTTGGGGAAGGTCTCTGAGTGTGAGAATCGCTCACATTTTACTCTGGGATGGGGGGAAGATGATCTTTCAGATAACATGAAGAATTTCATTAGCAGTGCTGACTTTCCATCCTATTGGTAAGAGTCAAGTAATGCTTGGCAGTGTCTGCCAGCAAATACTGAGTCAGTATAAAAAGGAACTACCTGGCAACGTGTTTTCAATGCCTGTACGCATTTGAGCCTCTGGCAGGAAACATAATAGATCTTGTGTTCAAAAATCCATTGCATCTGTGCAATAGGTTGTGGCAACGAGCACTGAAAGAGGACCAGGAACATTAAATTTCGCATGTACTGGAAGGTGTCTTTAGCTCATAGAGGACCAGTGACATTTGGAGGAGCAGAAGCTGCTTTCTTTCTCACTCTGTAAATTAAATAAAAATATCTTAGTTTTAGTAGGCTAGGAGTAGTCACACTGGCTAGGGTTTCAACCCTTCGGATGTCTAATCAGCTGTCAGAAGAAGCTGCTTTCCTTTTAATCATTTCCTCAGAGAGGTTTTTTTACATCTAACAGTTTTGTTTCTGAAAATGTTTTGTAAGCAAACCCTTTCACCATGTTGCTGTCAAAGGATATGCACAAAATCCTTGGCACAAGAGGGGAAAAGACCTTGTCTGGGATCTGGTCTGCCCTGCTCCAGCTCAGGGGCAACTTGCTGTTAATTTTATCTGAGGAATATGTGTCTCACCTGCTGGTAGGAACCTCCTTGGGCAGTCTGTCATGATGCTCACCTCTCCCTCAGCTTAGAAAGCTGTTTTTTTTCTCACCCTCATATCCAGTGCAGGTTATATGCTCTGATGTTTTACCTTTTTAGATGGATAAAGAGGGAGGCTCTACTGTCAGTGTGATGCCTGAGATGTAAAAATGGTCTGTGTGGGGGACTGACCCAGTTTATAAACTAGACCTGGATGCAGTCTTGGGCAAAGCAGCTGAACAGCAGAATGAGCTTATTCTGAAGCCCCCTGGGTGTTTTATTTCACAGCCAGGAAGATCGAGGAGGCCCCAGGGCATGAGCTGCTGTCTGTAGGTGGCCAGCATGAGAAGCAGGCTGTTGGGTGAGTGCCTGCACAAGTGCCTTCAGTAAAACGTGCAAGGTTAAGGCTGCATTTGTTCTTCAGGACACTCTTAGGGACTGACCCCTGCTTGGCCAGCAGTAGCCTGTGTTCTTCTGGGCCTTGTCTTAGGCTTTTGCTTAAGGTAGAATTTTGATCTCTTTTTAATGAACACAATTTAAATTTTTAGAGGTGCAGAGGGGAAACCCCAAGCGAGACTGCCTTCCCTTTCTTGTAGCCTTCAAACTGATCATCTGGTTCTGACTTCAGAAATAACCTCATTAGCCTCTTACTAATGAAAGTAATTTCTCTTGCATTAATTCAAAACGAGGGTATTCAGATAAGCATGCTAGGAAAAAGGGGACAGGGCCCAGGTTACACCAGGGGTTATTAACCTTGTGAGAGTGATTGGGCTGGGGCTGGACCAATGTGGGACTGTGTAGCCTGTGGTGGTGTTGGCAAATGAATGAAGTAGTGAACGTGAAGGTCCTTCCTGCCTTTGGCCTGGAAAGATCTGAACACTTCACCTGGCAAGAGTGTGGTGGAGAAACTCACTGCTGGAAGGAAAAGGATCTGGGGCTGCTGGGGGAGTGCAGAGAAAGCTGGTCCTGCAGGTGCCTGCATCTCTGCTCTGCATAGGGGTGATGGAAGGGAGAAGCACAATTAATCAGTCCTGCTCAGTCATCCCCTGGTCTGGCCAGCACTTTGTCTCTGGCTTCTCCTACACCTGGCAGAAAAGCTTTCAGCTCCATGCCTCTCAGGGAGTGTGAGAATTTTCCTAAAGCTCAAGTTTGCCCAGGGGATGGAGTTTTGCTTTATGTGTGGAGCAGCTCTGAGGGAGCTCTGTCGAGCCGCTCAGCTGAAATCCAATCCTAGTTTCAGTGCCATGAAAGTGGAGCACTGAATTCCATTCAGCCCCATGTATCCAGAGGTGGTACAGCCTCAAGCACTTGATATGGTCTTATCTGGGCCTCTTTGAAGCTTGGGAAGGAAAGGAGATGAAGTCAGTGATGCCATTCAGTGCAATAAGCCTGGGACAGCACTGCTTGCCCAGGAAGAATCCCCTCCTGCAAGGGCAAGACTTGTCCAAAGGGAGAGAGAAGAGAGCCAGGCTCTGCACCCACTGGATGAGGACCATTTTGGGAAGGTCACAGCCTGAGGCTGCAGACTTGAACACAAAAGGTGTGATCATTTTCAGAGCAAAGAACAGGGCTCTGATCCTAAAATAATGGTGACAGTGCTGCTTCTTGTTGCTGGTGTAATAGGACTGAGGTGCTCTGGCTCCCAGCAGCCTCAAATTCCAGCAGGGAAGCTGCAATGCTTCCAAAGGCTGCATTTAACTCCTTGCCATCAGCAGAATCAGAAACGCTTCTTTCCCCTAAAATTAGGCTAAAAAGTCACCCGTGACTTCCAACAAAAATGCCACTTGTTTTATTGGGCTCAGGTTTTTTAAGCCTTGCTGCTTGCAAAACCAGAATTTAAAAGATCAGACAACACTTTGTTCTACAGTATTTTCAAACATCAGAAGATGACAAAACTTACTGAGCACTGCTCTGAAGTTAGGTATGAGCACAGTGATTTCCTCATGGTGTTCACTGTGCCTCCAGTAGCATTCTGGCAAGTTCTTGGAATGCTTTGTGTTCACCTTCAAGTCAGAAATTCCAGCTTTTTGCTTAGTTTATTTCAAACTCAACAAAAAATGTCAGCTGCTTTTGGAATATGGAAACTTAGGAGATTTATCTTGGAAATGATTTTTTCAAAACATGCCTTTTTGTGTGTGTTTTTCTCTGTTTACTGGGTCTTCAGGGTATGCATTGTGGCTGTGCACAGCTGATGGAGCACAGG
The DNA here is from genome assembly GCA_013400435.1 of Pycnonotus jocosus. Taxonomy (NCBI): domain Eukaryota; kingdom Metazoa; phylum Chordata; class Aves; order Passeriformes; family Pycnonotidae; genus Pycnonotus; species Pycnonotus jocosus. The sequence goes on from VWYP01008188.1 coordinate 250,515, forward strand.
GGAGTGCGGTGAGGTATCCAGAGTGAAGCTACAAAACCCGAATTTGTCCCCCAGGATGATCTCATGCACAGTCATGATATCTGGATCTCTTAATTCTCCTCTCAAGTTGACATATCTAACAGCCTTGTTGCTAAAATGTCAGAGCCAGGAGTTTCCCTGGGAGAGCCTGTCTCCACATCATGACCTGGCACAAACTCCCTTAGCTTTTACAACTGTGTGGTGTTAGAGGGTTCTGTGGAAGGAAAATAGATGTAGTGAGAGTTCTTATTGCATCGCTGGCTTCTGGCACTGCAGCAAAGGCTGACTGATTCAGTCGGTTTCAAAAAATGGGTTGAAGTCTGATTTTTTTTTAGTTTGTTTTTTTTGTGGTTTATTTTTTTCGTTTGAATCTGCTAAGGAAAGTATTAGATTGGCAGCCTTTCAGTTCAAAGTCTCCAGGTTTGCCATCCCCGCAGATTCTCACCGTGTGGAGGTATCAAATTGCAGAAAATAGAAAGTGCCTGGATTGCTGGCTGTATCCTGCGAGACTCAGCCCCGGGACGGGGGGCAAACTCCAGCTCAGTGGTGCAGAATTTTGTCCACGAGAGGCAAAACTGAACGGGCTCTGGTGTTGCACAACATCGGAGCGGGCACCACGGCGTCAGTACCTGCGAGCCTCTCCCTCTTCCTTGTGTACTTTGAAACCCCGAGGGAGGGAGAGCGCGGAATGAGTAAGTCATTGGGAACAGATGTTGCACAGTAGCAGCGAAACAAATATTTTGTGTTTATGCTACTTCCATTCAAGGGTAATGTTGACACCGATGTGTCTGTGTTAACTTGCCCTTTTCCCAGCAGAATCTCAGCAGACCATCGGGATTGGTTACCAATAAAAGTCTGCTTGAAGCAGAGTGAGTGCTGGGCTCCTGGATGTGTGTGTTTGGTTCCTAATTCTGCGAAGTATGTTGCTTGTTCCCTTGCTATGTGTCATTTCTTCCCCTGCCTGACCTGTTTGCTTTCCCCCTGCTGCCAGTGGCAGTTTGCTTTGCATAAAGACGAAAGGCACTGCCCAGAAGGACTCCAATTTTTTTTTCCCCCCCAGCTTTTATTTATTTTTTTTTCCCAATGGAGTTTCTGGGTTAGAAGCAGATACCCTGATGGGTTTTGTTTTTCTACTTTTTTTTTTCTTTTCTTTTCTGAAGAGGCCTGCCTGTTCCTCTCGAGACTTTTTCATGTAGATATGATGGGCTTGGGGTGCATAGCTGCCCCGCCATCCCCTTGTTCTCAGCTCAGAAGGCTGGGAAGTGCCTGGCTCCCCAGCCCTGGAGGAAATTATCCCCGTGGCAGCATCTGGCTCTTGGCAGGCTCTGTGGGCAGCCGCACTGGCAGGGTTTGGAGTTCCCTTTTAGCTTTGTCGTGTGGTAATCTGTCAGTTGGCTCTTCGGGCTCCCTTGTTCTCTTGTGTGCCTTTTCTTTTTGACAAACCTCTTAATTCAGAGTTGGTCAATGAGAGTTCTGAGAATGCTCCCTGGAATCGCTATCCACAAGGAATTTCTTTTACTTTGCTGCAAAGTGGGTCTTTTGGCAAGTCTTTGTTTTATTACAACAGTAGGGAGAGGGGAAAAAAAGGCTGATCGAGTTCCTGGTAGCTCGTGGAATCTGTTAGTGTCAGTGGACAGGATAATTTGCTCAGCTGACCCATTATTTACAGTAACCCTAAAAGCATTGACTCCCTCCCCAGGAAGGAAGCATTGATGGTTTTAAACAGAAAGAAAAGCCTTTGAACAAACTAAAAGACCAAATGCCAGTTTTGCTGCTCCTGTTGAAAATGAGTGGTTTTGGGGACAGACCTCAGCTGAAGTAAATCCCACCTGTCCCTTGGATTGTGTCATGGTGCACTGTTAAAAACCATCCCCCAAGGATATTACTATTATTTTCTCCATGTATGAATAAGCCACTTACAAGGCATAGCTGCTATATTGCAATTTCCTAAGAGGTGCTGGCATCTGGAGAGATTACATTCCACTGGCCCTTGGGATGGAAAGCATGAGTTCAAGAACAAAGAACGAAACTCTCACTTCTGCACTCAGAAACCCAATATTCACCGAAGGGTAGGGGCGAGCCAGCAGCCGGACCTCGACACTACCGCTGCTCTGTGCAACCTTCCCCTTCTCTGCCAAAAACTGGGCTGCACTGAACCACCCATAAACTTAAAGCTTAGTCCTACTCAGGCTGAACTTGGTGGTGGGGGGTAGAAGAGGAGGAAAAAAAAGACTCCTCTCGGTGGTGAACTTTGCGACACCGCAGTGTGTGGGATTAGCAGCTCTGCGCCGCGGTGTCTATTTGCAGGACTGGCACGGTTCACGCCGTGGTCTTGGCAGCCTTGGCACCTTGCTCTGCAGAGACACCTTTCCCAGTGGGAGGAGGATGCTGAGCGCCTGGCTGCCGGCCAGCCCGCGCCGAACCGCCACGCAAATTGCAGCGGAGCTGCAAAAAAAAAAAAAAAAAAAAAAAAACCCCGGAGAGCACCCACTCCCAGCAGTCTGTGCCATCGGCTGTCTGGCAGGATTGATGGTTGTCACTACCGAACACTGCTGAGCTGGAGCCAAAACCAAGTGAGTGGATGTCCTCGTGAGCCTGCTTGGGGGAGAGGAGGAAAAAAAAGGCAACTTAAACTAAGAACTTCTTTTCAGTTTAGAAACTGAGCTAAAGAGGCTTGTTCCACTTTATAATAGCTTAGCTGAGAAGAAGCGCTGGGAAACGTTCCTGCTGCATGCAGAATTGGAAGGCCACAGGTTTTCAGCTGTCTTTCCTTGGTACAGATTTGTAGCAGAGGAGACTGTCAGGAAGAAGGGAGCATCTCATCTTATCTCATCTCATGTTAAACTGTCCATAGGACACAGAGGAATGTTTAACCATGGCCAGCCCTGATCTTGACAGGTGTTGTAACATTGATTGTGGCAACAGAGGATGGGCTGATGTCCTTTAATTGTTTTCCCTCTTCCCACATGGACAACCAGCCCTGGGCATGCTCCAGGTCGTGATGGTAGCAGTGGCTGATGCACCATAATAGTGAAGTGATTGGTTACAGCCTCCTTGGCAAATCATAGAATAGTTTGTGTTGGAAGGTAACTTCAAAGATCATTCAGCAACCAACCCAACCCTCCAGCAATGAGCAGGGACATCTTCATAAAATGGTAGAACGGTTGGGGTTGGAAGGGATCTTAAAGACCACCTAGTTCCAACCCCACTGCCATGGGCAGGGACAACTTCCACCAGTCCAGGTTGTTCAGAACCCCATCCAGCCTGGCCTTGGACACTCCCAGGGATGGGGCAGCCTCAGCTTCTCTGGGCAGCCTGTTCCAGTGCCTCACCACCCTCACAGTAAAGAATTTCTACCCAATATCTAATCTAAACCTGTCCTTTGTCAGCTTAAAACCACACCTCCTGTTTTTCCTATTGCTATGTGCCCTGATCTTCAGCTAGGTCAGGTTGCTCAGAGTCACATCCCAAACAACCTTCAATGTTTCCCAGACAAAAAAAGGGGACTTGGTTTCCTGGATCTGACTGAGAGGTGTTACCAAAAGAATTTTGCAAAATCACGGTAGGAACACAGTGTTAGAGCCTGGTTTGCCTGTAATGGCTGAATTGAGCCAGATTTACACCAGCAAAGCAGAGATGAGGCCCTACCCCTGTCACCTTTCAGTCTCCAAATTGTTCACAAAATGGACAAGAATCATCTGGACCAACATATCCTGAGGGACAAGAACAACCTGGGAAATGGAATGCTTTAATCTCTGCTCCTTCACCTCTTGAGAGAGGGACAAAAGGAAGGAAAGCAAGCCAGAAAGGAAAGAGATGTGCTTCCTTTTCTCCTCTATGTTGGGGGGAAAAAAGCTTACTCGTCTGCCTGCTTCCTCTTTCCTTCCCTCATGTCCTCAGTGTGGTAAGATATAGAAAATAAAGTGTTTTTCTCAACCAAGAGTGTGTGTCAAGTCCCTCTCCTGGGATGGAGGTGCTGTGGTGCTGCTGCTGAATGGGCTGAGGAGTGCTGGGTCTGGGTCCTGCCTCTCCCATTGCTTCTACTGATACCAGTAATTTATTTTTGGGGAGTAGATCTGAACTATCCAAACTAAATCCATGGGCCTGGCTAGAAAAATGGTGCAACGCTCCAATTCTTGAATTCTGTCAACAGATGTGATGCCAAAGGTATCTCTGAGCCTGCTGGAGCTGAGGAAAAGCCTCCTGCTTGGTGATGTGACCTCTCCAGGATGCATCCTTTTGTTTTCTTCTGGTGTGATTTGAAGGGACTGATTCTGGCAAGGGAGGTACTGCTGTGGGGACATCCTTGTGCCTGTGATGGGCAGCAGTGGGGGGACAGGGCATACTTCCTTCTGTGGCATCAGCTGTGCCTACATTGCTCATTCCTGGAGGGATACCAAGCTGTAGAACTAAAATGTATGGTAAACACTGCAAGACTGTGGCTACAGTGAGGTAAGGACCATGGCCCCTGCCCTGCAGCCCAGCACTTCTTTGAAGCTGTGTCCTCTGAGAGATGATCCCTCCTTGTTGTCCAGGCAGTGAGGTGGACCTCTTCTTTTCCTCAGAGCTCCTGCCCTGATGGCCAGGAAACTCCACTCTTCACATGGGCTCTAAATATTTAAAGGAGGAAGCATAGGAGTCTGGCCATCACTTCTGTAACTTACAAACCTAAATTACTCCTATAACGTGAATTCTTGGTTTGGAGGGTACCTAAACAGCGTGTTCAAACCCTTCTCACCTCCCTGAGCAGGCACTTCCTCTCTCTGCTGGCTTCAGGAAGGATGCTCACCCCAAGACACCTCCTTCCTGACTCTGGTCCCAGGTTCAGCCTGGCTTTGCAAACCCACAGACACCCTCAGGGGTCCTTCCATTGCTTCTCTGCTTCAGAGAAAGCCATGTCCAAGTGTTGTGTCTATCCCTAGGCAGGCATGTGGAGGATAAACTGGCTGCCTGTTTGTGTCTGGTCAAAGATGTTACTTGGTTTGGTTCCTTCTCCCTCCCTTTCCCCTGTTAGTCCAATGGTATCTTTATATTAAGCAGCACAAGAGAAGAATAAAGATTTGAGCTCATTTAACCTTGAACACAGCCATTAGTTAAGCAATTAAAATTAAAGGGTGAGTTAATGGGCAGTGTCAAACATTCGGAGAAACATCTGTTGTAATAGAAATCTGCTTTTTAGTTGATGAATAATTGATCCTCTGTTTGTCAGCACCTAAGCCCAGGCAAGGCAGGAGCACTGGCACTGCCAGAGCATCCCCAGTGCCCCTTCCCAAGCCACAGGCTCCAGGAGAGCAGGAGGACCCAGCCACCACCACCTGCAGGTACATCAGGAAAGCCACCTGCACTGCACCCCCTCGCTGAGGTTGTCCCTGCTGGGTCTCTTGCTTAGCTGGGATCAGACTGCAGGTTTGCCTTCAGGTCTAGAGGAATCAATGGTCTATTTTTGAATCTTTATTAATGCATGTGTGGCTGGATGCAGTGTCTGGACACCCTTAGCCAGGGACGTAGATGACTCAAACCTCTTTGAATTGAATCACTGAGTTAAATTTACTTGCTTTTTGGCAAGCAGTGGATGTGAGGGAACATCTTCACTAATGCAGTACTGTAAATATTATCCTGAGTTTGAGGGGTAAAAACTGTGTTTGTCTCCTGGCTGTGGCAGAGCCAGTGTTGCTGGAATTGCCATCTCCCACAGACATCCCTCTCTCCCTAGAATGGACAACAGCAAAAGAGATCTGGGTGAAATCTTGTGTCCTGTGAGATGGAGGAGAGCTCTGCTATTGCCAGCAGCAGGGTGCCCTTGGGGCCTTGGCCCTGCATGCCCACCTGGAAAGCATTTCCCAGCCAAAGCAGTCTCTGTGTGGGGTTGGGGGTGCCTTAGCAGGGTGGGGTGATGGAGCAGGGTCTGGTGCCCATGCTGAGCTCCTCATGGCTGGGGCTGGGAGAAGCGCCAGAGCAACCCAGAAACTGAATTGAGGACATGAAACATTTGCAGCGTGGGATGTGGGAGAGGAAGCCTGGGTCACAGAGGATTCTTGACGTGTTGTTTTCCACGTTATCTCTCAACCCCTTTTAAAAAAAATCAAACTGAGCCTGTTGTGCAATTTTCCATAATTTGAGCATGCAAAACTGTGCAGCAAACTGAGCTAAATCAAAGCCACTGTCCCAGTCCAGCACAGAAGGGACAGTGAGTTTTTAGCAAGCCCAGGTGAGCCCCTCCACCCCCATATGGGGGATGCCATGAGCACAGGCCCCTTTATAGAAAGCAGTTGGGAAAAAGCAGTGGGAAGGCAAGAGAAAAAACAGAAGGAAATTATTTTGAAGCTACCTCAGAGATGAATGTTGTCAGAATGTGGGTTCTACCCCTGCCTTGAGCTTTGTCAAGTCAAGCTTTTACCTTCTGAGGTTAAAAAAAAAAAAAATCCATCTGGCTCTTTGTTAGGGAGAAACACAACAAAATCACCTCCTAAAGAAACCAATTGTATAGATATTTCCGTTTCATACACTTATCTTTTTTTTTTTCCTCCAAACTATCTGTAGAACTTGAATTTATACAAGAGTTCAGGATTTGTGTAAAATTGCATTAGTGGGTATGTGCATCATAAGCATAAAGAAAGGGAAATAAACTGGTATGGGGAAATTATCTGTGTGTCTTCTGCTGGTTTTAGCTGACAACAAACAGAACCTGTAGCTCAGTTTCTTCCCCCATCTCCCCCTCTGCATGTAGAGGCTGCCTTAGCATTTGTCTGCATTTTTGCTGCTGCTTCCACTTCCTTCTCTGCTTCTTTGGAGTAGAGCAGCTCTTTCTCAATTTCATATTGAAATTTCTGTTTCAATGGAAAATTGTCCCTGCGTTATTGTCAAGTGTTTGATGCCTTTCTCCACTTCTACCTTTCATTAACTCGTCAATATTGCCTTTAACGACGTGTGAATGCAAACAGACCTTGCTCTGAGGCCTGTGTACAGCAGGCAGCAAACGAGGCTGTTCCAGAGCTCTTTAGAAAAATTGTTTTTAAGCAGAATTTTAACTGCTGAGGTTATAAACACACAAACCAGCCCATCCTGTGTGGGAGGTGCACAGAAGTGATGTTCATGTTGAACTTGGAGTGGAAGCTTTCTTAAAGCAGAGATAACTGTGAGGATGGATGAAGTAGAGGGTTTTTTAAAAATCATAGATTAATTTTGTTTGAGGAAATCAGACTGGTTATTAAGGAGATTGTATTCAAAACTGTAATTCAGCCAGTTTCAAATATGAATAGCAAAAAACCCCTCAGAAACAAGAACAAGAACAACAACAAAAATTTCAGAACTCTGACTTTTCAAATTTACTTATTCCTATGTTCGTCTATTGGTTAGAGCCAAATGTGTATTTTCTAACTTTTCCCCAAAATCGCATATTCATATCTCTGCCTCAGCCCCAGCTTTGCAATTGTCCCCATGATGATACAAATGACACTATTTCCACTACAATAACCTGGTTACATTTTCTTGGCCTACAAGACAAAACTACAAAAAAATCATAATTGTACTTTCTTTCACCCAAATATTTTGAAAGAAGGATCTGTGAAGAAATCTCTGCTAAGCAGTTTAGCTGAAATTCATGTTTATTGACTTAAATGGAAGGAGATTTGAGCCTTGGGCAGGCTGCTGCCCTTCAGATAACTTCTCCAAACACCACTTTTTCATGTGTTTTTTGAGCCAGGTATTTTCTGAGCTGACTTCTTTACAGCCCTCTGTTTACATCTACAGACAATAAAAAGGGGACTTACCCCAGAGCTTTCTTGCTTCTGATGAGCATTTGCCCCCTGTACACCACATGTTCTCAGAAAAGGGAGCAAAGCAGTGCTGATTTATTCAAGGATGCAGGTTACAGAAACAGCTGGTTTTGAAAAGTGGAGTTTATGCACATAAATAGGGGATAGCTGGGAGCTGCCAACTAGTCTGTAAGCTTGCCCTATACATTGCTACAGCAAAGGATTTGGGTGGTAATACTTAATTTTTAATTGCAATTTCATTAGGATTATCAGCTAGTTATTTCATCCCCATTGGTAGTGGCTGGGCTGCAAGGGAGGTACAAGGGCATCCCCAGCCTGGTCCAGCCTGGTCCAGCCAAAATCTGTGTCACTCTCCCAGCAGGGGCAAATTCAGTGCCTCTGCCTGAGCTCTGCAGAGCCCACATACAGAAGCCCTCATGCAAAGGCAGGAAACTTTCCAGGAGCCCTGCAGACGCTTGGGAGGACAAAGTGAAGTTGAGGATGAAGGAGGAAATCTCTTGATGCTGCAAAGACATCCCAGAATCATAGAATCATCAAGGTTGGAATAGACCTTGACCTCATAGATCAAGTCAGCAAGGTTGGAAAAGACCTCCAGGGTCATCAAGTCCAGCCTTTGACCCAACATCACCTTGTCAACTAATCCAGGCATTTCAGGGATGGGCAGCCCATTGCAATGCTTAACCACCCTTTCAGCAAAAAACCTCTTCCTGATGTCCAACCTGAACCTCCCCTGGTGCAGCCTGAGGCCAGTTCCTCTCATCCTGTCACTGGTTGCCTGGGAGAAAAGGCTGACCCTCACCTGGGTCTTTTCAGAAAGTTGTAGAGAGTGATTAAATCTCCCCTGAGCCTCTTTTTGTCCAGGTTCAACACCCCCAGCTCTCTCAGCAGCTCTTCACATAATTTACTCTCAAACCAGCATCTCCCTCTCCAGAGATGCTGCTGAGGCAAGGCAGAATAACTACTGCTTTGTTTCAAAATAATAGAGGATTGATTTGGCATTTTCTTCTGGAAAGCTGCTTGCAGTGTTAGCAACTGCCCAGGCAAAACAGAGGAGAAAGGTACAACTTCCCAAGCCCTGGGCGTTCTCCCCCTGCCCGTGACTGACAGCTCCGCTCTGCCTGTCATCTGCAAATGAGCTGAATTCCTCACCATAACAACAGTTGGAAGAATCTGTTTTTCTAGCCTAGAAATAGGGGTTTGGCCTTGGCCTTTTTGGGTAATCTGTTTGGAATTTGGTGGCGGTGGTGATGATCAACAGTTGTTCAAAGCTGCTGGCAGCCCACTGGCCTTCACGCATCGACTCGGTGGTCTTGGGCTCTTTCCAGCTCTGTGCATTAAACATTGCTTTCCCATGATGCAAGGAAAAGGGTGCAGTCGATGCTAAAAGGCAGAAAATTTAAATCTGATGAAAGGAAATGCTTTTCCACACAATTAGCCTTTGGGATTTGTTACCACATGGAGCTGCTTACGCCAAACATTTCACATGTCTTTGGGGGGAGGAAAGGGTGTCTGGGGATTTATATGGAAAGCAGATTTTCCAAGGAAAAGGGTTCAAATTAGAATGAGGGGTCTGAAGTTCAGAGCAGGAGTTTTAGCTTCAGTCTGAGTGATTAAGATGCTCTCTGGACTGCAGCAAGGTCTTGAATTGCAACCTGCAGTCCCGAGCGAGCATCACGACTACTGGTTACGCTGTTAACCAGCTTTCATAATTGCTTTTCCTACCACCAGTTCACCCAGCAGCATAAAACTTCCCCACCAGAGGAGTTTCAGCAGTGGCAGTTTGTTACCTTCCTCCTTGGGGCCACACCAGCACTATGATGCACCGGGCTTGATGATTTCTTGTGTGGGCAGCAAAGGCATTAGTGGCTTTCCTCATCACTGCAGCTGATGGGTGACTTTGTGCTGTGGGAGAGGTCAAAATGTGCTTTCCCTTCAGACAGGAGCAAACCACAGGAAGTTTGGTGTGTGAAATAAACTCTGCTGGATGGGCTGACAAGGCTGAAGGCTGGAGAAGCCTTGTTCCAGGGAAAGGTTTCTCCTGGCTGTAGCCTCACAGGTGCTGGGCTCCTGAAGAGCCACCTGAGCTGGAGTTTTATTATAGTTATGATGCACACAGCTTTCTGTAGTCACATCATTAAATTAATGTTGAAATTAATGTGCTTTTTAATGGTTGTTTTTTCTTTCGCTTTTGTTTTGAGAATGCCAGGACCATTTTTAAAAACCAAAAAAATCCCCTCTGGATTTTCCAACTCTCCCTGAAATATCAAGCCCTTCATTTAAAATCTATTTTTATTATTAGCTTAGATCTCACTGGACAGTCTCCACTTGCATCAAGGTGTTTTGTTAGATTGGATTTGTTCCCGTGTGCCACAATGAGTTTCATCCTGCAAAAAGAGGCAGTTTGCAGAAAAGGGGGATTTTAGAGGAAGTCTATCAAACCAGAAAAACAAAACCATGGCAGAGCAGGAGACTATTGCCATTATAAACAAGTGTTTGGTACAAACACAAACGTCTGCAGAAATTCCCTTGTTCCAGTGGGAGGGGCTGAAATTCAGAATATTCACTGAGCCTTGGGAGCTCCTGCCTGTTGGGAGATGGGTGCTGTGGTGGGGTGGGAGCATCTGCACAGTGCTAGAGAAATGCCTAACAACCCCAAATGTCCTCATTTCCTTCCTTGTTGTCTACAATACAAGGACATGAGGATTTATAAGTGTCCTTTAATTTGCCCCTTATTTGCTGTCAAAATCACAGAATCACAGAATGGTTTGGGTTGGAAGGGACCTTAAAGATCATCAAGTGCCAACCACCTGCCATGGACAGGAACACCTTCCACCAGACCAGGCTCCTCAGAGCCTCATCCAGCCTGGCCTTGGACACTCCCAGGGATGGGGCATCCCAGCTTCTCTGGGCAACCTGTGCCAGGGCCTCACCACTCACAATGCCAAGATTTTCTTCCTAATATCTAATCTATACCTGCTCTCTTTCAGTCTAAAGCCATTCCCCCTTGCCCATGTGAAAAACCCCTCTCCAATTCCCCTGTATTCTCCTTTAGGTACTGGAAGGTCTCCCTGGAACCTTGTCTCATGTCCCACATAATATATCCCAAATAGGTGACTGAAAAAAAACCCCAGCAAACAACAACTGGGCTGCCAACCTGCCTGCTTCCATGCTGGTTTTAAATGTATATTGAGCAGTAATAGCATTGCAAAAGCAGGGTAAGTAGTTTTTTTTGTCACTACTTCGTCACTTGCGTTACACTTTTGTCCGTGTGAACATTTACTTCTTATCTTTTCAAGCTTTGAAACACCGCCTAAACCTTGGCTAAGCCTTGAAATACGTTCTGAGCCTCGAAGCCGTGCGGATAGAGAAAAGGAGAGGAGGTTTGTGTCTCACTGCTGGCCCAAGAGCATCCTCTAGTGTGGATGTAAGGTAATTCTTACACCTTGCCTCATAAAAACTGCACTGCCGGAGCCAAGCAGCAAAAACGCGGCACCGAGTTGGTGGTAAAAGGCAGCACGGGGGTGGGAATGCAAACACAGGCAGTGGGTGCTTGTCCCCGCTCTGTAGCGGCTCCAGGAGGAGGTGACAGCACCGAAACCCCCGTGGGCTGAGCCTGTGAGGTGATGGGGCAGCTCTCATCTACTAATCCTGAGCGAAAGTAAGTGCCAACCATCTCATAATGTTAAATGTATTGATGTGGCCAGGTGTAGCAAAAATGGAAGGCCTGCTGTAGGCAAACACCTTAAAATAATTTAAAATGTGCATTATGCACATATAGATTACAGTAGTTTCTGTAAGGGGTGTGGTTTGAGTATAAATGTATTTTGCTAAAAAAGGTAAGTGAAACCACCTTTGATGCCGTGGGTTTGTTGTTGGTTTTTGGTTTTTTTTGGTTTTTTTTTTCTTTTTCTGGACCAGCCTACTTTATATTTTCGGTAACAGTAAGCAATTTTTGTGCACTGAGCAACCAAAACCACATTTTGATTTTCACTGCACTGTAAAAAATGTGCCTCCATTGAGAGCAGGAGGACTGAGCTGCCATCCACCTTCCACCAGACCAAGCTGCTCAAAGCCCCATCCAGCCTGGCCTTGAACACTCCCAGGGATGGGGCATTCACAACCTTTCTGAGCAACCTGTGCCAGGGCCTCGCCACCCTCATAGTAAAGATTTGTGGCCAGATATCTCATCGAAATCTACCTTTCCTTCAGTTTAAAACCACTAGCTCTTGTTGTGTCTCTACACTCCCTGATCCCTCATCTTTCCTCTCCTTTTTGAAGTGCTGGAACCATCCTGTTCTCGGGGTGGTTGGGGTTTTATTTTTTGGTTGTTGCTGTTTGCTAAAAGCTTGCAGTGAAACACTGCTGAAACCTTCTGCAGGAAGGCAGGCAGCACACATGCTCTGACCTGGAGAAACTCACATATTAGGACAAGTAACACACTCCATCTGTGCACAAATTTGGAAGAAATAGAGAGGAAGGGTGAGATCAGGACAGACACAGGTTGGAGTAATCTCACCTCAGTGGGATGAAAGGCTTTGAAAGGAGCTTTGGAGGGATAAGTACTTCTCCAACATGGGAGCAAACAGAAAATGAGATAAGATCCAACAGAGCTTACCCAAAGTCCACCCTGCCAGCCTAACCTGTTAGCTTCCTTTGATAAGAGAACTGATCTTCCAGATAAGATCCATACACTACTTGCCTTGTCTCTCAGAGCAATTGAGAAAGCCCCGTTTGGGAAATTATGCACTCAGATGGGAAGTGGTAGAAATTGTTGTGGTGAGCTAAGGAACTGGCCAGGGTAATGAGAGCAGCAGGGAAAGCCTTGGGGGAAGCTGCTGGAGACATTCTACAAGAAGACTGGAAAATCATTGCCAGTACAGGGGAGATGGTGTGTCTCAGTAGGGCACAGATGGAAAAAGTAGGAGAAAAGTCAGGAAATTTAGTTGCTGTGAGCATGAGCTCACAGAGTAACAACAGAGTTTCTGCCATCAAACAGGTACTCAAGACCTGGGAATGACTGGGAAGGAGAACACATCAGTGTCTTCACAGGACTGAGAGCAGGACTGAGATCCATCAGGTGCCATGGCCTTGACAGTGGTGTGTCCACTCCTAGGATGTAATGGATGGGAATGGATTTCCAGCAGACAGAAGGCAGGACAAATGCCATAGAACAGAGGTGGGTGAGACTTCACCTGGGATATTCTGCTCAGTCTGGTCCTCTGTGTGAGGTACTGGGCATACCTACTAGATAAGGCAGGTGTTTTGGGGGGAACAGGCACAGCTTTTTATAGGTAAATATTGACATTGGACAGGATGATCATTGCAGATCCCTTCCAACTGGAACTATCCTATTCTATTCTAACACCCTAAAGAGAACTGCTAGACATACCCCAAAATTTTGAGTTTACTTCTTTTGCTGACTTGTGATTTAATCAGATCAGAAAGCTAAACACAAGATAAACAAGTTCACGCAACACAGATCTTGAAAATCAAACTAGAAATGTTAATGCCACCAAGGATTTTCCCATTTAAGGTAGGGTTGAATTGTAGGTTGACAAGTTTTGTTGACTGATGCAGCTGGGGTGGTTCTGTGCATTGGGAATGTGTGTGTGGACATTTGCCCATGGACTTGAAGGGCTGATTGCTCACTTCCTGCCCTGCCTTGCTCCTGTTTCCTCTGAGTAACCAACTGCAATCTCACCTTGAGAGCACACCAGCAACACTCAGCTGGTGTTGGCAGTGGCTTCAGAGGGATGGTATGGACAGTACAAGCATTGCAACGAACAGATAGCATGAATAGACACAGGTGGGGCCAAATGATGTGTCATTTGGTCAATAAAACCCTCTTAATAACACTCTAGATTGTAGAACTGCTGCATAGCAGTGGTGAGGGGAGGTGTTGCTGAAATTATTCATCTAACCTTACACAAAGCCTCACAACCCCTTGCCCTGTTCCATCATGCTCTGCTGAAAAGAGCAGCAGCTTAGCTCCAGATTGGAATGAGCATTGGATTGGGTGCTGAGGGATGCTGTGTATTCTTCCACTCTCTATTTTAACTGGCAATGCCACCTGTAGCACTAACAGGTTCCTCCCTAGATTCTGAGTGATGCTGTTCCTGGTGCCTTATGGTATCTCTCTGTCCTCTCTTCTGTCTGTCTAACCAGGTTTTTACTCATTCATGCAGCCTGTATTATTTGCACCCTTGCCTGCTCCAGGAAGGTAGGCTAAGGAGTCACTTTTGTGTTGCTTTTTGGCTCTTTGGCTTCTGCCATTTTTGTGGAAAGGCATCCAACCTTCCCAGCACCCCGTCCTGTCTCCCAAACCCAACCTTCTGGCTACACCATCCCCCTTCAAGTCCAGAAGCTGCTTTTCTCCAGCAACTGAGCCAAGATCAATTTGTAAAGTCTATGGTTCTGATTAGTGCAGGCAATTGCTTAATCTCTTTTAAGTCTCCCCCCTACCCTGGAAGGCTTAGCAGTGGCAAGATCCCTTGTATTCAGCTGATGGACTTGCTGAACACACCAATTGTGGTGGGAAGCCCTCCAGAGCCACATCACCTTGTGCACGACCCTGCTCGGGTGAATCACTAAAGCTCAGTGCCAAGAAATCACAGTAATTGCATAGAGGCCTGAAGAAAAACTCTGTGCAAGCTGATCTATAACAGCTTCCAAATGCACTCAGCCCTTCCAGTGCAGATGTCCCAAATCCCCTCTGTGTCTGCCAGTATTAGGGAGCCCTCTGTGCCCTGGTAGAGGATGGCAGAACATGACCCCATGTGCCTTATGTCTCTCTGGTCCAATTTGTATTGCAAATGATAAAAATGATTGTGAGTTTAAGGAGAGGCTGGGCAGATTCACAAAAGGCTGCTTAGAAGAAGGAAACCACACACACCTCAGGAAGGCTCTGGCAGCCAGGGTAGGTATTTTTGCATTTTCCTCCAGGAATTCACTTTGACTGTGGCCAGGAAGGCACAGGATACAGCCATGGGTATTTTGGTTTGTTTTTTTTTTAGCACCTGTAAGCTCCTGGGCCTCATCACACCATGTGCTCTGCCTGCACATGGATGCCCTCAGTGGGAACAGGTCCCCAAGCTTTTGTATCTGGACCTTCCTGCTTGACATCAAGAGCAAAGCAAAAGTGCTGCCTGAAATGCAGTTGGCAGTGCTAATTCTGCATCAAGAACTTTATCTCCAAATAGCAAAGGCTGCAGCTTAAACCTTCCCCTAAGCGCAGGGTGATGTGACCCTGACAGACAAGGACACAGCATGTGAAAGTTTTCTTCATTGAAGTCATCAGAAATTTACCCCTTCACACAAATTGAGGGGCTTTTCTGGCCATCCTCCACCTTCCCATGGCAAAGGAACAGAGAGATGTGGTCCCACACAGCAGTCTCCAGTTAGCAAATCCTCCCTTTGGGAGCAGTGAGTTTATGAATTTTCATGATATCCATTAGTAGTAAGAAGTAGTTGCCTTGAGACAGATTTTTTGTTAATTAACTTTCCAAACACACACTTTTGTTTCTAACTGGTGAATGAATTTGGTATTCAAAGTCTTTCTCACAGGCCCAGGCTTTTGTCTTTTTCTCTTCCAGGTTAATGGCTTTATAATTCTTCATGGATAGTAAAATAATTACCAAAAGGCAAGAGCAATAATTACACAGAGCTGAATAAATGAACGTGGTCACAACCTCAGCTAACCTAAAGAGATTTTGAGGGATCTGTTCCTATTAGATGAGGATGTTCAAAGATTTTCCTGCCCTTCTTGCTCCTCAGAAGAGGAATTTGGAGTGTATGTTCTCAGGGATGTGAAATTGTGCTGTGTAAGGATGTCCGCATTTTCAGGTTTTACTTCTCAGCTTTTAAATGTTACGCTGTCCAGGAAAAGCATTCAGAGCACAGATGAAACTCTCAGATGTGCTAAATACTCCCAAGCACAACTGCTTTGGTGACTGCAAACCAGAATCCCAATTGCTGAGCCTCTTGCACTCAGGTGGGTCCATGAAGATGGACGGTGGCACAGCGGGCTGGGAAGTTTCCAGGAGCAATGCACAGGAGGACATGACCCAAACCCAGCCAGAGAGGGATTTCCTGAGCTGAGAGGGCTGGAGTGATATCTGGAGGCTCTGTATGGGCATGAGAGTGGAGCAGTTCAGATCAACTTGCTTCTGTGTCCAACCAGCTCTCATCCCTTCTGCCACAGCCCAGAGAGAGGCCCCAGGGCTCAGCTCCTGTCCTGCACCACTCTGATTTCCTAAACCCTGAGGGACCAGTTGCAGCCCAGTTATACAGTGATATTTTTTCATAGCCAGTGGCAGAGAAGGCAGTGGTACTCAGGTGGCACTCTTACAAATCAAGACATTCCCATGTTTTTAGCAGGAGTCAGTTTTACACAAACCACACACCTTAGAAGAAGCAGCAGAGTGATGCTGCAGTATCCAAAGCTTGTTCATTCTGTTTCTTGCCAAGTCTTTACTGAGGCCTGTATCTCACTTAAGACTTGCCAGTTTGTCACTTCTTAATTCACCTACATTAATGCTATTACTTACTGTGATAATTATTGCAAACAATAAAGCAGTCTGCAATGGCAACTATCTTATATCTGTTTAGAAGCTGTTATCAACCAGGCCAATAATTTATAGGAAAGACAAAATCAAGCTTCTTTCACAAGATTTTTTTTCCTGTAAATCATGTTGACCCTTATTATTTCCAATGACTTTCTTTATAGCTGATTTCTATACTAATATTTCATTACTTTGCCCAGAATGGCTGGCTGGATGGCTTAGAATTACTTACATCGCCCTAGTGATTTTTTAATAATTTACCCAAAATGCAGCACTCCACCAGTCCTCTGAAACATTTGCAGTCCCTCAAGATTAAGTGGGAGTGGGTCAAAGATCCCTTGAGCCAATTCATTTCAGTTCTGAAGATGACAGTTGTCTGGACCTGTTAAGGTAATAATGTTTATCTCTAGTAATGCTGTTTAATAGCTTCCTTGGTTACTAATGGGATGGAAAGTGCATTGTCCTCATGACATTTGTGCATGATTCTTCTTGTTTCCAAATTCAGAACAAAAATATTTATTGAACACCTCAGTCCTTTTCACATCATCATCAACAATTTTACCATTTCCACCACGTGATTCAAGTGTTTTTGAAGTGAGCATCATCTTAAATGTAAACTAGAGCCAAATGCCAGCTTATTGCCCTGTTCTATTTAATGTACTTGTGACTGATTTAGGACTTGACTGTTCAAGACTTCAGCAATATGAAAATCCCATTGAAATCCTAGAGGATCTTCAGGGGTGAACTCAACCTCCCAGATGCTGTTGACTGCCAAAATTACTTAAAAGATTAAAATAGGCAATGACTGACACAGCATACCAATTGGCCTTATCGATTTTGTTAAAGCTAAAAATGGCTGCAATTCAAGTTTTAAATTAGTTTGAAAGGCAGCACTATTTTATTAAGCCAATGGCATTCTTAAATTTATTTTCCAACAGCAAGCATTTTTCATGTAATGTTTTTAAAAGCTGGTTCCTATGCACAATCCTTTCTAAGCGTTTCTAATGTTAAAAAATTAACCAGCTGTAGCTGAGAGAGGGAAGAAAATTGCTTAACTGTGATAGCACAGCATGGAAATGGCAAAGAGCTCCAAAAGTGCACTGCAAGAGGTGCCCAATGGCCAGTGACATCACTGCTGCCACTGTTGTCATCTACAGTCTGTGACCTAACCTGTGGCTAGCGCTGTGAAGGGACTGGAACACCTTCACCTGGGTTATGTTACAGCAGGCAGACTTCTCTCTTCCTGGGCACTCCTGGGCTCAAGCTCCCTGCTGCTGTGACTGCTCCCCACCAGCAAAAACCTCTCCTGCTATTCCCTGTGCAAAGGGCTCAGTGGGCACTAGGACTGATACAGTTCCTCTAGTCCTCCAACTCCATCCCCCTTTTGTATAAGGAAATATAAAATGTTTTAAAGGATAGCTGTTTGGGAGGGTTCGTTGGGGTTTGGGTATTTTGGTTTGTTTTTTTTTTTTTTTACGGTTGGATGGTTGGTTGGTTTGGATGGAGGATTGCTTTTTTACTTAAAGCAAAAAATGCCATCTCTTTGAAAGGTGTTGTGCCCATTTCTGTTTGCAAGGCAGATCTGTAAGTGCAAGGAAGTCTAAGCCATACCTCTGTATGATCCTTTATCCTGCGGGGTAGAACAAAGTAACCTGGCAAATTATTGGCCAATGCTCTAGGCAGAGTTCAAAATGCTTTCAAGTATTAACTGGAAATTTCGACAGTCCTTTTGTGCCACCAGTACAGCATTGTATTGCTTATTTTCCTCCCTTGAAAGACTTGCAAAAGGCATTTGCATAGGGTTTGCTGATCTCAGTGTGAGAGGGCACGGCGAGCTCTCTGCAGTGTGTGTTAACCTCAGCTCCTCTCGTTGTCCAGACATGTCCCCAGCAATCAGCTTATGGCTCAACAACAGATCATAGGACCAGTCAAGCCACACACTGGAGGATTTCCTTTTCATCTTCTCCCTGCCCTATTAAGATGACTTGTTATAAATGTGATCATTTTTCTGCTCAGCTATTGGCAGTCCAACAAAGAAAGAAATTATAGACCGTGTCATCAGCCTTAACTATTTTCAACAATTCTCTCTCCTCCTCAGTTTATTGTCTTCTTAGATAAATTCCTGTAAGACATTATCTCTGTTTTACCTTGGGTCTTAAAGGGATCTGATTTACAGCCTTGCCAGGTATACATCAGCTTCTGTTGAATGATTATTTGCATTAGAGGAGTGCTGAGAAGCTCAGTACACAGTACAAAAACAGAATTTAAGACAGTCCCTGATTGAAAATGGTTGCAGTCTACTTGGGAATTGAAGACCAGAGACAAAGCTGTTAAAGTGGGATAATTCTTATGTTCCACCTGTTCTTGCTGCCTCTCAGCCTCATGCAAGACCTATGTGTACTGTCCTCAGGATTTTTCTTACTCTTCTTGCAGTTTTTTTTTGCACTTCAGTTTTGCTGACCATCCAGTCTCAACCACACCACATGGAGAACCTCTTCATGGCATCTCTCTGCTGTGCTGGCTCCTCTGTTCTCCACCATGTGTTTGAGCTGATGCATATGCAGGCCCAGGTACTGAGAAATGTCTCTTGTAGAGTGGGGAAAATAACCCTCGGGAATGAATGAGAAATTAAGATAAAATACAGTGCTAATGAATGTTTCTGCATTTAAAGTTAACTCATGGTGAGTGGGTGGAAAGCTCTAGGATGTTTCTTCAAGGTCCCAAGAGCAGAAATTTGACCTGTAGCAGCTGGTGGCAAAGGCAAGATGAGGGTAGGCACGACTGAGATGGGGATGTGCTGTGTTGTACCCACTGATGTGATGCAGAACCTATTCTGCATGTTCCAGGACAAAAAAAAAAAAAAAAAAAAAAATCCTTTAGTGAGATTTAGTAGTATAATCTGTTTTCATCCCTAAGGTATCCAGCCTATGGGCAGGTGTGACCAGCAATGACTGGTGTGGCAGTCACTGTTTTTTCCTAGAGATGCTGCTTGCCGGTTTTATCAACCTCCTTTTCTCTCTGGAACCACTGCCAGGGAGGAGCAGGAGTCTTTGAAAAAAGGAGAAACCTGCAAAAATCTGCTCTGCCACAGGGAAAGGAGAGGCATCAGTCAAAGCTGGTGACTGGACCCTCCTCTGGAGACCTCCTGCACCCTCTGATATTAGATCTGGCCAGAAAGCTACAACATGGTTCTTCTGCCTGCAGTGGCCAGATGTGGTCAGTTCAGAGTTGTTTCTGCTGAAGCTTTTCCTCCAGAAAATGCAATTTGACCTCAAACATTGAGGCTGATTATTAACAAAGGGAGTAGTATTGTGCCATTATCTCCCAGCAAGCATTCATCCTACAGGTATAGATATTGAAAGGGCCCAGAATTTTATTAATCTCAAAAAAATTGTGCAAGATGGTGAAATTTGGTAGAGGTGAGAGGCATTCTGAGTCTCTTCTGGACAATTTAAACAAAGCAGCCTGTGTGTGTAGGAAGTGAACAGTTGCTTCATGTTTGGCAGATAATCAAAAAAAGACCTCTCTTTTTTGTTCAAATGTCACTTAACCTTCCTCAATCGTTTCAACCTCCCACAACTAATTTTTGGGAATTTATTTCACCAGCATGGAAATACCCAGGAACCTGAGTCTTGACAGGAGTGTTGCAACAATACAAAGATCTGTGCCCAGCTTACCTGAGGGCTTGTTTCAGTCATGATCACTCTGATTATCTGAAATGAATGGAGCTTCTACTCAGAAACTCTGAGCTGAGAAGGACAGCCACAAGCTACGTGTGTGCAGTCAGAAAATGTGCATTTTTTTCAGGGTTTCAAGACGATTTAATGAATGTGGAACACATGGCAGTTCATGCACCTGCTGACTAAAGAAGATTATTCTAAAGTATCCTGAAGCCTTTAAGAATCAGCATGTAATGAAGCCACTACTACATCTCAAAAATACTGCTCTGTTGGTCTCCTGCTTGTGGCTTTTATTCTCCAGTGGTGCTAGTAATACAACTGTTTTCCCCAAAGAAATAAATATTACTCTGATGAGCTCTCATAAAATGCCTGACAAGCATATAAATCTCCAGCTGATGGCTTGTATGCTATAAATTACTAAAGCTGCCCCTACAGTTGACCCCATCAAAGCAGGCTGGCTCCTCCTGACACTGCTGACCTTCTCTTCCACATTCATAGCATTCTTCCACCATTCTCAAGTGAAGAAAGAGCATCACTAAAGATCAACACAGTGGAGTACGGTTTTAACTTCACAGGGCAGAAAATACGTGAATCTCCAAGTGATTCAATAAATTACTCCCTGCAGGGCAGCAAATTATGAAGCTTCTCTTTCTTTAAGGCCTTTGCCACTACACTGGCTATTACTGAAGACACATTCTTCAATTTAAAGGGAACTATGTATTTTTTACATGTACCTATTAAATATTTCATCAAAGCTTTTCATTTTGCAGGCAAAAATGATAATGCAAGAAACCAGGAAGATAGTTTCAAGCAGAACTGACATTTTCACTAAACCAGAGCGGCATGATCTAGTGTCAGTCAGCAGAGCAAACACTTGTCTGCAGAGGCAATAATAATGATTGCTTTAGAGATGCAACTGTACAGTTATCTAAAACGTTCTTCTTTATAACATCAGCAAAAAAAGTTTATTGGTCTTGCATTTCCAGTAAAAGGCATGAATTTGCTCAAATCATAAAGGAATGACTTCTTTTCCACAAGTTCTCATTCACCCATTGCTGAGTCTCTAAGTCTTGTCTTAATCAGTCTCTTAGGCAAGGAGCAACCTTGTATAGTTCATAAATCAGTGAGATCCTCTTGAATGGCAATGTTGGGGTTTTTTAGTGTAACCTGATGTTTCATTTTGAACTAGGATTTTTATAATCTTCATGAATTTTAATCAAATGGCCCCACTGAACTAAACATGAAGGAGATTTTCCTAAAAATGCAGAAAATTGAACCAATGGGAGATGTTCTATAAAGAATCTTATGACTAAGTGGACCCTTGGGAAAGGACAGCAGAGGATTACCTGCATGGAACAGAGTCTGCAATGAAAGTACTTTCAAAATAAACCTTGGGCTGGATATGAAAATGTGCAAGTGCACGAGTGGAGTACTAGGGAAGAGAAAGGAAAAGAAAAAGAGGTGGTTACTGCAGCAAAAACTGCTTAAGGAAATCCTGCATTTCTGGCATTCAATCAAATATTCCTGCCTTTGCATTATAATAACAACCACAGAAGAAGAGGAGAAAGAATTTGCTCATGGTTGGGAGGGCAAAGTACAGGCCTCTGGCCATGTGTGTTGTGTTGGGTTCTCCAGGCCATGTGAAATCATTTTTCTGTTTAAGTAGGCTTGCAACCTTTCTCATAAGAAATAGGCACATACATGAAAATTAATTGAACGAACAAGAGAAAAAAAACCCTGAAATAGAGACGATCTCAAGCTGCCTGTTGTTCCCATTCTCCCACACAGGAGGCCTCAAAACCCTGCTGCTTCTCTTATGAAACCAATCAACTTTCCCTGAGAAGCTATTTCTTTAAATGTGATATTGAAATGGCACCGACTTGCCATAAGGTGATTCCCATTTAAGATGCCACACCATACAACTATGTATAATCTGACCTAATCTCATCAGACAGCACGACATCATCATTGCCGAGCTTTTACTAATTAAGCCCCCTCAAAACGAGATCACTTAAGCGTATGTTTTAATTCTTTCAGCGAAGTTTTATACCACACAGATCCTAGATGAGACATTCTGACAATGTTCACACTAAACCAGCTCCATTCTTATATTGCACTGATAATTCTTCCTGCTCCCCTGCCACAAGTTATGAGGGTCATAAATTAAAAATAGTTGTTCAAATTACTCTGCGTAAGAAAAAGAAAATATTTTTTGTGGGTTAGCTGGGGAATAAAAGAGGATGACTGGAGAAGGCCATATTGCACATTCCGAAAAGAAGTGTTAACACAATTGGGTTTTATTTTAGTAAATTCCATGGTAGTAAAATTAAATTTCATGTTGGTATGTAGGACTATGCTGTGGGTAAAAAAATACAAGAAAAATTCTCCAGCTGGTGTAAAACAAAGATGCTAAACTAAAGCTGTTTTGGGCAATTCTACCACGCTCCAGCTAAAAATCTGTCCCTATAGCTGGTTAATAAACAGGTTAAAACCACAAGTATTGTAAAAAGCCGTCTTGTAGAACCATCCAAATGACAGAAGGCTGTCCCAGTCAGACTGTATCTCTGCAAACATTTATGCCAGGGAATAACCATGCACATGAATGGTCTTATTGTTTTCCAGTTGACTGGGCAGGGTTGGGGCCTGTTCCTGGCTGTACAGGAGATGAGAATGTTGGCAACCAGCACAACCGAGGTACTGGGCAGAGTGAAGGATTGGTGCTTAGAGAGGAGGGGCAGATTGCTTTTGCTGGTCCAAACTCAGTTCAGCAAGGTTCCTATGCCAAGCTAACTAAAATTAAGATAAACATCCATTTAAAAATAATTAATTTCAGTCATTTAAAAATCATCAATCAGCAAGAAATGAACAAACAAAAAAAAAACCCCAAAATCAAGGAAAATATTTTCAAAATGACACTTGGAAGGTGTATATTCAGAAGGGGAATTATTTGTATGTTATGCTGATCCAGCTCATGCTGATACCCAGAACCAGTGATGAAAAGTTTTGGTCTCAGACTCCACAGGAAAGGGCTCAATCCTTTTTGTTGGCAGCCAACAGCACCATTAGCTGTGTAAAGTACACAGGTCCAGACCTGCAGCATTCTCTTGCAAAAGACCACAGATATTTCCTGATTACAGTAAAAATCTAGGCAGAAATCCTGACCTGAAGAGAGAATGCTGCAGGCACACATCTCCCTGCAGCAGGGCCCTAAGAACTGGCATGGGTCCAATTTTGGCTTTCTGGGAAAGAAAGTAATCACTAAGGAGCAGAATCCATTCAAATGAAGAAGTGGTAAAGAAACCCTGCCTGACCTACTTGTGAACCTCTCCTGATGCTTCTCAAAGTGAGTTAACAAAGAACAAATGAAATAATCTTGGGGAACAGTGCCTGACAACTACTTCTACAGTCCTTTGATGCAAAGTAGTCAGGAATTCAAGATCTGCTTGTGTGCCCATGAATGTGTGTGCACGCAGCTGTGCACACTGGATTTCAGCCAGCCTGCAAAGAGTTAATCAGGCCACATTCACTTAGCAGTCCTGCACAGCTTTATTTATAAGCTACCCACCATGTTACTATCTAAGCAATAACCAGAATTCATTCTTTCCCTTAGCTCATGGACAGGGAAAACTGCCCTTCAGAGGGGAAGCCACAGAGGACATCTGGATCAGGCTATGATCAGTCTGGAACAGAAGCTCCTCTGCAGCAAGATGCAGCTCTTGTTTGGCAACTCTGTCAAAAATCTCCTTCACATCAGAGCCTGCCAGCAAGAGCTTGATTTAGTTCAGCTCCTTGGGGAATGGTGGGATCTTTGTTTTGAAGCAGGGATCTGAAGTGGTTCTGCTCCAAGATGTGATAGCTGTGGGTTCAGGGTGTCAGACAGAAAGAATTTCAGTGGAGCAGATGACCTGATTCAACAGCTCTGGATACAGATTGCCCTGTGACCTGTTATTCTGCTGCCTGGACATTCCACCTTGGCTTCAATCTCCTTGTTTATGGCAACATGAGTGCTCTGGAACAGGGACTGGTCATTACTCTACATCTGCACAGAGCAGTGAATCTCCTGCCACCTGGGCCCTGCAGGTTAACACAGCTGTGAGTGTGTCCCCTGTAGCTGAAGGTGACAATGCTGTAGAATAAGATAGAGCAATTTGCATGATAAACATGTGCCCCAAATCTAGCTTAAGCCACATTGTGCTGCTGCTACACCCAGCTTTGTGAGGTCTTTCCTTGGCCTTTCCTCCTCCCAGCAGGAAGAAGTGGTTTTATGTCACTTTTATGGTGTTGTGTGTTTGGCTAGCCTGGGGGGTTGAGTAGCTCAAGGGCTACACTGCCTGCCAAAAGGGCTTGTTTCAATAGGAAAAAAAATGTAAAACTCAAAGTACAGCAGTCTTTGTACAAGTGCAGCAGCTTGTCTTCCCCATGGACACATGCTCTGACTGGGATTTAAAGATAACAGTGTAGTACCAGGATATGCTGCCCACACACTCTTTTTGGAGGGGTGAGAGTGAGGAGAGAGGAGAAAGACTCCACTTATTATCTCTTTTGTTCCTTTTAGATCACTGGAATAAAATGAAGAGGCTGCAATGCAGCATTCAGCCAGGCCCAGGGTATTGGCACATATTGCATCTTCAGTCAGGTCAGAAGACATGTAGTGGGAACAGGGACTTTTTTTCTTCCCTATAAACGCTGAAGTACTGACTGACTGCTCAAATAAATACACATGGATAAATGCATGATAAAACTGGGCTTAAAGAGAGACTAAAGCAAACACTAACCTTTTTATAGCAACTTATAACAAAGATTTGCCTAGATGGCAGGCTTGTATAAAGAAGTAAATTATTCTGCTTCCTTTGAGGAGTATAGAGATGCTCTACAGATCGGTTCATAGAGCAGCCTCTCCAGTAAATAGATGTAGTTCAGAAAGAAGTGAATAATACCTATAAAAACTGAAGCTATAAGTCAGTTAAGTCAATAAGAAAACATCATTCAATGACAGAATGAGCTGGCAATATAGTGTAGAAGTCAATTTTTATTTCTAAAGGATTTCTATTACTTCATGGCAGCACTCAATACAAAAGCCTTCAAAGCACTGTGAAGTGGCAGCTGCTCCCTCCATCCTCCTGCCTGGTGTCTGAGGGCCATGGCATGCTGCAAGGGTGTGGTGCTCTGCTCCAAGCAGAGACCAAGAGCACTCCAATAAAACATGGATGCTGCAGCTCAGCCAGCTTCGAAGTCTTTGAAGATAATGGTACCCTGAAAGCACCCTGGGGCACGATGTATCTGCCAAGAAAAAAGTCAAATGTTGATTAAAGGAGGCAATAATACTATTAATTAAATCATAACAAAGTCCTACTGCTCTTCAAAAAGAGAAGGAAAAAGAAGAAATGCTGTTTTGCTTCCCTCCTTACAGTCCTGCTGCAGTTCACTTTGCCCTTTCTGGCTCCACAGCCTTGCAGCAAAGGTATAAACCAAGAGTAAGCCCACAAAGTGATGTGGCTAAACGGCCACCCCCTGTAAGTGGTGTGCCAGACCTGTGGTTTCTATGCCATCACACTTTTTAAAGATTACATCCTGAGCTAAAATTCCAAAGTACACATCACTGAAGATGCCAGAAAAGTTCTTGCAGGTGACCGAGAAACAATACTCAACCCCAAATGTACAGTGTACAAATGCAAAGCTGTCTTTCCAGCTGGAATATGAGCCTGGAGAAACATCACTATGAACTTGGTGGCTTCCTATAGTCTTCCCTTAGCAGCCTGTGTCAGTTGGAGCCAGAGGACCAGTGTTGAGCTGCTCTTTGCAGTTCCACTGACATCTGCAAGAGCTGGGGCTCTCTTGAGAAAGCGTTACCATGATACTCAATGCTCCTCACAATGGGAGAAAAAGTTGTCATTGCTTGCTGCACCTACTGCTCTTCAGAATTTTCCAGTTACCGACAGTTGAAAAGATCTCATAAAATGGCATGTCCTTTCACAGCACCCATTTCAGGCTCTTATTCATGGTTAGATGCTCACGATTCACTCAGTCCTGCCAACTGCATTTAGGCAGTGCCCTGCAAGAGGACAAGGAGTGTATGTGGAGATGGATGCCAACCTGCAGCCTGGTGGAGAGACTGGTGCTGAGGCTCACTTGGGTGGCTGGAGAGGCTGTGCTGGCACTTGTGCTGGAGAAGCAGCTGGTGTTGGGACTTGGGTGGGAGAAGAGGCTGTGTTGGGGCTCACTTGGGTGGAAGAAGTGGCTGGAGTTGGACCTCTCTTGGGCTGGTGTTGGGCCTGGTCCTAGTGTCTAGCAGAGGCAGCATCTCCAGTCCCATGGCATCAAGCTTGCATTTTGGACCTTCCCAGGTCAGGGATGGCTGCACCCTGGTCAGAGAGGTGCCAGAGGCTCTGCTGGCATTCACTGAGCCCCTCTCAGAGCCTGAAGTGAGGGATGCTGAACCAAAACATGGCATTGGCACAGGATTTCTGGAGAAGCTGTGGATGCCACATCCCTGGAGGTCTTCAAGGCCAGGCTGGATATGCCTTTGAGCAACCTGGTCCGGTGGCTGGCATCCCTGCCCATGGTGGCAGCGTAGATGACCTTTAGGGCAGATGACCTTTAAGGTAGATGACCTTTAAGGCCCCTTCCAACCCAGCCCGTGCCATGCCATCCCTGCAGCGATGCCATACGATCCAGAGCCGGGCCGGTACCTGCGGCTCAGGTGCCCCGCGAGCGCCGGCCAGCCGTCTGCGGGCCCGGCCGCGGAACCGCCG
>VWYP01008188.1:277409-288390 GCA_013400435.1 Pycnonotus jocosus
TCCGGGAGCGGCAGGGAGGCGGCGGGGGCTGCGGGCTGTCCCTGTTACCCGCGGAGGTCGCTCATCCCCACCTGCCCGCCCGGGGCCGCCGGGGCCGGTGAGGCGGCGGTCGGGCCGGGGAGCGCGGCGCAGCCCGGGGAAAATGGAGATCTCCTCCCGGTGCGCTTTGGAATGCAGCTGGGAGCCCGGGAGGTGGGTGAGGGGAAGGCGAGAGCTTGGCGTGTGCCGCCGAATCTTCCTTCCTTCAGCCAGGGAGAGGAAAATGGGATGTTGTGGGAGAGGCCGCAGGAACAGGCTGCTCTCAGCCGGGCTGTAGCAGCGACAACAAACAGGTGTGGCCGGGAGGGTGCCCGGTGAGTGCCGCACGCAGGTCACAGCTGCCGCCCCTCCGCCTGCTGAGCACCGAAACCCCCGGGGGGAATCGCAGCCTGTGCTCCCCGTCCGGGGGTAGCACAGCGGTTTGGGGTTTGGAGCAGCCGTGCAGCGAGGGAGGAAGGAAGGAAGGAAGGGATTTGTGGGCTCTCAACTTACATCAGTATGGAAGTGGGATGAGCAATAGGGAGGTTGGTCTCCTCCCTCCCAGCGCTGGTGTAAGCGCTCCTGGGAATGCTCTGCGAAAGGTTAGAGGAGCCACGTTATGTCACCTCACTGATGTGCTGGTGCGCATCTTTGATGATAGGGGAGGCTCAAGCTGTGTAGCGCTGTGGTAGCAAAGAGGAAATGTTCTGGAAAAGAGATCTTTGTTGTTTTCTCTTTTTTTCCCTCCACCATATTTCATCATTTCATTGATTGGATTCAGCTGGATGCTTCAGTGTTTTAAACAACCATTTCTTCAGATCCCTAGTCCTACTTTGCTATGGGAATATTTCCAGGGCTGCAGAGCTCCTGTGTATGGCACATGGGCAGCAGGTCCTGGCAGGAACTTCACAACTGCTTGTTGTCACCAGAGGTTTAAGATAGGAACACAAGTGCATGAGGCAGCTTTGGGTCCTACAGTAGAGGGAAATTTGGCAACGGTGGCTGTACACTGTTGTACTTGCACACTTCATGAATAGCTCACTGTGTGTTCTGATTTTTTTGTGTGTTTAGGATGTATAAAGGTTAAGTGCCAAGCGCCAAAATGAGCGTGACTTCGTGGTTCTTGGTGAGCAGCACTGGCATTCGCCATCGGCTCCCTCGGGAGATGATATTTGTTGGCAGAGATGACTGTGAACTGATGCTCCAGGTAACATGGCTTTTTTTTTTTTTTCTGCAATTATTTCTTCTGAAGATACAGTAGATGCACATGTAATGCTGGGAATCTGTGGAGATGTTTGTTGCTTTCTTCGAGTGACACCTTTTAAAAGAAACTTCCCCTTTTTATCCTGAGTCTGTG
Organism: Pycnonotus jocosus; assembly: GCA_013400435.1. Lineage (NCBI taxonomy): Eukaryota > Metazoa > Chordata > Aves > Passeriformes > Pycnonotidae > Pycnonotus > Pycnonotus jocosus. The sequence continues at coordinate 278,785 of VWYP01008188.1, forward strand.
TTTCCCTTGAAGACTTCATGTTTGTGACAGCGCAAGCGAGGTTTTCAAATTGCCATGTCATCAGATGGATAGGATCCGTAGTGGTGGGAGATTAATCAAATAGATTAACTGTCTTGATGCTACTAGAAGCAGTAAACAAAGACATACCGTTCTGTCCTGATCTGCGATTATGCTGCTGGTTTTTTTAGCTTTTGATACATGTGCTGTTTACATGTGATTTGAATGCAGGCTGGGTTTTTTGTTTACCTGTTTTTCCCTTTAAGTTTGATTAAATTATTTATGCTGGTATTTCTCAGTTGTTTTTTATCATGGTAGAAAATACTGATGTTTAGCAGAGGAAATCTGTTTTGGTGGGCTGAGTAGGCTGGTGACCTCTTCCCAAAGTAATTGTGTTACTTGGGCAAACTTTCAGCTTCTGTCAGTACTTTCCATACCAGCATGTGTCTCTGCTGGACCTAATCCAGCGTGTCTGAAGTGTTGACTGTGGTCTGATGTTTGACAGCATAATGTAGTAGATGTCACTCCAGACAAATGGAGCTGGAATCTTGCAAAGAGCTTTTGACAGGAGCAGTTTAGCTCAGGAATTTGTAGAAGCTCAGAATTAAATTAGTGCTTCTGCTAGACCCATGCCTTAAGTACTTAAGTGCACAAAAAAATGTTCTATTGCACCTGCCCGTTCCCCTTTTGCCCCTGTGTGGAGGTGGCAAATGTTCCTGTTGGTGGCAAAATTAGGAAGCTGCCTGCACAATGGAGACTCCCTCCTCATAATTTTCCCTGCTGACCTGATCACAGGTATGTCCTAAATGCTGTGCTGATCTATTGGAGAGGCTGCATTTGTAGTTGCTGCAGGGAATTTGTATGATATGTTAGTAGGAGTTAGTCTCTGTTTAGAGAGGTAGGAGTTCTTGTATGAGGTGTGCTTGAAGGGCAAGGTGCTGTATAGCTGTAATAAAATGTCAGTGTCCACAAGAGAAGAGCTTGCAGTGTTTGTCCTGCTCTGCCTGCTGGCAGTGAGTGGCACGGCTGTGCTGTGGTGGTAGAGTCAGGAGCTCCTGTTCCACAGCAGATCGTTTGTTTGGGTTCTACCATAAATCACACTATCTCTTATTTCATGTTCCTACATGTCTGGCTGATGAGGCATGTAAAGGTGAGACATTAAAAATATTTGCTGTATGTCTACATTTGGCTGCTCAGGAACCTGATTACCATCTTCTCTCTTGACTTGTGGGGGAGAAAACACACAGTGGCCCTGTTTTCCAGAAATTATCTGAGTTTTAGGCTTCCCATCTTAATATCTTCTGAAGGAACTTGGGGGTTGTTGTATTTTTTTTTTTTTACTGTCAGCTTTCAGTACTCTGACAGTCACGTCTCAAGCTGTGCATTCTAAAATAGAAGTACCCAAATACCAATTATGCTTAAAATGCACAGCTTGTTTCTGTGGTTGCTTATGGGGTTAACTGGATGTCATGGATTGTGAGCCACTCCATACCAAGCAGAGTATTTCATGCTTCTTTGGAAGTGTGAGCTGGCTTGTCAGTGTTGCTTGTGGAGTACCCAACCTTGAGACGTTCTTCATTTGCCACACACTTTTCTACAAGGTAAATGAATTGAAATTCCTGGAGGAGCCAGGAATATCTGTGTAACAGATATTGTATCTGGGGACTCATAGGTGGTGGGTGGTATTAAAAGAGGTTTCCATTATTTCACCAGAGTGAAGGCTCTGGATTGTCTATAAAAGCCAGCAGCTTGTGTTCATGGGCTGAGCTATATGTGATCCTTTATAACCATACTGGTCTGCTATCTCCAGTAATAAAGCTTTTTCTAGGCTCACATGTAAGATCTTGTTTTGAACAGCACAGCACATTCTTTTCCTAGCCATTTGCTTATAAAGATGTTTTCCAGAGCTACCTGGGGCTTCATATGGGATGGTTGTAGTAAGACTGAGTGCAGAGGAGAAATTGTGAACAGAGAGATCTGATATCCAAGCAGAATTGTATGTGAGCAGATGGAGGATGAGATCTAAAAATAGACTTTTTCCCTGCTGTGACTGTCCATGTCACAAAATCGTTGTGCAGACTGGCACAATCATTTGTCTTGGGGGAAGCTTAAGAAGCAGGGCAGTTATCAGAGCAGATGGACAGAGCTCTTGTGGCAGTTGTTTGCACCCTGTAGTATTTCTGTGGTACTGACCCTGAAACTGTATATTCACTGCATGGTTATTTTCCATATATATTTCAAGATATTGGCATTTAATCCTTTAAAATGCACATCTGGGAACAGACTGGCAGTGACTGGGTGACCTGGTCAGTGTTTTTTCATCTCTAAGGCTGTTACTGCTTATTGATTTCATCGTGATATGGTTTGTGGTTCCCTGTTGAGACCATGTGTAACACGGTGCTCAAATATACAACATGGAGATAATCCTTGTCTTGGAGACCTGCAGTCTTGCCTTTCTCATTTTACTGTTTTAGGAGTGTCTTGTCTTTTGATATTTTCTTGGAATGTGCTGTCTCAAGGTATCAAATCTGTAAAACAGCAAAAAAAAGGATGGCTTTGTCACCAAACAATCAAGCTGTAGTTTTGTCTGATTTTCTTATTTCATAATACAAACAGTGGATTTGCTTTCTGATTAACAAAGAGGTGGAGAAACCCAGAGTCTTTAATCTTAAAATTGAGTAGGTCTGATACTGGGGAAACACAAATCTACCTTGATATCTTCTATACCTACTAAGAGGATTAGAAATATTTTAAATGTTTTTGCAGCCCTCTAAAGCTTCTAGTACAAGTAAATGCGAGATTTACTCTAGGTTTGAATGTTAATGCATGGGTGAAAATGCCATGAAGTGTAGCTGTAGCTTGGCATACAGTGTTGCTACCAGAGCCAAGGGCTCAATTCTGCCCTTTTTCTAAGAAAAGTGCTTGATTTCTCCAACAGCCTCACTGGTTCCTTCAGGTAACAGTCAACAAACTGCAGGAGTGTGGAAATCTGGACCTTCACTAACTTGCACTGGTACAGGTTTCTAATGTGAAACTTGGGGCTGGTAGGAAGTAATGCTCTGAAAAGATCTACTCTTTTTAAAAATCAAAAATAAAAGAATTTTGGGACCATCTTGAAGAAAATAATTTTTCCCTCCCCCCAGCATCCTTCCTGGGAAATGTAGCTGACATTTTTATCAGCTTTGATCACTTGCTTAATGTGATAGATACCCAGGGGACAAACATTTTACAAACTCAAAAAATTCACTTAACTATTAAAACATTCCCTTCTGCTCCTAAACAAAACTTTTTTTTTTTTTTCATTTTTGCTAAATGTAAATATTTAACAGAATGGAAAGCAGTGTCATGGTTTCCCTGTTTTTGTTTGAGAGTGATGTTTACTGGAAAATTCGGGGAATAGAAATGTTTAACCAGTGCTCCCCTGAGTATTTCCCTCCCTTTAGAGTGATGCTCTGGGCATGTGATTGTCCTACACCGAGTGAGTTTGTACACGGGTGTGAGTTAAGCAGGAATAGGTGCTGGCAGCATGATGCATTCTGTTTCATGCCTTTATCCCGTGTGCCTTTCGAGACAGCCTGACATTTCCTATCAGGAGACACTGTTTAAGCAATTGCTTATAACTCTGCTATACTTTGTAGCTGTTTGGGATGAGATTTATTTTCCAAGCGTCTGTTTTAGGCAGTGTGTTCTGGATGCAATCATTTATCTCCCTTCTTTGGTCTTTGCTGTGAGCAACTCTGAGAAAAATGCTATTTTCTTCAGGTCAATTATTTAAAAGTATATTTAGCCTGTTCTTTGAAGTTCTGGCATTGCAGTAGAGCTGAGTCAGTGAAGCTTTTCAAGAGTGAATGACTAGGTTGGAGGTGGTGATTTGGTTTTTTTTTTCCTCTTAATCAATAATCTAAATGTGTTTGACCAAGTTCCAAACGTTTGAGTAAAAGCTGGAGTTTGAATGTGGTCAGCAGGGACTTATTTGATAGTATTGCCTTAAGTAATTTTATCTGGCAGTGAGGTTGGCAAGGGGATGGAGTGGAGAAGTGTCACAGGTTGGGCAAAGAGGAACTGGGTGCAGGTATTCATTCACCAGGCTGGGGTGTAGATGTAACAGCAGCTGTGCTAGATTAGATCAGGGTACACCTAACCTGGCATCCTGACTCCGTGGTCAAAGCAGCTGTCGAGGAAAGGGCAAGGACAAGCCAAGAGTGTAATGATACTTCCAGAATGCTTGTTCAACCTCTTCACCTGTGTTTCAGGAAGCCACAGGTCAGATCTTTGCATCTAGTGGTTGGATTTCTACTCTATAAAGCTTCGCCAAGAGATGAAGATTTGGCCAGGTGAGGAAGTACAGCGAGGATTCTGTTTGTGCAGAGTGAGAGGAGCAGCAGCAGGACTTGGAGACGTGGAGAGGGTGGTGCACGTAGGGCAGAAGCCGCTCGGCGTGGGCGAAGCGGGCATTGCAGGATGTGGCTGCTGAGCAGCATCGCCCTTAGGCCTGAGATGGGTCAAGACTTGCTATTATTCTGGTGTCAGGAGAGAGCTGTGAAAGCTCCTAGCCAAGCATCTGTCACTGGTCCAGATGGGACTTCACATGCTGCTTATGATACCAATTAGTCAGTTCAAGTGGTAGGGCCTTGTGAGCTGCACACACAAGTTCGTTCTGGTGAATCACATAAAGGTAACAATACTGCATTTTCATCTTTTTAGCTTGCTTTGTTAAAAAGCCAGGGAATTGCAAGCATTCTAGGCACTGAAGGAGTATTCTTATGGCTGCTAAGTCAAGTGTTTATAACTGCAGAGCAGTTACAACACGCTCATGTGAAGGCTGCTGAGGGCTGCCTGTGTAATCCTGCTTGTGCCCCTGTGTACATAGGCATGAAGATGCAATCTGTTATTGTGTCGTTCCCGGGTATTTTTCCCCGCAGGATCTGTTCTGTGTCTGGTATGCAGGGTGCACGGCGTGCTCCACAAATAACAGAGTGCAAAGATGAACTCTGCCTGTGTGTGTGACATCTGGTCAAATTAAGGTTTCATTGGCCTGATGTATCCTGCCTTCCCTGGGCCATACTTGATAATACCATGTCTCTCCTATGTAGTTTAGTAAGTGCATACATAAACAAATGCACATAGGTGTGGTGTAGGTTGTCTACAGTGTTATGCTGGGAAGAAGCAGATGGTGGGAACTTGGTAGATAATCTTTTTCCTGGTCCCTCTGAGTGGATTCACTACAGTGCAGAAATTGTATCCCTCCACTGCTCACATATTTCCAGCACTGGGAGCTCCCAGAAGAAGCCATGAAGAATCTCTGCTGGTTTTTGTGTCTGGACTTCCTTCCCCATGGAAGTGCAGATTTGAAGTGGGAAGCTGTAGTCGGGACAGGGAGATGCCTCACCCATGCTTTTTGCTGCAGTTATCTGGAGGGTGTGAACAAGCACCTCAGTAGTCCCCTGGGTGCTGGGAATTGCCAAGAGTAATTCATTAGGTGTTAGAAAGGAGGTAAGTGTCTTACAGAAGGGAATGGATCTAGCCTTGGGAAGGTGCTGCTTTTTGACAGGTAGTGTTTCCAGGTGCTGGGGCAGCAGCTGTGGGAGGAAGGATGCACATCCTGTATTTCCAGGCCTAGAGTTGTTTTTTTGGCTCTTCCTTGCCCCGTTGTGTTCTGTTAATGTGCAATTGATGGGAGGAGGTTGAGATGCCTGATGACATGCGGGTGTAGGAGGCTGGAGGCATAGCAAGACTGGGAGGGGAGTTCATTGCTGGAGGCAGGAAAGGGAGAGAGGTGATAGTGGCACTGAAGGCAGGTGGTGATTAGGGTTGAGAGGGCTTCATGCAGCTGGCAAGGTGCTAGAAGCCTGGACTGCTAAGGGAGGGTTTGTCCCACTGTGGAGTGGACAGAGAAAAAAGGGAAATGTATCTTCCTTGTATGCTATCCTGATCCAGGCAGCAGCAGCTCAGCTGCACTATAAAAATTCAGGCTTGTGTCCCACCTAAAACAATGCTTTTCCATTCCTCCTGGGTGGCCATGTAAAACAAAGGGGAAGCCAGTGCATCTGTGGGCAGCATGCTCCCTGCCTGCGGTCAGGATCTGACCCTGGGTCACTTGAACCAGTTCACTTTGGGAACGAGGAACCAGCAAGCAAAAACCCATTTTACCCCTAAATAACGGGTTAAGTTTTTATGGGAACCGTGCCAGCCTCCAAATCCCTCTGCCAAGCTGTGGGGATTACAGTTTCATTTTCCTGGGGGATTTCTCTCTTTTGTTCAGTGCCTTATTTTTTGCCTGAATACTCAGGCCCTGGTTCAGCCACAGATCCACAAAGCCCATGATTTTGGCTGCAGCAAAGCTGAAGGCAGGAGCCTCTGCAGCTTGGGAGCTGTAAAGCAAGTCCAGCCCCAGGATGAGGTGGCTACACTTGCTGAGGAGATTTGTCTTCTTAGGCAGAGTCATTAGAAGCTAGCAGCACCTGCCCCTGGGAGCAATCAGACTGCCACAGGGGTGACACACTTGAAACCAGCCTGGGGCAGGATGCAGCATTCACTGATATTCTGGAAAACTACTGAAGGGGCCAATGCACACAAATGCTTTGTGGTGAAAGAGAAGGACCCAGTGTTCACATCTGTAACATTAAATGTTATCCAGCTTGGTACTTTTGAGGAGCGAAATTCACATTTCAGGCCAGGATGCAATGGGATTTTAAAAATTTTTTTGTTTGTTTGTTTTGTTTAGTCTGTCTCCATTCTAAAGTGGGACACCAGCAGAGGTTTGTATTTCCTTACTGGGGCACTTGTGCAGAGCACAGTACTGGCAGAAATGTAACCTGTTCACTATGGAAAGTATTTGAGCAACTGTTTTATTGCATGCTGCCACCAGAACGCTGCAGTTATTTTGTGCCAGAAGTGCACAGCAGACTGCAGTGAGGAACAGGGAAACTGCTCGTGTTTGTTTATTTTATCTCCAATACCACGATGCCTCGCGGCACTGGCAGGGCTGAGGTCCAAATCTCAACCCCAACCAGTAGGTTTTCATCCGTGGTAATTCTCCTGAGAAAAAAGTAGCATCTGTATCTACGCAGACAGCTGAGCTGCGTCTGCTCCCTGGCCCTGTGGGGAAACACAGGCTGTCTGGCTGTGTTTCTCCTCCTGCCTTCCTAAGCAGGTCTTTTTGCCTTGTGGATTTTGTTTGGCATCTCTGCAGATCATGCTTTCATCCCTAGTGCCCTGTTCTCTGGATCAGACACTTCACCAAACACAAAGCTGTAGGGTATGTGCAGGACACGTAGCCACAGTGTGATTTATGCCTCCGTGGAGATTGCTGCAAGCTTTTGAAGCTGATTTTGCTGATTTGATGATGTGTGCAGTTCTGAGAATCACAAGTGAGCTGCCTGGTTGTGTGGCTGATTGGAGACTGGTGATCCAATCTGGTAATCCAATCCAGACTGGTACCAAGGTTTTGGCACCACTGTGGGACTGGCAGACCCACAGGTACCATTCTTATGTTTTGGACTATCTGCTTAATATGGAAGAAGGAAGAGCTGTATATAAAGTACCTCCATCCTCAGTTATGCTGTGTCTGCATTTTGTCTACTTGGTATTTAAAACATGATGCATGGTAGATAGTATGACAGAAGAGCAACACAACCTTAACCTTATATTAGGAAGTGATTTGAATGTCTGGAAATTCCAGCCCTGGATGAGGGCTGAGTGTAGTAACAAATCAGTGTACGTGTTTTCCCTGCAGAGAAGAGTAAATATTCTTAATCAGAAAAGCACACGTGTTTTCCTGAGAGTTGTTTTCATTTGATAACAGGTCCAGTGTTGGGACATGGTGGGAATGCTATGTTCTTCCTTCATTTCCAGCCTCTTGGAGTGTAGCCTTGTTCCTTGCCTAAAGATCACCACTGCTTAAGAGGACACCTCCCTTCCTTTTTTTCCCCTTCTCAGCCTCCTCTGAGGGGCTCCAGCTCCAGTTTGATTGTTTGCATCTCTTACCCATAGCTCAGGACTGCTGCTCACCCCATCACAACTACTTTTCTGGTGAAACAGATTACCTGCAAGGATGTACTGGTTATTTTTTGGTTTTGACATCTGGATATAGGTAATTGAGGTTTCTTATTAACACCTTATTGGAAATTCTGATTTTTATTTTTTTTTTTATTTTGGACCCCTTTATCTACTCATGACGGACCAGTCTTGCCTTTGGTTGTGGATGTCATGTCTGATCATTAAGCAAGACTCAGTATTTGGTGCACGTGTGCATTTAGGCTAGGAGTCCTCTTATGTTAGTGATTCAGTCAACTTAATTGCAGTTTTTCAATTTATAGATGCCTAAGATCTTTCCGGTGAAGTTGCAGATGGCTGGGAGCTCTGCACCCATGGGCAGCTCTGTTGTGTGTTGACTCAGGCTTCTTTAATCACTTTCTGTGATTCAGCAGGTCACTCCTTAGAAACCACTGGCCTGCTGGGCTGAAGGGACTGTCCTTGAGCTCTCAGCTGTGACCAGCATGGAAACTGGTTAGTCTCCTCATGGGAAGTGGGATTGAGGGAGTCTGCTCCTCTGTGAGACAAAAGCACCATCAACTGCTGGGTTGCTGCTGTCACTGCACACAAGAGCAGTTTATGTTAAATGTGACTGATGTTGAAATAAACCACACCTCAGTTCTCAAGTAAGAGTGACCTTTGGCAAGTCTGCATCAAAATAAATAAGGTGTGATTTTAGTTATTTTAAGTTGAGTTTCCTTGGAGACAGGCCTCTAGGAACTCCTGCTGCCAGTTCCTGTGATGTTTGCTAGCTTAACCTAAACAAAACTAAGAAAATTCCTCTCTTCTCCACAAAAGCATGAAATTTCACAGAGGTGCAATATGTGTAACGGTTTGCCTTGTTCCTGATGTGCTCTTAAAGAGATGCTGAGAGGTTGTATGAAGACTGTGGGTCAGATTTTTGCATGTTGTTTTGAGTCCTTTTGCCATGGGCTTTCTTGAACACAGCTGAAACTTCCTTGGAAAACAAGGTGCCATAAATTGGTTCCTTTGGTGACCTCTTCCTGCATTTATGGAGGAGAATATTGTGTTGCTAGAATATGTCTGCTCCCCTGAGATGACCCTCATCTGATTGGGGACCCCTGAGTGTCTGAAGTCAGCTGTTGTAGAAGACAGCAGACCAAAGGCGTGCTCACTTACATCAGGGTCAGATGCAGGGCAAATTGAATTTTTAGGAGACAGCTGGTTCCCAGAAATAAACTTCTTTTTAAGTGACCTGTGATACATTTAAAATCACACACCAGATCTCCCCCAATTTTTTGTCTGGGTTAAGTTTTTGTGTTGGAAACCTTTCTGCCCTTTGGAAGGGGGCTAAATGGTTTGTTCTACCTTTTAGAATCAGTTAATCTTTAAATGAGCCGCCATGATGTGCTGTAAAAAGCTAAAGCAAACACTGCTGCACCACTTAATCAGCATTCCCTTGTATCTCGTTGGGAGCAGTGGCATCCAAAATTTTGAGTAGCAGAGGGATCACAGGAAGACAGACCGCTTCTGTGTTTTGCAGGCATGGTCCCCTGTGGATGGTTGTCTTTGACTCCAGTGGCAGGAAGCATAGTACAAAAATGCCCATGGACA
>VWYP01008189.1:0-21441 GCA_013400435.1 Pycnonotus jocosus
TTATTTATTTATTTTTTTTTTACAAAGCTGGCTGGGCCACTGAGCTGTGATGCATTGCTTCATGGGTGATGCACTTTTTCAGAGTGTTTTTAGTGATGCACTTTTTCAGAGTGTTTTTAGTGATGTATTTTTCCAGAGTGTTTTTAGTCCCACAAAGGTGCATCAAGCTCTGAGGGATGCCAGCAGCCTCTCAAAAATGATTTATAAAAAATAGCCAGGCAGAATGATTGGAAGTGTTTGGAAAAGCCAAAAAGGTTTTAATAAAGATGAAAATAACAAACCACACAAAACAAAAAAAGGTTTTAATAAAGATGAAAATAACTAACCACACAAAACAAAAAAAGGTTTTAATAAAGATGAAAATAACCAACCATATAAAACAAACGAGTAAAAGCCATGCAAGGTGCAGGGAGGTTCCCTACACTTGCCAAGACACCCCGAAAATGCCCTGAGGATCTCGGTGCTCTCCCTTGAGTATTTAACCATGCAGGAGGGGTTTTTAACACCTTACCCAGTAGAAAATATCTACATTTCTTGAGGAACAGCTCAAGAGACGAGAGGAGCCTTTGTGGTGGCACTGGGCTGATCATGGTGAGAGAAGCATCCAAGTTTCTGGTTCTTTTTCCCTATAAATGAAACAAAGAATGAACCCCAAACCCTTTCCTATTGTGAGAACCCCTGTGGGGTGTGGGGGTGCATTGCTGCAGGGCAGATGTACAAATCCTCCCCAACACCTGTGAAATCAGTGTAAGCCTCTGGCTCCTAAGGTTTCCCAAATTTGGTGGGCTGGAGCAGGTTGGGAGGCAGAATTGGAATGCAGAGGGGTCAAGGAGCCCAAGCAGGGGGAGCTGGGTTGTTGCACCTTTTTGGGGTGCAGCACTTGTTTTTTGGAGTTTGGAAAGGAGGAGGCAGACAGGTCTGAAGTCAGCATGCAAAAATCTCTTTATTCTGATTTTCTGACTCCATTTCTATCCACTGTACAAAGGTGGGCAATTATTGGCCAAAACCAATCACTCAAATATTCTATCAGAACCAAGGAATGTAAACATTTCTTATTTACAAGAAGGCTTTGGGAACTCAGCTCAGGGTTCCAAAACATCAGAAGGCTTTTTGCTTTAATATCAAATGCAAGTCTGAGACGTGCAGAATCAGAGTCACACTGGGTTGGTGTCAGAGCCTTTGGGGCAGCTCCAGGGCTGGAATTCTTGGCTTTTCCCTGACCCAGGGCTGGGGCTGTGCACAGGACCCTGCTCTTGAGCAGAGCCCTTTGCTCTCCTGTTCCAGGTGGGATTTTACACACCCTGACCTAGGAGACCCTTTCAGAGCTGATGGGGCAGCTTAGCACCCAGCCCTGGCCTTCCTAATGAAATATCGTGAAGATGTTTTAATTCCCTTGATGAGGAGGGGTGGACATTAAAGGAGCAGCAGTAATTGTTCCTCAAAGAGTGCTCTGATTTCTGTCACAAAGACACAAAATTTCCAAAAAAAAATATTCTGTAACCTGGAGGTGCTTTCAGATGGTTACACGTGTGAAGAATTTGGGGCAGTCAGTTCTGAAGTTGGAATGATTTCATCTCCATGAATATGAATAACAAACAAAAAAAAGTGTTTTGGAGAGCAATTCCAATTTGTTTAATTGGGAAATGTAAATGGAGATAACTCGGGATTATTGCATCCCTGACTGACAATGTGAAGGGTTAAAAGGAAGAGTGATGGGAAAGATAAAAGAATCTTGTAATGGCACTTTTATCCAGTCAATTATTGCAGTTTCTTTGAGGAAATGTCTTTCTTTTGCTTTGCAAATAGCACCATTCCTCCTTTTGATCCCGTTCCTCTTACAGCGTTTTTTCACTGGATGTTCTACATCCCTCTCTTAATCTCATCCTCAACACTGTGAGTTTTGGCGTATCTTTATTATAATGGACATCGCTCAGATCAAAAGTTAATTTGATCCCGAGAATTCTGATTAATCTTCCTGCGAGTGCTGCAAACCGCAGCCCTTAAGTGAATGAATAAAAAGATGAAGCTCCAAAGCGCCAGTAGGTTAAAAAATTCTGGAGATTTTGAGTGGAGTTGTGAACAGCAGAGGAAAATGAGAGTTCTGAGAGATCCTCACACTAAAATCAAGGCCAGTGGAGGGGAAAAAAAAAACCAAATAAAAGCCAAGTTCTCGAATGGATTCTTGTTGAAAAAAGAAATTTCTGCCACACAGGGAGCAGATATCAGAAAGAAAATCATCCTCAGATTTGTTTTTCCTTGACGACCGCAATGAAAATTTCAAGAAAATAAGAAGATTGAGTTTTTGCCTTATGATAGCAGCTGCTAAATATTTTTATTCTGTTAGTTTGGGGTTTTTTTTTTATTTGTTTTGTTTTGTTTTGTTTTCTTTGCTTTCTGCCAAGTACAGACGAGACGCTTTGCTGATTTTCCTTCCCTCCAGCAATTTCCTTCCCAAGTAACCCAAGAAACCCTTTCTCTTTCTGCAGACATTTTTCTCAAGAGTTTCCGTGTCAAACCGGGCGAGCTGAGGGAGAAACTGTTCATCATCCACGAGGAGGGCGGCGGGCTCACAGACGAGCAGATCACAGCACTCAGAAGGTGATTTTGGGGCGAATTCCTCGGGTTTTGGGGACCTCTTGGAGGAGGCAGAACCTTCTGCGAGTGATGTCGAGTTTGGAAAGTTGGCGTGGAGAGGAGGGAGAATTAAAGGAGGTTGGTGGGATATTGGGATATGGATTTATAATTAAAGATATTTGTAATTAAAGGAGGTTTGTGGGATATTGGGATATATATTTATAATTAAAGATATTTATAATTAAAGGAGGTTTGTGGGATGTTGGGATATATANTGGGATATATATTTATAATTGAAGGAAGTTTGTGGGATATTGGGATATAGATTTATAATTAAAGATATTTATAATTAAAGGAAGTTTATGGGATATTGGGATATAGATTTATAATTAAAGGAGGTTTGTGAGATATTGGGATATAGATTTATAATCAAAGGAAGTTTGTGGGATATTGGGATATATATTTATAATTAAAGATATTTATAATTAAAGGAAGTTTATGGGATATTGGGATATATATTTATAATATTTGTGTGTCTGAGTGGCAGAGATCTGGGGGTTTAAAGCAGAGTGGAGATTTTTGAAGCTTTAACAAAAGTGGGCAGATTTCAGGTGAAATTCGCAGGAATTGGATTTTATCTTTTTGAAGAGTTTGAGGTGTAGAAAGAAAGGAAAGAAGTGGGATCTGTTCCACACCCCAGTCCCCATGTGATACTCTTTAATCACCATTTTTACATGCAAAAGCTCCGTGTGAAACTGATTCTTGCACCAAAATGAGACAAAAAAAAGAGTGTTTGGTAAAGAAAACTGTGAAAAAGAAGATGCTGGCAGAGAAAGTGAGGAAGTAAATGATGGATGTTTCTGCTCCTTGTGGAATCAGTTGAATTTTGGCAGTAAAATCCTGATCTGAGACGGTGATTTTGAGGTCTGCAGGATCCTGTCTGTACCTGGGAAGTGATGGGAGGGAGAACAGCCATGAAATGTGAATTAATGTCATTTGTGTGATGGGTTTGGAAGTATGAAGGGCCATGGGTGGGATATTGGGTATTTCAATTTTTTTTTTTTTCAATTCTGGAAGGTTCTGGCTGTCCCAGAGCTCTCCCAGTTCAACCCCACTCTGGAATCAGGATCTGGGGAAGGTGCATGGCCCCACTGAGGGCACTGCTGAAAAGCTGACCCTAAAGAACAGAAATATTTAATTGCAGAGCTGGAATTGGGCAGGGAATGACTGCAGGGAAATGCCTGGGCCACGGGGGTGCTCATCACTGATTTATGGCCTCTGGGCTCTTTGCCATCAGACAATAATAATAATAATAATGCCAATGAAGCTTGAAATATCATTTTTTTTTCCCCTTGAAGTCTTTCTCTGATGGCAATAACGCTGAGGGAACGTTCCCAGCAGTGGGCTGTGTGTGAGGGATATTGATTGTTCTATTGCTCTGTGTTGTGTAATTCCAAGCATTCAAACGATGCTGTCTGGCCTCAGGGATTCTGTCCCTGGGATTATTATTTACTGCCAAAATCGATGAATCCACGTGCAAATCAAATCTTGCACTGAAAGGAAGATGCATTATTTTTTTTTTTTCCACCCCAAGAGTTTTTGGTGTAGCTGGAACAGTTGAGGTTGATCTCAAAGTGAAGGTTTGGATTCCCAAAGCACTGGAAAAGTGAAGGAGCAGACAGGAATTCTCAATACTGTGAATAAATTTTGGCAAAAGGATCTTAAATTGTATTGACTTAATAACACCTACACAGCAAAAACTTTAAATTAATGGGATGTGAATCGCTTAAACTTTATAAAACTTAAATTTCTTGAAACTCAAAAGTTACCTAAACTTAGCAGGGCCCAAAATTGAGGTGTCCTGGTGGGAAATCTGACCTTTGAGAGCTTCCCACTCCATGGAGGTGTCCCAGTGGGAAATCTCACCTTTGAGAGCTGCAGCCTCCAGTGATCTGAGAACTGGTGGAGCAGGACAGAATACAAACAGGTCCAGGGCTGGAAAATTCCTCTCAGCGCAAATTGTTCCTGTCAGAGAGTCTGAGCCAGGGCACAAGGTCAAACCCTGCTATTGGAGAGTGAAAAACACCTCAAGCCAAAGGCAAAATTCCATTTTCAGGGCTGTGAGCAGGGAGCAGAATGTGCTGGGATCTCACTGGAAACTTCAAGGATGGATTTGGTACAGAAACCCCTCCAGCTCTGAGTGAATTCTTTATCCTCATTTCTTAGCAGCAAAGCACTCCAGAGCTCTCTGAACTCCATTTTTCTTTCAGAGGAATGGGAATCTCTTTCGCTGTGCAAATTCCATCAGAGCTGCCCTGGTGTAAAATGATATTTATGGGATGCATCCACGTGTTTTTGTGCCTCCTTTCCCACGGCTCCCATTGTTTAAGCTTTAAACCTTCCAGATAATCTGTGAGCTCCATTTTCCATGCATAATGCAGCTGGAAAATTTTTTATGGGGTATCAGACTTCTGATTAAACGAAGATGTTTGCTGTCACCTCTGAAAATACGTTCTATGAATGTGCTTAAAAGCTCCAACTATTTTTAACAATGAATAAACACCTTTTCCTTTGCCAACAGCCAGCTTATTTTTAAATGAAAATTCTTTTTTTTTTCCTAGATGGTAAAGTGGGCTGAAAGGATTACATTTTAATCTGCTGCACGACAGAGTTAATTCAAACCCCAGCAATTTTGCAATTGAAATGTCATATTAATTATTGACAACAGTAAAATAAATCTTAGTGTTTGCGCTGTGTTTAAGGCGCTAAAATATTTGCCTTTTTCCATCTTTGAGTAAACTCCCTGACTTTTACTGGAAACGTGCAGCTCTGCCCATGAATGTTTAATCACTCTGGCTGCAGATTCAGGAGTTTGTTTTAAGAGAAAAGGAAAGAGAGGAGAGCTGAATGCTCATTTCAGCTTCTTTACACTCCCCACACGTGGGCTCTGCCCTCAGTTCCATTGTTGTGAGGAAGAGCTGTGGGTGCCCCCAGTGACTGCTCCAAAGGAGGGTTCTGTGCTGCTCTGTTTGTTTTTCCAAGTGGAGGCAGCTTTGAGCTCACCAATCTCCTGAAAATCCGTGGCCCTGGAGGATGCTCCGTGACCTCGTGCAGCAGGGAGGGAGCTCTGGGGCTCTGCTTTGTGCTGTCACTGTTAATTAAATAATAATAATAATAAAAAACCTCTGTAAAAATCAGGATAAAGGAGAGAAACCCTCCCAGGGTGGGGCTGTTGGGGGGGTCTGTGCAGGGCAGGAGGGATGGGGTGATCTCTGGGGGATTCCAGCTCAGGATATTCTGGGATGTTAATCTTATCTCTGTAAGATAAGAAAGATAAGAAAGATAAAAGAGATAAGAAATGATCCAACCTCTTTGGAAATCGGGCTCTGAACTCCTCTGTGCCATGGTTTTACCTTTTCCAGAACATTCTGTCATTCTAAATTCTGGCTCTTCCCAAGCCTTACCCAGAAGCATTCCCAGATATCCACAGGGATCTGCAGATCATTTTTTTGCCTCCCATCCCACAGTTGGTTCAAATACCTACACAGGATGATCAATAAATATGAAACACACAAACCACACAAAATGCAGGAAATTCCAGGGTGAGGAATGGAAATAATTATTTTATCAGAATGCAGACTGGAGAGGAAGAGGACAGCCCATTTTAATTTTCTCTTCACAGGTATTTGCCCACCCCCAAGGATGCAGAGAGGTACCTGTCCTTCAAGGGCTCTTGCTCAGAGCTGCACCTGGTTGACCAGTTTATGTTGGAGGTGAGGTTTTTATTTATTTTTATTTATTTACATTTATTTTTATTTATTTTTGTTTATTTTTATTTATTTTACAGCGAGGAGCTCCAATGTTAAAAGACACCACATCCTATTTTTTAGGACATCCTCCAAGCTAAAACCACTGCAAGAAGCTGTTGTTTAGAACTTAAATTTACAATCTCTCCCAGAATCAGAATAAAAGGATTATTCTGGTGAAGAGCTGAGACAGGAGGGTAACAAAAAAGAGAACCGGGGATGCCTTGGTGTCTCCAAGTGACACAAAAATTCTCTCCTAAAGAGTAGGAACTGATTTAAGCTGACCTCAATCTAGATTCCCAAAATCTAGAAGCCATCACCTATAAAATTAGATGTATTTAACCAGTTTTGCTGATTAGAAAGGATTGCAGCTGATTTTAGCAATGCCTGCCCCAGTGAATTTGCAGGAGTGTGCCAGAGGATCATTACCCAGGATAAAATGAACAAAGGAGCACAGGGATCAGGCAAACAAAGGCACAGCTGGATGCTGGATAAACCCCCAAAGGTGTGTGCATGTCTGGGTACAAGTGTGGGTTTTTATCCTGTGCAGATGTGTAAGATCCCCCAGCTGGGCCAGAGGCTGGATCTCCTGCTCAGCATCCGTGAGCTGCCCCAGAGCATCAGAGACCTGGAGCCTGTGAGTACCAGGAGAGGCTGCAGGGCACTGCCACACCCCAGGAAATGTTCCCAGAGAAGGAAAAGGGGTTCCAGCTTCACCCCTGGCTTCTAAAAGAAGAAGCACCAGAACTTTCTGTGTTTCTCTCACTGTGGTCAGCCCAGAGCCAGCACAGGGGCACTGGGTGGATCTTTGGGATGTTTCTCAGGTTGGATCTTTGGGATGTTTCCCAGAGCCAGCACAGGGGCACTGGTTGGATCTTTGGGATGTTTCTCAAATCCAGCACAGAGGCACTGGGTGGATCTTTTGGATGTTTCCCAGAGCCAGCACAGGGGCACTGGGTGGATCTTTGGGATGTTTCTCAGAGCCTGTGGCTGTTTCTGTTGTTTCCAGCAAGCCAAACTACCCCTCCTGCATCATTGTACACTCAAGAAGGAACTCAGAGATGCTTTTTGGGGTGTCTTAGCCAGGTGTCAGAGGCTTCTCCAGCGCCTGAGCATGGCTTTGTTCTTCTGTTTCTGTATTTTTTTTGTTATTTTCTCTTTTATTAAAACCTTTGCTTCACAAGGCACACCTGAAGAGCCACCTCACAATTATTCTGAGCCCTTCTGAGCAGTGCTGGACACCCTCAGAGTGTGCTGAACCCTCGTGGAGCTAAAACCACCTGGCTGGATGAGAATTTCAATGAGGAGCCCTCGTGGTGTGTCTGTGACCAGCTTTGATAAGAGAGCCCCAAATCACCTCAGGGCACATTTCTAAGCTGTGGAGTTTGGGAGGATTCTTTTTGGTTTTGGTTTTTTTTTTTTTCCCACGTGTGTGTTTAATCTGGTCCTTACTCCACCAAGGTTCAAGAGAATGGGCATGGCAGTAGAAGAGACTTCCAAAAAAGAGGGAGAAAAGAAGGAGAAAAGGTGTTCAAAATTTCATTTGGAGTCATTAAACTTTCCTCCTTCTTTGGCCAGTGATAAGACTGAAGTGAATGTCACCATTCAAATTCAATTCCCTTCATGGGGAGATTCTGGTCCCATGAGCTGAAAGAATCAGTCTAAGACATGGAGAGGGTCTATTTGACAAATCTCAAAGAGATTTATTATTTCCTGAAGGCTGAAGGAGCTGTTCCCTCTGAGGATCACAGCTCTGGGCTGAAATTTTTGGGAATCAATCCCAAAATCCAAATCCCTCTCTGCCTTTTTGCAGGATGCCCTGAGGGTATGGGGATGCAGATAAAGGAGTCTGGTGCCAGCATCCTGCTGCCAGGGTTTATCCAGGCTTTGGCTCAAAACAAGAATTTCCACACCACCAAAAACTTTTCAGAGGTTTTGCCCTCGTTCTGCGTGGCAATGAAAATAAAATGTGAAATTTCTGCAGGGCCAGGCTGTCACCCTTGGCCTGGCTGTGACCAAAAGCACAGGGGACAAGCAGAGGTTCCTGACCCTGCCTGCTGCAGCTGCACCTTGGCTGTCCTCCACTCAGGCCAAATATTGAATATTTGAAAGTTCTTCTGTGCACTGGTTGCTTTGATGGATTTTTAATGTTGGCTGAAGAGCTAATTAGTGTCTGAGTATGTTCTTGTGCATGCTAACAGCTATTTTTAAACCACCTCAAATCCTCAGGGACAATGTGAATCTTGGCTTTCAGCACCCTCTGGCCCTGAGCTGTGCTGTAAATGCTTTAACACCAGCTTTCATGTGCTTCATCCTCTCCCTGCTCTGAAGTTTGTGTGCTGGAGACTGATGAAAAGAGGCGTGGTGCTAAAAAAATACAGAATTTTTAAACTGAGAACAAAATCACCTCCTGTGCCTGTGGCCCCAGAAGGGAGGCGGCTTCCCTGGGAAATCTGAATTTCTGAGTTTGAGTACAGGAAATGATTATTCTTCCTCGTGGGGAAACTGTGTTAAGACTTTTGATAGCAGCACTGAGTAAATGGGAGGGAGGGAGGGAGGTGAAGGATGGAGCTCCAGGCTCTGCTTCCCTCTGATCCCCGAAATTTGGGCGACCAAAGAGCAAAACGCTTTTCCTGCACAGGAGGCTGGAGCTGTTTTGGCAGGGCTGGAAGGATGTGACTCCTTTTGGGGTGTTTGCCTTGGGGACTTTGGGCTGGCTGAAAACCCCCGGGGGATGAGGGCAGGGAGATGTCCCTGGGGACAGGGAGGGGACAGGGAGGGGTGGCACGGACTGATGCCCATTTTCCCCCCGTCTGAGGGAAGGGTTGTGTGTTCCAGCTGATAATCCAGAATATCCAAGCCAGCAAGCAGCTGCTGTCCAGCCCCAGGTTTGTTGCTGTCCTGGAGTACATTTTAGCCATGGGGAACCACCTGAATGAAAAAGCTGGCAAAGAGGTGGCCAAAGGGTTCCGGCTGTCATCTCTGGCCAAAGTGAGTAAACATTCTCTTGTAATTAAAATCATCCTGTTCTAAGGATTGTCAGCCATTCATGAGCTCTCCCTGAGCGTGGAGAGGCAATAATTGCTGATGAGGAGCTCGAATTTCACCCCCTTCCCTGGGTTGCACAGAGCAAACCGTGTTTGACAAGGAATCCTGTCCCTCCTGTGATCACAGGCTGCTTTCCCAGTTCCTGCAGCAGCACTGGCTTTGTGCTGCTGAATTTGCTGTCTCTCTAACGAGGCAGAACATCAAAAAAATGCTGCCTTGCCCTGATATTAAAATCCCTTGGCATCAGGAATGGTCTGAGCCAGCTGTGAACCAGGAATGTGCGTGAGACAGCAAAATGAGAAGTTGAACTCCCTTGTTTTCTATTCTTGTTTTCTATTCTTGTTTTATTCCCTTGTTTTCTATTCTTGTTTTCTATTCTTGTTTTATTCCCTTGTTTTCTATTCTTGTTTTCTATCCTTGTTTTCCATTCTTGTTTTCCATTCCTGTTTTCTATTCTATTCCTATCCAAACATACCTGGGATCTCTCAGCGCCTCTGCCATCCCTCTCTGGTGTTTTATTTCTTTTTTAAGGGATGATGGCTCAGTTACTGCTCTGCTCTGTTGCAGCTGCCCCTGCTGAGGGGCAGGGACAGGACCTTCACCCTCCTCCACGCCCTGGTGGAGCAGATCCTCCTGCACCAGCCCGAGCTGGCCACCTTTCCTCAGGAGCTGGCAGAATTTGAAGCTGTCCCCGATGGTGAGAGGAAGGGAAGGGGGTGGAAAAATAACCAGCAAATCCAAAATGGAATCCTTCAACTTCTGTGCAAACTCCCGTTCTCCCTGTATTAATGATATTTATTATTATTGTGATTTTCCTCTCATGAGCTGTATTAATGATATTTATTATTATCGTGATTTTCCTCTCTCTCTTCCTTTCCAGCATCCATGAAGGGCCTCAGTGCTGAAGTTGATGGTATGTAAATGTGGTTTTGCACACTCAGAGGCAGATTTTCATGCACTGTGCAGTCATTTGGAACAGCTCCTCACTGCACCTCTTTGTAGTTTGTAAAGAGAGTTAAAGGTTCAAAACATGGAGGTGAAGTGTTGCCATGGAGATGCTTAACCTGCCCTGTTACTGTGAAGAATTAAAAAAAAAAAATAAAAAAAAAGAATTATTGAAATGTGTCCAGGTGGTTTGGAAATATAAAAAAAGGGGGAAAAAAATGTACTGGCTGTGGTAAATAGAGTTTATCAAATACAAATTCAAATCAAAGAGAGTTTATCATAAAATATAAAAGTTAAGTGGTGCAAGTGCTCCATCACAGGCTGGGAGAGTGGAATGAGCAGGTGAAAACTTCCTGGAGTTGAAGAACTTTCTGGAAACAAAACTGGGTTCCTTCTCTGAAAAGGGCTCTGGCACCAGTGAAGTGGATGGGAGGGACAGAACCCCTTTGTGCTGATGAAATCCCTCATTTTCTTTGCAATTCCTCATTTTCTTTGCAATCCCTCATTTCGTTTGCAATCCCTCATTTTCTTTGCAATTCCTCATTTTCTTTTCCCTTCTGTTAGTTTTAAGAAAAGAGCTGGAGAACCTCATCCAGTGCAGGAGGCTGATCAAACCCAGAGGCAGCAGGGCCACAGCCCAGGAGTCCCAGTTCTGCAGGGAGCTGAAGGTAAATCAGCCACTGGGGCACTTTTGGTGCAGCTGGAGTTTGGAAAGGATGAGGCAGGACAGGTCCAGGGTCAGCATGCAGGAATTCTCTTTATTTCAAATTTCTGACTCCATTTATATGCACTCTACAAAGTGACCAATTATTGTCCAAAAGGTTTGTCCTCTCATCAATTTGGATTGGTGACCATCCCCAATCACTCAAATGCTTCTCTCAGAGCAAAATAATTTACATGAAATAGTAATAATTCATGAAATAGTGTGAGAACTCTCTCTGAGTTCTAAAATCATCAGAAGGCTGGTCTGAAATATCAGAATGTGATTTTAGGAGATGCAAAAGCAGAGTGACAAGCCACCGCCTCCTTGGGGGATGGAGGAAAGGAGGAGGAACCTGGGAGGTTGTGCCAGCATCCAAGCTCCGTGTGGAGCTGATTCTTGCTCCAAAACGAGACAAAAAAATGAGTGTTTGGTAAAGAAAACTGGGAAAAAGAAGATGCTGGCAGAGAAAGTGAGGAAGTAAATGATGGATGTTTCTGCTCCTTGTGGAATCAGTTGAATTTTGGCAGTAAAATCCTGATCTGAGACGGTGATTTTGAGGTCTGCAGGATCCTGTCTGTACCTGGGAAGTGATGGGAGGGAGAACAGCCATGAAATGTGAATTAATGTCATTTGTGTGATGGTTTTTTTGAAGTATGAAGGGCCATGGGTTGGATATTGAATATTTCAATGTTTTTTTGAAATTGTTGCAAGCTGTTGAAAATGTGGCTGTCCCAAACAAGTCAAAATGAAGAGATTTTATTTCCAGGCTTGTTCCTAAAGCCCTGGTCCTGCCCTGTGAGAACCTGAGGCTGGCAGGGTTTGCTGCACAGGCAAAAAAGCCAAAAAAATGCTGGAAATCAGAACCTTGTGATGCCTCTCTGGCTCTGCCACTTTTAATGGATTTAGGTTTTGTCATTTTATAATATGGAATATGAGTAATACTAACTTTGATTCTAATTCATTTATAACAATAATGCAGTTAAAATTCTCTAACATCAACATTTCTTCTTTTTTTTTTTTCTTTTCCTTTTTTTTGTCTTTGATGTCTTAATACTTGCAAGGGAATGCGTGTGAGCTCCCCTTTTGTGAAATGTGAAATTTTTATGACACGAAAATTTCGCCTTGAATGGTTTTGGTTTTGGCTGCTGTTTAATCCCTGCTCCTGCAGCGAATTAAGAGGTTTTCTTTTATTACAGGATTTAATTCAGAAATATGAAGGGGATCTCTCCCAGCTGTCAAAAAGATGTGAGGAAATGAAGAAGCTTTACAGCAGCGTACTGGTACATCTCACATTCAAATGCAATGGGAATAAACCTGAGTTTCTTTCTTTAAAAGGGAGGAAAGGGGAGGAAAGGAGTGCAAGAAATTCCCACTTGCTTTACATTTATACTGGCTAGAGAAAAAGAAAGAAAATCTCATATTTAACAGCGGTCAGAGATGTTAAGGAAAGGGACAGAAGTGCAGTGATAACCTGTGAAAGTATTAAAATATCCTGGTCCTGGGTTAGGATGTTTTTGTCCATTATTTCTTTAATGAATGGATTCCTCTACCAAGCTGCAGAGCCAGGGAAATTCAGGATTTTCTGATTTTTCTCCTCTTCAGCTGCAGAACCAGGGAAATTCAGGATTTTCTGATTTTTCTCCTCTTCAGCTGCAGAACCAGGGAAATTCAGGATTTTCTGATTTTTCTCCTCTTCAGCTGCAGAGCCAGGGAAATTCAGGATTTTCTGATTTTTCTCCTCTTCAGCTGCAGAGCCAGGAAACTTCAGGATGTTCTGATTTTTCCCCTCTTCAGCTGGAGATTTGTGGTCCAGGCAGAGAGATTAACCCAGGTCACTCAGGTGGTTCAATGACAACTCCTTAGATCGTTTTTATTTGGGATATTTTGGATCTCAGTTCCCTGGAGATTTCAGACAGCTCCAAGTTGGCTTTTCCTCCTCTTCCCTTTCTTCTTTTACCTCTTATTCCTCTCCTTCTTTACATCCCTATTAACAATAATGGAGATAATTAACTTTTCTCTGCTCTTTGAATTTCCTGAAGCTCCTGGGCACGGTTTAGACCCCTCAGATGTACTAAAGTTCAATGTTCCTTTTATTCCCAATTTGCAGGTGAGGTTTGGGGAGCCAGCAGACCTGGACTCCCAGGAGCTCTTTGGATGGATATCCTCGTTCATCAGCGAGTTTAGGAAGGCCTGTGCCGAGGTCACACCATGAGAAACACAAATTTTCTGGAGAGGTGAGGGAAAGAAGAGTCCAGGGAACAAGTTTTAATTGTTTTTTTTCCTTTACTGATGAGCAGCACATTGCCAATCTCACCTGAGCAGCAGAACACCTCGATCTTGAGAGAAATTCAAGTTACATTCAAGTGAAATTCAATTTACAGCGTGTCATTTTAAGTGGTTTTTAACCTGGAATATCCCAGATCACTTCTGAGCCTCTCAGTTCTGTGCTTTTGTACCTTGAGATTCCCATATATTGATAAAAACCCCCCACTTTTGACCTTTTATAATTCCTCTTTTCCATCTTTTCCTTTGAATGCCCCAGCTTCTGACCCGGTTTTAATTATTATTTTCAATCAGTAACTTTGTAGATCTAATTTCTAAAGAGGGCTTCACACATTTTAGAACGAAATGGGGTAGCTGTTACCCACAGAGGGGAATATTTAAACAAATTCTTGTTTATTTTGCTATTAAAACATTGCATGTAATGAAAAAAAAGATCTGGCTGCGTGTTTTATTTTCCCAACGGGCTGTGCTCCCACTTAACCTTCTCAGAGGCAAAAGGAATAAAACAGAACCAAGATCAGCACCCCTGCGACTTCTTTTACATAAAAAAATATTTGCAGCAGCAGCTGGAGTGTTTAATTTTACACAGAACCGGCTGTGTCTGCCCGGAGCCAGCATCAGAGCAGTGACATCCACAGGATCTTCAATCCCTCCTTTCTGCCTGCAGGAGGAAAATCCAATTCCTTTTGAATTCCTTGCAGCCCTGGGCATGTCCCTGCCCTGTGAAGGCTCCTGGCAGCTTTTGATGTGTGAGATCACAGCTCCAGAACCTGAACCTTCTTCATTTACATGGGAATGATGGCAGATAATCCTGGACACCGGTGCCATTTCCATGGCATCAGGATCCCTGCATCCCTGAGCAGCTTTCATGATGCTCATGATAAATTTCATTACTTTTTTTTAGCTCCAAAAAAGATCTCTTTTAACTAAAGATTTTTTTCTCTTTTCTTTTTAATTTTTTTTTAACTCATTACTTTTTTTTTTTTCTCCCAATTCTTTCTTCTTCATTATTCTATTTAACAGCTCGTGCTTGTTTTATAGCTCAGCTGGCAAGGCCTCTCCCAATTAAAAATATATCCTGCCCAGTGGTCGATAGCTGCGCCTTTGTGGGAACATCCTGGAGCATTAATTAAAAGAAATTAATGCCCAAGAACCTCCTTGGCATGAATTTCTATCCCCTTCAGAGAGCACAAAGCTTTCCTCTGGAGTGGGAGATGTTTCCATCTTCCCAAATCAGCTGTTCCTTCGGAGAACATCCTGATTTAGATGTAAAAAATAACCAGACCCTGCTCCCTGCCTCATTCTTTATTTCTCGATTTATTTAGCGAAAGGCAGGGTTTTTTTCAAGTCTCTTAAATCGTGCTGTTGTGTTGTAATGGTGTAAAGAATAATGGTTTTAACACCTCAACATTTATTTGGGATTGTATGGATGAGCTCCCTGCGGATAATATCCCTGGAATCCCTCCTTGGGATGAATCCTGGCCTGAATCCTTCCCCTCCCTGCAGGTGCGATGTGTCCGAGCAGCGCAGAGGATTTTTGGATGTGAATTGAGGATTTTTGGATGTACATTGAAATGACTGCAGGCGTTCCTAAACGAGCTTTAAGCCTTCCCGCATCCCCGCCTGTTTACCCAGGGATGAATTTTGCCCACTGGGGACGTTTTTAAACCACGGGCAATCAGCAGTAATTAAACAAGAGAAAGCCACAAAGCAGCTAAATGTTGCTTTAAGCTCGTTTGACAAAGGAGGCAATTGAAACAAAAGGTTTCAGACGCAGATTTGAAGTCCCTGGGTGCAGTTTAGAAGTGCTGAGATGTGTTCAGGAACAGAAATCACTGACACTGGGTAAAAAAAGAACTGATGCTCTCTGCCACGGTGATGTCACCAGCACTGACCTAAAAAACCCCCAAAGGTCCATAAAGATCGAGCACTGATAAGCAGATTTACACCAAAATTCTTCTTGTAGCTCCTAGAAATTGTCCTGAACAAGCTCTGCAGGACTCGGCCTGAAATGATACAATTATAAATAGAAATTTGCTCAGCTCCCTTCCAATCCAGGAACTTTTCCCAGCCAGTAAATAACTCCCAGATAAACCCCAAGTTGCTGTCATTAATGCTCGCTCCTTGGAACCCGTTCAAACCAATCTGATCTCCCACTTTGCTGTCAGGGATTAGGAAAATCAAAGCCCATCCAAGCCCTTCAGCTGATGGATTTACTGAATTTGCCCTGTGGAAGGACAGCCCTGCAGTGGATGAAGCTCCTCTCCACTTCCCCGGCCCAAAATGCACAAATCTTTGTGGTTGAGGTGTGTAAATCCTTTTTCTGCATTTGTTTCTCCTTCTCTGCAGGCAGGGAAGGTGTGTTGCCACCCTCCCCAGAGGGCTGGAATTCATCCAAAAATAAAAAGACTGAAATACAATACTAAACCAAGAGTTAAATTTAGCTTTATGACAAGTTTTAAATGCAAATAGCTGCTTTAAAAGCAGTTAATGGTTTTACTTGATTTTAGGATCTTAATCCACCTCACCTGTGGATTAACATGTGAATATTTCCTGGAAATATTTTGAATAAACATAAATACAAGACATATCAAGCGATTTGTGGACAGTTCAGTGAAGATTATTGGTGACATTTGGTGGCCCATCGATGCTGCAAACCACTGGCTCCCACCTGGGGGCTCGGAAGGAGCAGGAAGAATTCCAGGGTCACATTTTTGCTCTCACTTTTCCACTGATGTAAACCCAGATTAAACCTCGGACAGCCTCAGAGCGCCAGAAAAAAAAAAAAAAAAAAAAACCAACAAAACTGGAATATTCCCAGCCATCCATCGAGGAGTAAGGAAAGGACTGGCAGCATCAGCCTGGGAGGATTTCAAACCCCAATTTTCACCTGGTGCTCGGGAAATGCTGAATGAAGAGCTCGAGTGGCAGAGCTGTGAGCAGATCTGAGCAGTTTTACCTTCACACACGCAGGCATCCTGCTGCTGACTCATTTTCTTAATCACCTGGCAAATTCACGGGGAGTTTGAAGATTCTCCTTCCCGAGGAGGGCATCAAAACACGGATTTATCACAGCGGAGTGTCAGGGAAACCAAAGCAGCCCAACAAATGGAGGCAGGAAATTGTTTTTCATTGTTCTCTCCGTTCTGCTGCTGCAGGAAGTTTTTTTTTAAAAAAATAAAAATCTTGAAGATGGGATGGACAGAGGTGAGGTGCATTGAAATAGGGAAACTACAGAAAAAGCCTGCTTTAAAAAAAAACCCCAAGGAAAATTGGATTTTAGATTAAAATAAAGCAAGGAAAATCTCAGCTTGAGTCTGTATCAGTGTGAATTAAAGCCCAAAACCTTCTATTCACTGTAGCCACGTGTGCAGCTGAAGATTTTATTCTATTCCTCCAGGATCTGCTTACATTTTACGCTCATGTAAATGAAGTGAGATTTACTTTATAAAACATTCACGGGCTGCTTTGAAGAACCATTTCCCGGCTGCTTTGAAGAACCATTTCCAGGCTGCTTTGAAGAACCATTTCCAGGCTGTTTTGAAGAACCATTTCCAGGCTGTTTTTAAAGCTCATTAACATTAAAATTTGTCTTGGGTTTGACCAACAAACTGTTTTAGCAGCAGAACCCCGGGCCAGCAGCCAGCTGGAGGCAGCTCAGGAATTGCAATCCCAGCCTGAAGGGATGCCAGGAGCCAGGGAAAAGCCTGACCACCAGCAGGGCAGGGAAATGGGTTTGTAGGGAATTCTCCAGGCCTGGCAGAAGGCTCACACAGCCTCGTGATGAAATCTTAAATAAACCCCGTGAAAATTTTATCTAGTCTGAGGATTCATTTGAAGATTCTCAGAGTGGCTTAATAACTTCTCTGGCAACGCTTTGTAAAAAGAAAAGGTTTTAATGATGGCAAAAACAGCAAAAAGTGCCAAACATAAGAAATGCAAGCTGAACACAGCTTAGAGAAATCTCTTGCACTGGTTAAGGCAGTCCAAAAAAAAGTGAATTGAGCAGCTCTGTGCAGTCTTTTAAGTAGTGGATGGTCCAGGTGGGATTTTTGGCTCCTTGCCCAAGGAAATTGGGAACAGGCTTTGAGGTCCAGGTGTCCAACCGGCCTCTGGGCAATTACTGGGAAAAGAGCATCCAAATTTCTGGGTCCTTTACGTTGTAAGGACAGCAAGGGGTGAGTGTTAAACCTTTCCCTGCATGGAAACACCTGCTGGGGTGTGGGAGGGCATTCCTACAGCCTAAACCTGTGTGCAAATTCTGAGATAAAATATGCTGGCTTAGAGAGGCCATGGAACGGGACAGGCGTTGCTGAGAGAGAAATGGAACTGGAAACAACTTTCAAATGATGACCCTGCAAATAGATCAGATAATTTTGAGAAATAGAACCGTGAAAGATGAATGTGTGGAACATATAAATATGAAAGTAGAACTAAAATATGAAAATAGAACTAGAATATAAAGATAGAAATAAATATTAAAGATGTATTGCAGTAGGAACCATGTGGAGTATTTTTAGATGATTGGCTTAGAAGCATCATCAGCATTGTGTGGCAAAAGCTGATGGGCCAAAAACCACTTAAAATGGATTGGAATTAGGAAATATTTTGGCTTCTGCTTGTGATGGTGTGAATTGTAACATCTGTATTGTCTCACCCTTCTCATGAGACTGAAAATGGAATAAAATCTTTTAAAGCTCCTCTCAGGAACCTCATGTCTGGGTCATAAAAAAGGGATAATCCAACAGGAATTGCCAGCAGTGTTCTGGGATGGAGCCCCCTGTCCCCCTCACCCCACATCCCCTGCTCAGGGTGGGGGAGCCTGGAGGGGCTGGGGGTGCTCAGCTCCCTAAAAAAAACCTCTCCAGGCTGAGCAGACACAAAGCTCAGCCTGACAGAAAGAGAAATATAATGAGGCTGAAGAAGAAAGGCAGGAGAGGAAGGAGGGCTCTGTCACTGAGGAGTTAGAAAAATTCCGAAGGGCTCCGAGCACAAAGCTCAAAAACGTGAGAGGAAATCTGAGAGAGATTATTCCTCCCTTTTGTGAGGCAAAAGACTAATTACACACAGCAAGATGTTCTGTTTCTGAAGAGATTTGGGAGGTATCATGCAATATTGATACAGAAATTGTATTTAATGCAGGTTTACAAGGCGAGAGGCAGAAGGAAATGCAAATGCAGGCGTGGTTTTATCCTGATTCTCCCCGGGGCTCTTCCCTCTGTCAGAAAGCTGCCTCAGTGCTGGAGGTCTCCTGTGAAACAGCAAAATTCTTCCAGCTGGAGGCAGTTTGGGGCTTTCACGGTGTGTGTGCAGAAAGGGAAGGAAGCTGTGAGCTTCATCTAAGCGAATTTCCATTGTCGTGTGCTGTTGCTATTTATTTTGCTCATTTCGACTTCAAAGGAAGAAACACAAAATCCCTGTTAGAAGGAGCTGGATCAATACTGAGAAATTCTTTGTCAGATGGAATAAGAACCATCATGAACCTTGCTGCTCATGAATTAAATACAAACTCTGCTTTTCAGCTCACCTCTCCCACAGCATCCCCTGCAAACTTCCCTCATTTTGCTCAGCAATTAAAGCCCAGCTCAGCCACCCAAACCAGGATTATTACAAATAACCTCGGAGCTCTCTTCCTTCTGTTTGGGTGGGGGAAAAAGGAGGAGGTGTTTCCTGATGTGGATCAGGTATTTTGGTGATAAGGACTCTCCAGGTGTGGATTTGTGGATTATGGATATTATTATTATTATTATTATTATTTACAGCCCTGATGTCTCTTGGAGCAGCAGGAGGAGAAGGTTGGTGGCCACAGCCCAGCTCTGCACTGGTCCAGCTGTGGGGGTCCCTGGCCAAATTCCAGCCCATTTTACTGCAGGGAAAATCATCCCAGCACAGGGAGAGATGGAGAGACCCAGAGGAGGCTCCAGGATGATCCCAGGGATGGAGCAGCTCTGCTGGGAGGAAAGGCTGGCACAGCTGGCATTGTTCACCTGCACAGGAGAAGATTTGGGGTGAGCTCAGGGTGGCCTGGAGGAGCTGCAGGAAACCTGGAGAAGCTTTGGCAGGGATGGAGGGACAGGACAAGGGGGATGGATCCAAACTGCCAGAGGGCAGGGTCAGGTGGGATATTGGGAATAACATCCATAGAGACAGTCGATGTCATTGCCCACAACAAAACAGAATCAAAACCAAGTTTCTGAAATTACTGTCAGGTTTTTAATCTCTGACAAACAATCTCTCAAGATCATCAGCAATTTCAAATTCCAACTGAAATTTGTGTGCCCATGGAATTAAATTTGCTGTCATTTGTGCAGTGCTCAAAGGCTCCTCAGCACCTTCAGGGACAGGAGAGGTTCGAAGCAGGAGATGTTGAAATAGTGTGGAACTATTCCTACCTTTGCATTTATTTACAAAATACTTCCCTCACAGCTTTGTTTAGCTGGAGCCCTCCCACAGATGTTCCTGTGCACAGGAGTGAATCTTTTAATCTGCAGATCCAGGTTCTCCAGGAGGTACAAAGCTGAGCTGTGAGTGTTTGTTTGATTTCTTGTTTCATTTCCTTACAGCAAACGCTGCTTCCCAGCTGGACCCTTCCATCCAGCTTTGTCACTGAGCAGGAGGGAATTGATGCATTCCTAGAAAACAGAAATATTTTTGCCTCTTGATCAATAGGATTCCTTAAAATCTGAGTCTGGCCTTCTGGGTTTTAGGGAGTTTGATGCTTGCTGAGAAGAATTTTGGCTGCTTTGTGGCTTCTCAAAGCCTTTGCTGAGTTCTGCAGAATTAATGCTTCACTCTCACTTCTCCACCTCAGCTGAAAACCAGTCCCAGCTCACATTTGCCTACAGAAAGCTTTGGTGTGAGAGTGGATTTTGGTGCATTTTATCCCTCCTCTGACTTTCCTGTGGCTTCTTTTATTTCTTCTGTCTGCACCTCGAGATGCCTTGGCCAAGCAGGGAATGGAGGCTGCTGCTGGTTAATGCTTGGCCCAGGACATATTTGTGGCAAAGCTCTTACAGGCACCAAAAAATTGCTGTACTGAAAGGCATCTACCTAAAAATCATTGGCTCAATTTCTTACAAACCATTGGTGCTTTTTTTGGTTTGGATGGAAATCTGTGCAGCCAATTCTGCTCCTGGGAGTGCTGTGCCATTTCTGCCAGCCCCTGAAGTGATTATTTAGGTTTCACCATGAGATTATTTCAAATAAAATCACAGGGCCAGGTGGTGCAGGGAAGGTCTTGCCTGGAAGCCACCAGCAGCAGCACCAAGCCACTCATGTTTGTAATAATCTCTAAAATCGTGGGATAACCAAGCTGAGGTACCTGCTCAGCCTCCCAGTCCTTGCATTACACACTAGGAAAATAAATTAATCACAGGCAGAGGGGGTAAATAACACCATAAACACCAGGAGGGGGCACCTGGCCGCGTTAATCCTCACGGATCAGACAGGACAGTCCTGCCGGGGAGCTCAGGGTGCGATTTGGGGAGAGCTGCTCCTCCTGCAGGGCTCGGGGCTTGTCCTGCCCCAATCCCAGCTGCGAGCACTGCCCAGAGCTCCGTGCCCGGGGAGAGCCCGGGGATCAGGGGGGCTGCAGCTCTTCCCCACCCTCCTCCTCCTCCTCCTGCTCCTCCTCCTCCTCCTGCTCCTCCTGCTCCTCCTGAATTCGGGGATGCTGCGAGGCTCTGGCTCTTTTTCCTCGGAAGCCGCCAGGGAGGAGGGGAGGGTGTGTGAGCAGGGGGCGATGCCGAGGGGAGGGATTTTGGGGACGAAACCTGGAGCAGACGGCGCTAGGTGAGAGCTGGGCAGGTTGGCTGTGACACAACTGCTGAGGAGGAGGGTTTGTGAGGGGAGAGAGACACAGAGAGAGAGAGGAAAAGGGAGTGAGCAGCTCCTGCCGCTGCTCTCAGAGCATCTGGCAGCGCTGGGGGAAGCTCCCGGCTCCGCTCCGAGCATCCCGGATCGCCAGCTGGAATTGCCGGCACTCATGGCAGCGCCAAACGGGTTCATTATTTCTCCGCCACCTCTCGTTTCTCTCTCTCTCAGCAATAATTCACCTTGAGGGTTTGTTTTTTTTTTTTTTTT
>VWYP01008189.1:21639-32318 GCA_013400435.1 Pycnonotus jocosus
CCCCTCACCTCCCTTCCTCACGCTCTTTTTTGGATGTGGAGAGAGGGGAGGGAAGGGCGCTGTGGGCAGCGCGAATTTCTCTGGGCAGATTTGTGCGGCGGGATTTAAAGAGGAGCCGGGGACAGAAAGAAAAAAAGAAAAAAAAAAAGAAGCAGAAGACGACGGCACAGAGTGGTGGCGGTGAGAGGAGAGCAGAGCAATTCCATTGAACGGACTTTCACCGACCCCTCACAGGAGCGAACCAGGACTCGGCGCGTTCAGCGCAGCTCCTCCAGCGCTGGAAATCTGAACTCCGAGGCTCTCAGCTCCGAGCCCTCCTCTCCCATCCCTCCGCAGCCTGTCCCGTTCTCCCGGGGCTGTGCCCGCTCTCGGCAGCTCCCGCGGTGGCCGCGGCTGCGGACCATGGGCTGGCGGCTGCTGCTGCTGGCCCTGGCGCTGGGGGGCCGGGTGGCCGCGGCGCAGAACGACACGGAGCCCATCGTGCTGGAGGGCAAGTGCCTGGTGGTGTGCGACTCCAACCCGGCCCCCGACGCCAAAGGCTCGTCCTCGTCGCCGCTGGGCATCTCCGTGCGGGCGGCCAACTCCAAGGTGGCCTTCTCGGCCGTGCGGAGCACCAACCACGAACCCTCCGAGATGAGCAACAAGACGCGCATCATCTACTTCGACCAGGTGAGCGCGGCCGGCAACAGGTGCCGCTGCATCCCCGAGGAAAGTTGGGAATGCGGAGGGGCAGGGCAGGGCTGGCTGAGCCCAGGGGGATGCAGAGGGTCCCCGTTTGTTCCCCCGGGTGAGGCATCGGCCCCTCCGCACCCGCGGAGAAGCGAGGAGCGAGCCCGGGAGGTGCCGGGGGAGCAGAGCTCGGTGGCACCAGCGGGGTGACATCGCCCTGAGGGGGACAGGGGGATCTCAGGTGCAGCCTGGGTAGGGTTTAGACGGCTTGTGCAGCTTTTGAGAGGGGAAGGAGAGAGAATTCTAAGGGAAAAGCCTTTAACTTTCCACAGCTCTGCCCAGCTCAGTACCGATATTAATGTGCAGACACCAACCCAGGTTTTAATGCCAGCTCCCACCCCTTTAGATGGTTTGTGCAGCTTTTGAGAGGGGAAGGAGAGAGAATTCTAAGGGAAAAGCCTTGAACTTTCCCAGCACAATTCACGGTCCAGCTCTGCCCAGCTCAGCACCGATATTAATGTGCAGACACCAACCCAGGTTTTAATGCCAGCTCCCACCCCTTTAGATGGTTTGTGCAGCTTTTGAGAGGGGAAGGAGAGAGAATTCTAAGGGAAAAGCCTTGAACTTTCCCAGCACAGTTCAGCTCTGCTCAGCTCTGACACCCTGCAGACACCAACTCACATTTTAATCCCTCTCCCGTCCCGGGGCCAGCCCAAAGTCCTTGACACCGATGGTTCTTCTCGTTCCTGTGGCCAGCACTAACCTGTGGTGACAGCTGGGGGCCAGAAGTGCCACACAGCTCAGTGCTGGCACCATAAACAACCCTAAAACCCCTCAGACAGTCCCAGAGCCTTCCCAGGGCTGTGCCTGGCACAGAGGAACCTGGAGATATCAATTAGAAATAAAGCACAATCAGGTGGAAAGAGAGCAAAATGTACATTACAGAGGGTATGCAGTGTGTGGGTGATGTACTCACCTCTTATGATCCCCTCTGTCACTTCTCTCTGATTAATTAAACCCAAATTATTATCAGTGCTCGTAAAAGCAGCTGAAGGCTCCCAGGTTTTGCTGGGATGTGCTCCAGTAACTCAGCCTGGCTGTGAACTCGTGTTATTCCTGTAGTTCCTGCTCACACCTGGTTCTTTGGGAAGGCAGTGCTGCCTTGGCCATTCTTTATCAGCCAAAATCCAGAACTGATGTTTTCTTGTCATTGCTTTCCAGCCAAAATCCGGAATTGGTGTTTTCTTGTCATTGCTTTTCAGCCAAAAGCCAGAATTGGTGTTTTCTTGTCATTGCTTTCCAGCCAGAATTGGTGTTTTCCTGTCATTTTGGGGGAATGATGAACAAAAATGCCTTTTTTGAAAAACATGTATGGAAGAAAGGACTTGAGGGTATGGTACAGTAGCAAAGTGAGAAATAACTCCCTTCATCTGTAGTAAAGTTGTCCTGTAAATACAGCTAAAATACCCATTTAATGAGTTATTCCAAAGTAATCGAGAGAAAATGAATGAACCAGCTTAGATGCAGATTAATTTTTTTCCATGGGTGAATGGTTTCTAAAGTTAATATTCTGTATTTTTCTACAGCACTCACTACCTGCACTAATCCCCATGCTGTGTTTTTCTGTTTGTAGATCCTGGTAAACGTGGGCAATTTTTTCACGTTGGAGTCTGTCTTTGTAGCCCCACGGAAAGGAATTTACAGCTTCAATTTTCACGTCATTAAGGTCTACCAGAGCCAAACAATTCAGGTATGTTGATGAGCATGATTAAATTGTTCATTTAGGATAAGATATTGACTGACCACAGGAGTATTTAATATGATTTTAAGGAAAAATAACTTAATTTACAGCAAGCTGTGCTGTTGACTTCCTAGCAGTAGAGTCCATTAATTTGAAATGAACAGAAACAAAGCAAGATCCTCACCTCAGATAAATCAACTTCACTCCCCTGCCATGAATATCTGGGGTGACACAAAGCATTCAGCAGAATGAACGACCCAAGAGTGAAAGAGAGCTCTGGATTTCACTGAAATGCTGCTGAAGAGCCGTGTTTTGCTACAGGTTAAACTCCCTGTGGGGAACACAGGAGTTCTGGGTACCAGATTTGAGTATTTTTGGAGAAATTTGTGCCCTGGCATCTGGTGCCAGCTACCCTGGTTATACCCTCAGTGTGCTGAGGATCAAGGTTGGTTATATCCCCACAGCAATACCTTCTAGGGAACATTTACAGCAATTTAAATTGCTTTTTTCATCATAGAATGCATGAAAGGTGTGTGATACATTAGAGAAAAGGGGTAATTCTGCACTTCCTTCTGCAGTTTAATAACAACAGAGCTGCCTAATTAAGTACAAGAGGGAAAAAATAAAAAAAAGCCTTTACATTCCTGAACATCCCCCTGCTGAGCCAACAGCAAATTCCTTGATGTGATTCCTTCATTCTCCCTGCCAGGTCATGCTGTGGCACCTCCTGCCTTTCCAGGGCTGGATGAGCATCTGTGGCTTCCCTCGTTTCCACCCAGGATCCTCCAGGCTCACTGAAGTGTCTGATGCTTTTCCCTGCCCTCTCCCGCTCCTGGATTTGGTTTTCAGGCTGCCAGGCTGGGCTGAGGTGGATTTCTGCAGGAGGAAGGATCAGACACTTCTCTGGGTTGCTGGTGAAGCTCCTGGGGGAAAGTGGAGGTGGCAGAGAGCTGGTGAAAGCCACGATCCCATCTCTGCTGAAATTCCCCCCCAGTTTACAGAGGAAAATCCTCATTCCAATCCTAATCCAATCAGGTCAATGACAAAGCCTTAAATGAAATATTGACACCACAAAAAATCGCTATGATGAGCTTATAAATCTGTTTAACGTGCTCAAAAATGCTCTTTTCACGCTCTTGCACGCTGAAGGTTGAATAACTGCATGTCAGCCACTTCAGTGGATTTAAAATGCCCAGTGCCAAGGAAGATGCCAAGCCTTGGGTCCTGGAAATCCAGCTCAGACTGTGGCATTTCACAAACCTGGGGGTTTGGGTCCCACAGCAGGGAATGTCCCAACCTGTGGCACAGCCTGAAATCTTTCAGGGATAAGAGATTCTGAGGTGAAGGATGGGTTTGCTTGGCTCCCTTTTGGAAGAGTCAGTGTGAGATCATCCCAGCTGTGATTAAATTGCTGTCAGATGATTCCAGGGGAAGCTGATGGAGCAGAAAGAGTGAGAAACCCAAGCCAAGCAATGAGCAAAGCCTTGCTGCCCTTTTTCTGTGAGGTAAATGGGGAGGAGAAGCAGAAACCATTGCTCAAACCAGACCAGACTGATTTGAGTCTCAGCCACATCCAGCCCCACTAAATCTCCTGCAGAATTCCCACACAAGGGATGCTCCTCTGCCCCCACAACATCTGTCAGGGCCATTAAACATCATTAAAACTGCAAATGGTTCCCTGGAGACACCTGATTAAGTGGATTTCCCAGAGAGGTGAATCCCAAATAAATACCAGCCTCTGCTGCCCTGGTTCTGCTGAGCCTGAATTTAATCTGTGGTGGCTCCCATTAAAATTAATGCAAGGGCAGCACAGTGGGTGTGGGTGAACATCCCATAATTCACCCCCTGTGGCTGCATTAGAGCTGCTTGGAGAGGAGGAGCAGCAAAGCTGGCACCTTGCCATGGGGGGAATAAAAAATGCCTGGATGTGCCCATTCCCCCAGGCCCTGCCAGTATTTATTTGGAGATGCTGCTTGCAGAGCTCAGGCTGTGCTGGCTGGCAGAGGTGTTTTACAGAAAACACAGAGTGAGTTTATAAAGCCCAAAAATCTGTTCTGAACTTCAGAGCCAG
Organism: Pycnonotus jocosus; assembly: GCA_013400435.1. Taxonomy (NCBI): domain Eukaryota; kingdom Metazoa; phylum Chordata; class Aves; order Passeriformes; family Pycnonotidae; genus Pycnonotus; species Pycnonotus jocosus. The sequence goes on from VWYP01008189.1 coordinate 26,121, forward strand.
CTGCCATCAGTGTGGAGAGGGACACACACACAATGTCACACGATTTATTCCCAGTGCACTGTGAGCTCCCAGCCCACCGTGGTGCTTCTGTAACATCTCTGGGTGCCCAAATCTCTTGAAAATATTTCTTTTTTTTCCTCCTGTGTGGCTAAATAACCCTTGAGATAAGCAAAGTGATACCAACTCTGAGGTGATGCCTCACTCAGGTGCAGCTCACAAACATCCACACGCCAAATCAATGTCATTATTACCATGAAACAACCCCAAAAACCCTGAAGGTTGGACTGTGGTTAATATTCAGGGATGGTTCTTGATGTTTTGCAGTTAATTAGAGCTTCTCAGGGGCTCTCTTGCAGGTGAATTTGATGCTGAATGGGAAGCCAGTGATCTCTGCTTTCGCTGGGGACAAGGACGTCACCCGTGAAGCCGCCACCAACGGGGTCCTGCTGTACCTGGACAAGGAGGACAAGGTTTACCTGAAGCTGGAGAAAGGGAACCTGGTGGGGGGCTGGCAGTACTCCACATTCTCTGGCTTCCTGGTCTTCCCCCTGTAGAGTCGATTTTCCCGTGGAGATCATCCAGGCGCGGGCTCGTCCCCGCCCGTGTCACACCCAGATCATTCTGTCACCATGGGAGTCATGGTTTGTGTTCCCTCTCTGACTCAAACCCAGGCTGTGTTAACCCAGGACATGGTTCTTTATGGTTTTCTCATGGGTGGCTTTTCTGGATTCTCTCCATGGATTTTGGGCTCATCTGAGCCACTCAAGAAATTCCACAGAATTTTTGCGTGCTCAAATGAGAAATCTTTGGACTGAGACTAAAGCAGGCAATCAATACCAACACTCAAGGTTACAGCCTGAAGCTGCCTGCGAGATTTATCCCAATTCCATTCCCTGGACATACCGGATCCGTGGAAGAAGTGGATTTTCTTTACCTGTGAAACGACTGGCACCAAGCCTGTCCTGCAGGAGAGTTTTGAGTTCAGATTTCGAGCAGGAGTTTGTGTGTCACTGCCAAAGAGCTGTGTACTGAAACCTCGGTCATGTTTGTGTCCTGGGCCTGCCATGGTCCATGCCATTGTCTCACAGGGGTCATTCTCATTGCTGAGGGGCTGACCTGAGTGTTGTGTGTTGGAGGCTTCACCCAAATATTTCAGCTCAGCCAGCACCAGCTCCAGCCTCCGTCGGTGTGAGGGGTTGTGGATGAGTTTTGGTTGGATGTGGGAGGGGTTCCTCTATTCCAGGTGCTGATTCCTAAAAGGAAAAGCAGATTATGAACATTCAGGGTTAAAGGTGCTCGTTCAGGCACCACTCTGCTAAACAGCTTTGCCCTGCAGGACACCTCACGTTTGTTCTTCAATTTTAATTAACTTGATTGACAATTCAACTTTATTCAGCTCCTGAGGGACTCCTTCCTCTTTGTCAGCTGGAGATGAGATTCCCCCTTGTTTGTATTTCTGTGTATTTTCCATCCCTTCTGTTGTGTTAAAGGTCTTTTCTGGTTTTGCCTTAACTCCACAGCTGTATAAAACTTTAAATAATTTGTTTAACAAATATGAAACCCAAATAACAGATACCTAACTCGGTACAGAAGCTTCCCAGCTTTTTGTCCAGGTCATGTAAATTCATAAACTTATTTATTATCTCATTCTTCCATAATAAAGATTAACATATGTTAGCTGATTTTTTTTTTTCCCTTTGGATTTTGGGAGTCGCTCCATACTATTTTTTTTTATTGGATGTAATTATTATATGCAAAATGGAAGCTTTTGGGATTCCCAGAGAATATCCTGGGAGGCAGAAAACCTGCCATGAGTTTAGTCTGGATGTAATCAGAGCGATCTAGAAATAACCTATGCATTTTATTTAAAAGTAAAATTTAGGCAGAAATCCTGCCCTCACTGAAGCTGGTGTCAAGAATCCCATTGATTCCAAAGGATTTGGGATGAAATCCTGCTGCTTTAGGTTCTGCCATCAGATTGACCACTCAATTAAATGATTTTCACAGGAGCTGCTGAGGAAACCTTCACCCCTCGTGCCCCAAATACACTGGATTGATGGATCTTTGTGCCTTGCATATCATGAAGGATGTGGTTCTGAATTAAAAAGAAATCTCTGTGTACTTGAAAATGTTTGTGGGTGGAAGCATCTGCAGCAACCTGGGAGCTGCCCTAAATCCCCAGTTTGGGCTGGGATTTGCTGCCTTTGGGATCTGTTTCCAATTCCTTCCCTGGCTGGCCAAGTGCAGTGTGTCCTGTTGATATCTCACTGATGGGAAATCTAATCCCTGCCTGGGTGGTGCTCCTGGTAAAAATATCAGGGAATTGGTGGCACAGCTTTGAGCCCAAATTGCTGATTTTTCCTCACCCAGGACATTTTTGGGCTGTTTCAGGAGGACTGGTGGGTATTTTCCACTCCTATAAGTCAGATAAGAGGTGATTTTTTTCACTCACAGTTTTGTTCCTGTGCTGACCACTGCAGCTGGGGAAGGAGTGGAAGGAGCTGCCAAGAAGGTGAAGGAGTCACACTGCAGATAAATCTCACAGAGTTTCGATGCCCACTCGAGATGTGTCACTGCTGTACCCCCCCAAATGTGTGTATATAAATATGTGTCTGTCTAAACTGCCTGGAACTGCAGATCATAGTTTGCATGATGTTAGAAAAGACTTGTCCTAAGAGTTTATTTCAGGTGGGAGCATCGGTATTTTGTATAAAATTGGTCAAATCTGCCATCTGCCCTCGCCCATGGATATATCTGTGATGTCAAAGAAATGTTGCTACTGAGACAGAAGGAAAAAATGGCATTAAAGGTGTCAGTAGAATTTCCAAATGATCAAACGTATCCAACTTCTTTGGTTTGTGAAATTTTGATCTTTAGAGGCTGCTGTAGCACCCAGCAATCATCCAATATCGCTTTGGCTGCCCCTCAGCAAAACATTTCTGATTTCTTCGGGGTCATTAATGCTCATTTAAACTGGAGAGGCTGGGGAGTTATTCAGGGAGGGGACACATTTTGATGGAAAAGCTTCTAAAACCAGAATTACCAAGGAATTCTTCTGCTGGTTAAAGGAAAGGTTTAGGTGGAGTTGGTGTCACCACACTGAGCACTCAGAGGTGGCCTTGGGGGCATTTAAACATTTAAATAAGAACAGACTGGGGGAACACACCTGCACACTGAGTGTTTTTACCAGCAGCTTTTAGAACACAGAAATAAATGCAAGGAGCTCCGTGGCAGAACCACACCGAGGAGCTGAGCCATTCCTATGAAACACGGGCTGAAGAAAAGAGAAAAATGTTCTCTCCTTTGTGCTCTCCTCCTTTTCTAGGAGACTCTGAGCTGGGAACATCTTTTACCTCAGCAATTCACCTTGCCCTTTGTATTGCAAGAGCTCTTTAAAATATTCCAGCCCTTTGTCTTGTAAAGATAACATCACCCAGAGAACTCGATGGAAATAAAGGAAGGGACAGAATTTATTGGCTGGCACATGCCACAATAACTTTTTTTTTCTTTTTTTTTTTTTTTTTTTNTTTTTTTTTTTTTTTTTTTTTTTTTTTTTTTTTTTATTTTATTTTCCCTTTTTTCTGTTGTACTCTCGCTGTCCAGGCAGAAAAAGGCTCCTTTGAGAAAAGAAAATTGTCTGAGACACTCAGCTGAAGTTATTTATCTGTGGTTGGGAGTGGGCAGGGGAATAAAGCCCTTTCCTACCCTAAGGGGAATGAACATAAAGAATGATGATCATATCAGTGCCTGTTAGAAAATTAATGGTGGGAAGAATGGGGAAGTGGCTGGAGGAGTTTGTTTGTGTGAGCTGTGAGCTCACAAAATATTGTGGGGTTTGGGTTTTTTTTTTTTTGGTCACCAGAATTTACTTTAGGGAAAAAATAGCACAGTTTTGGAAGTTGGTTCAGATATTTTTAGTTGTATTTACAAATCTCTCTCCTTTCTTTCTTTCTTTCTTTCTTTTAACATAAAGCAAATGTTTCCCCACAATCTTTACTTTCATCCCCTTAATTGATTTTCTAAAGCACACAGAACTGGCTGGTGAAAAGCCTGCACAAAGATTTAATAAACTTGCTTTTAAGAATTAGTTTTCACTTCAGATTTTCCATCTTTAATGTCATAGGGAGTGCAGATTTCCCTTCAGGGGGGATCAAACATTATGGATTTATTCTGCTGATAAAATCCAGATCACGTTAAGCTCACCAGGTTTAATTATTTCACCAGAGGCTCACCCCAGTGTCCAAACTCAGCAAAATTTCCAGGAAGATTTTGGACACTTTGGGACTCAAGTGTGGAAGAAAAGGTCCAGGTTTCACAGAAAAGGTGATTTTCTTTGTGCCTAAAACCCAACTGCCCCTTCACCCTCAATCACTGCTCCGTGATGTGATGGTGGTGGCCAGTTAGTTTTATTTGTTTATTCAAGATTTCCATAAATTGGAATTCTGGTGGTCTTGTGAGACCCTCGGGACTGGCCAAGAAATATCAGCAGTTCCTCCAAAACTGGGGGAGAGGGACATTTTCACCTTTTCCTTTTCCTTTCCTTTCCTTTTCCTTTCCTTTTTCCCTCTCCGTGGACTTTCAGACAACCACAAATATTTCAAACCAATATTGAAATATTGATCAACATTCTGCAGTTATTGGGACCAATCACCCAACTCAGCTCAGCCACCCAACACTACAAAATTTGAGCAATTTTTTGACTTTTTAAAAAATTATTATTATTATTATTAATAATAATAATAATAAATCTCCCCAGGCACTGAAGGAAGACACTGAAGAGACCCTTCAACAGCAGGAAAATGGAAAAAAATTAATGCAGGAATGGGAGTCCAGGTGCAACCCAGTGCAACCCAAATTTCCAGCCAGAACAGGAGAGAACCCGAGCTGCAGAGCTCCTTAAGGACACCTCATCCCTCATTTCTTGGAGAGAAATAAATTCTGGCTGGTGCCTAGAAAGCCCAATAATGAAAACATTTTGAGGGATGAATACCTAAAGCAGGGGAGTGCTGAGGAACATCAGGGGCTGTGTAAGAAATGAATTCACCGGCGGCAGCGAGCGCTTCGCTTCTCGCGGAGCGTTTAAATGGATTTCCACAAAAATAATAAAGGTTTCTGCAGGAGATAACTCCAAGCCCATCTATCTTTGTTGCCTGGGATTCAATAGTGGTTAAGTGAGATAGTCTGGGTTTATTCTGCTGCAAAGGCTGATTCAGTGGGCAGGATTCAGCTGTCAGCTCCTTTTTGTGCAGGAATTATTTCCCTCAACGAGCAGGGAAGGGAGAGCTTTGCCTCATCTCTCTGAGAGACGGCAGAGGGTTCCCAGCTCTGATCACATCAGTGTCAGGAGCAGGAAATGTGCTCGGTTTAACAGCCTGGCTCACAGCTGCAGCTCAAACCCCATTGGTAGAGGCTGGGTTGAATATTCTGCACAAACATCTGGTGGGAAAAGCTTTTGTGTGTTCGTAGGTGTCAGCCCAGGCTCTGACTTCAGTGAGGTTCGCAGGGATGACAGCAGCCCCAGATAACAACTGTGAGCTCCTCTAAACTCCCAGGATTTGTCAGGAGCTCACCCTGAGATGAGAGATTTCCCTGATCTGAGGGTTTACAGGGAAAGGCTGCTCAGCAGAGCAGCAAACACATTTTATGGAGAAGAAAAGGTGATGGCTCACAATGTTTAATTTTTTTTTTTTAGGTGCAGGAACAAAGAGCAAAGCCTGACGTGCGACAGCACCTGCAAAACTCGGGAAAATACCATTCAAAAAGTCACAGCAGGAGCACATTGTTTAAAATAAATCAATAACTCTTTCTGCATTGCAGGTTGTGCAGTTTCAGGGGTGCCTACGAGCTGAGTTTTGCCCTCTGCAGTAAATCTGAATTTGAGGTGCTCAAAAGGGCATTGTTGAGGGTTTTTTGTTTTTGTTTTTGTTTTTTTTTTTTTTTTCCTGGAAAGCTCAGCTAAGGAATTTGCTTTTCATGATGCCCCCGAGGGTCCCCACAAAGTAATAAGTCAGCATCATTTTCTAGCTGCAGCTGATAACGTTTATTGCTAATTCTTTAAATTCTTTTTCTAAAAAAAAAAAAACAAACCCAAGTCTGCAACCTGCACTGCACCCACAGGAATAATCTTTCTTTCCCTCAGTTTGGTAATTCAATTGTGACTTGTAAACTTGTGCAGCTCTAGCAAAAAAAAAAAAAAAA
>VWYP01008189.1:32360-69535 GCA_013400435.1 Pycnonotus jocosus
AAAAAGTCTCCAGTCAACTCCAATCTGTCTTGAGGAGAGTAAAAAGTGCTTACCAGCACTGCTGTAGTAAATTCTGGCTGCTTTATTAAATAAATGTAGAATTTCACTCAGAAGCCTTAAGGAAGAAGAGCTTTAAAATATCTGAACGATTTAACACGTTCTGAAGCTGAATAAAGATTGATCGAATTTCAGAGTGAGAGATAAACTGATGCCAAACCAAATCCCACTGAAATGAACTCGAAAATTGTGCCATTATTGATGTCCTCTGAATGGTGAGAGAGAAACCAGGAGAGACACCTGAGGATCACAATCTTCCTGCCACTGGAAAAAGAGACTCAAAACAGATCCCCAAAGCTATTTATAAGTGAGATTTTGAGGGGTCTTTACATAATCAGCACACAGGAAAGGATCCAGTGGACAGTGGAGCACACGAGCTAAAATCTGGAGTGACTCCCTTCCCTTCCCTTCCCTTCCCTTCCCTTCCCTTCCCTTCCNAGCCCTGCCCTTCCCTTCCCTTCCCTTCCCTTCCCTTCCCTTCCCTTCCCTGGAGCAGGGAACAGCCCCACAAACGTGGCCACAGTGAAACATCTTCTCTTGGGGCCACAGCCTGGAACCCCCTTGATTGAAGGAATTTGATTGTTAATTGTCCATTCTCCAAGCAAAGCACAGGGACAGAATCAGCCCTGATTTAACAAACTTTTATCAAATCACCACTGGAGTTTCCCAAAGTTCCCCTCATTCCCTTCTGCCAGGGTTCTCTGGATGCCAGGGGCAGGCACAGATAATTCAGCCTGAAATAAAGAGCGGGTTGATGTGATAAACATTTATTTTTAATTGGTAAAAACCCCATAAATTGTGCTATTTACTAAAGCCTCGTTCCCTGTGCAAGGAGTGGGGACAAAGAGCAGCAGGAGAAGGAGGGTTTGGGTTCAGTGCACGGAGCTGGAGCTGCTCCCACGTGTCTGGAGTGAGGAACTGAGCAAAGGCAGCTCAGGAATGACCCCAGGGATCCGTGGGAACAGATTCCTTTATGTCTGGGGGGGATTGGAAGTGGCTGTGAGCACAGGGAGACCACGTGTGACAGGAAAAGCCAGCGCTGGTCTGATGCTGGGGGGAATATCAGGAGGAATATCAGGAAGAATATCAGGAGGAACATCCCAATATCCAGAAATCCCAGCCCTGGATCATCCTCTGCCCGCAGCACTGATTAAAACAGGCTCAAGTAGAAGTTTTTTTCCACTGAAAGTAGAAAAATAACACTTCAGGGTCAGCCACTCAAAGCCTTTCTCAGGAAGAGCTCGGGGTTGTTTCTCTGAGAGCCTCTGGTGGAATCCAGATTGCTCAGGATCTTCAGCCCCTGAAAAATAAAAACCCCTTCAGTACTGAAAAACACCAGGGGGAGAGTCAGGAAATCAGAGCCCTCTGGAAATCTTTGTTCAGGTAAATGCTGAATTCCCTCCTGCCCTCTCCCTGTTCTCACCCTCAGCACAGATCAGGACTTTAGGATTCCACTCCCTGTTTGGATTTGGGTTAAAAGAACCCAATTTCTTGTGTTTGCTGGAGCAGCCACAGCTGGCAGAGCAGGGCTGTGCTGCAGGTCCCTCCCATGGGGCTGGCACAGCCTCCCTGAGCCCCAGAGGAGTTTTTGGGGTGAAATTCCCTGAAACCCCATTAAAATCCCGCTGGGCTGGGACCAGTCCATCCCTACCCACCTTGAATTGCTCCAGAACTCAGCAGCAAATGGAGCTGATTTAACTGTGCTGGAAAAGAAAGCTGTGCTGTTGTTTCTTTGCAAATCCTGCCTTGCTTTTGGAGCATTAAAAATGTCCCTTTTTAAAAAAAAATGCCAATTAAGAACTGACAAACATGAAAGAAATGTATTTATGACATGATGATCTCAACCCTCACATCCCTCAGCCTGCGAATGTGTCATCACTTTCTACTCGAGTGTAGCTTTTGTTGGAAGCTTCCCTTATTTTAGTTTTTAATGAGAAGTTAAGAATGGAATGAAAACATAATCCTGCTGCTTCATTCTGGCATGAGCCTAATCGAGTTTATGCATAACAAAAAAAAAAATGTCAAGGCTTGTATATCCTGCTGGAAGCCCTGACTTTCAAGCAAAGCAATTAATTACACTTGAACATCCTAGAGGTTTATTGCTTCGGATAAAAGCATCCTGAGCACCTTCTTTACTGTTCTTTCCCGAAGAAAATCGGTGTAAAATAAAGAGAATTGACAGACAGGTTGTTTTTTTCTCTTAAGGAACTGCGTGGCTTTAACAAAGCACCTCCTTAAGGAGATTTAGGAGCAGCTGCTTTGCATAGAAAATTCGGGTTTGTGGCAGCCCGAGCCATGATTTACTTTATTCTGTGCCTTTAAATACAGCCCTGCACATTTCCAGGGGTGATCTGGGTGCCAGTTTAATTACCCAACGTCGCTTTCTGTAAGACTGATCAAACTATTAAAGCAGAAATGCAGTGCTGGGCTGGAATGGTGCTGCTAAAACTGAGAAAACAGCTCTGGCACAGCTGAATTTCCTTCCCCTGGGAAAGGTGTGGGGTGGGAGGGAGGCTGGAGGGAGCCCCAGAGCCAAATCTGAGCCTCCCACAATTGTCCTAAACTGGATTTTTGGCTGGGATCGGGGTTGTGGCACTGATTTCATTCACTGCTGTGAGCAGAGAAAACAAAAAACAAACAAAACCCCCCAAAACAAACAAAAATGCCTCCAAAAAACAAAACAAAACAAACGAAAAAATGGGAATGGGAATGGGAACGGGAATGGGAATGGGAATGTTCTCCTGCACATCCAGGAGCTGGGAATGTTCTCCCTGAATATCCAGGAGTTGGGAATGTTCTCCTGCACATCCAGGAGCTGGGAATGTTCTCCTGCACATCCAGGAGTTGGGAATGTTCTCCTGCACATCCAGGAGCTGGGAATGTTCTCCCTGCACATCCAGGAGCTGGGAATGTTCTCCTGCACATCCGAGAGCTGGGAATGTTCTCCTGCACATCCGAGAGCTGGGAATGTTCTCCTGCACATCCGAGAGCTGGGAATGTTCTCCCTGCACATCCAGGAGCTGGGAATGTTCTCCTGCACATCCAAGAGCTGGGAATGTTCTCCCTGCACATCCAGGAGCTGGGAATGTTCTCCCTGCACACCCACATTCTGGGAATACCTTCCAGGCTGACCAGGGGGTCACAGAACACCCCCAGGGCTGGGAGCAGAGCTCAGCCCAGCCTCCTCCCCACAACCAACCCTGCCTGCTCTCAGTGGGAATGTTCTGCCCATTTGTAGGAATTCAGTGAAGCCACACAGGTTTTTGCCCCATGGAGACCTGGGAACAGATGGTTTTGGGCCAGGAAAGGAGCAGGAAAAGCCCCAGGAAAGAGGAAGATCTCATTGCTCTGGAGTTTCTCTGGTTTCAGTTCGTGCTTTTTGCCTTCCTCTCCTTGCCCTTTGTCCCAAGCCCCTCAAACCCATCTTTTCACCCCACCAAACCCTGTTGGTGTTTATTCCCTCCACAGCACAGTGTTTGATACCCTCCATGCCATCACAGCCAGCTGCTCCACATCTCACAGCTGAATTTTGTTAAGGAAGAAAAATCATTATAAAACAAATATGGAGAGACTCCAATCCTCTGGATCATTCCCTGCCCGCTGGAACCAAGGAGAAGGAAAGGACACCACAAACCCCACCGAGGGCTTTGTTCATGGTCACACTGCTGCAGCCTAAGCAAACTCTTATTTATTTTGTTCAGTGCCACAATTAGCGAGGATCAAAGCGCCTGCAAGGGTGTTTTATACTGTAAATGATTGGGTGATTAACCCCGCTCAAAATCTGCAAAAGAGCTGAGAATATCCTTCAAAAGCAACAATACACGGCCGCATCTCCGCTTAATTATAAATAAAATGAACGAAACTGAGCCTGTAATGGAATGTGAGGGGTTGGGGTGGTACTGAGAGCACGCAGGAGGGAGAAGGAGAAAGAGAATTAAATCATCTTTCTTCAGATCTGCAAGACAGAGATTCATAGCACAAAGACACAAATAAAGCAGCATCCAACCAAAGGCTGCTCCTCTGGCCAACAGATCCATTTTCTGGTGTTTGTTGTGTCCCAGGAGGGATTAGGCTTCTTCCCTTTCACAACCAAAACTGGTTTGTTTTTATAATATTTATTTTATGTAAACCAGATCGCCTAGAAATGAAATGGATGTTGTTGGGATCTATCTCGGGGCTGCCATTCCTGGTTTTGTGGCAGAAGTGGTTTTCGGCCAACTCCCCCCAAAGCTGAGCAGATCCAGGCACTCCCTGGGGCTTTTCACAGGACAGCAGGGGAGAAGGAGAGAGGATTTTCCAGCCAGAGTCAGCTGGGATTTTGCTAAAGCAGCCAGGGCAGGTTCCCCTCTCCTAAATCAGCATCTCAGGTGCTCAGAGCATCCTCTCACCCACCCCTGAGGGGAGCAGCTCTGGCCAGTGCTCATTTTACAGCTCTGCAATATCTGAACCTGATTGTCCCAAACCAGAGCTCCCTGACTTTTACCACAAGTCAAGGGAATGGATTTATTCTATCCTTTATTTTTATTTTTTTTTTTTTTTTGGTTAAAGATTTCCGTGTTTGTGAGTGACAGTCCAGCAGGAACGCATTTCATTTCATATAAAACACTAAATTGTAAATCTGTCTGAGAGGGACAGAGCAAGGAGCCCAGGAGCCTTCACCACGATGCCTCAAACACAAAATTGAGCTACAGAGCTCAATTACAAACCCATCCAAATTGCTGAGAATAATCACCATTTCATGTTTGCTTATAATTATAATTTAATCATGAACCCAACCTTGCAACAATTTTTTAAAGTAGGCAGTTCAGCATTAAATTCAGATTTTATGGCTGGGAAAAAACCAAACCTTTTTCAAGGGGTTTAAATTGTTCATTCTCCAAGGCAGAGAATTCCTGAGCCACATCAGGGCTAACACAGAGCAGAATAAACACTTCAAGTGCTGGAAATCATCACTTAAACCACAGAAATTTTAATTCTAATTCTCCTGGAGCTGCCCTGACTGCCATGGTTTGGGAGGCAGGGCCAGGGATGTCCCTCATTTAAATGTCTCTCATACTAAATCAGTTTTTAATGATTTCTGGAATGCTGCTGTGTTTTTATGGAACTTTTGGAAGGTAGGAAGTGCCAGAACCTGCAATAACTCCCATGGAGCAGTGCCAGCCCATCCCTTCAGGCAATCTGTCTCTGTTTGGGAACGAGAGGTGAGATTAAATAGAGTTAAATATGAGAGCAGAACTTTCTTTTCAGCAGTTGGTAAAAATACTCCCATTTTCTCACCTTTTTAATGAGAAGTTAACCTTTTGTGGTAAAAGTATTTGGAGGTTTGTTTTTTTTTTTTTCCCCAAAAGTTGAGCACAGTCATAGAGAATTAAACAGAGAATTAAAACTGCTTTAGGGAAGTTTTTTTCTCTTTGAAATTAGCCGCCATTTGGAATTTCTCTGGATGCTTTCAAACCAAAGGAATTCAACAGTTTTCCCATTACAATCATCCTCTTCTGGCTGCAGAGGCAGCACAGTCATGGATTTCTCCATTCCAAACCATGCAAGTCCCAACCACACCGAGCTTTCAGCTGCACTTCTGCTCAAAGCTCTGCACATCCTTGAGGTGCTGGGTGTGAACCAGCTCAGGCCCTGCCAGAAGAGAATAAAAACATTGATTTCATCACCCATGGGAGCACCTGGAACCGTCCAGTGCCACGGAAGGAAAATTCATTCCCAGACACAACACTGGATTCAGCTCAGCCCCAGCCTGCCAGGCTGAGCCAGCTCCTTCCAGAATTATTTCTGTGTCCTCTGATAGCTCATCAAGCACCAGCTCCTTCCAGAATTATTTCTGTGTCCTCTGATAGCTCATCAAGCACCAGCTCCTCACAGAATTATTTCTGTGTCCTCTGATAGGTCATCAAGCACCAGCTCCCTGAATGAAGCTCAGATCAGACAGAGACTTTGTCAGGAATAAATGGAGTTTCAAACTCAGCTGTTCTCAGCAGCCCTGGACTTGTCACTGCTGCCATGGCCCCTGCAAGGCAAAAAAAATTCATCTCTCAGAGCTGCTCCTCCTCAAGGTCAGGCAGAGCTGGGAGCCTGAAAGGGCTTTCATAATCCTCAGTGGGTTTGGAGGAAAAAAATACAGCATTAATAACCTCTAAGGGTTGGTTTTTTCACTCCAAAGATAAGTTTTGCTTATCTTTTTTATGGATTTTTTAATGTAGAGACAGGAAATATTTTTTTTATTATTTCCTGCCAGGGCTGCTGCTGTGATTCCCTGTCTCCAGGATCATGGGATGGAGCTTCCTCCCTGTTTGGAATGTGCTTTATTGCTGGTCTGCACCGTGGATTCTCCTGCCAGAAGCTCTCCCACCCCTGGGAGCTCCAGGCTGAGCATTTTATGAACCAGCAGAGCTCAAACCTGCTTCTGTTCCACTGGGCTGCTAAAGGGAGAGAGGACAAACCCTGCTGGGGTGGATTGCCAGCATTTCCTCTCTGATCCCATCCATTTGTTTCTGCAGCACTGGCAGAAGGTGTTTTAAAAGCACAAATATTTTTAAAGCCCCAGCCAGGAGTTTATTGCTTCCTCATAACTGATTTAGTGCCTCAAATCAAAGGTTTTACCTTCCTCCTCCACCAAAAATATGCAGAGCACAGAGCCAGATCATCTGTCATCTCTGTAAAAACGTCACCCACCATTAGTCCCTTCTATTAAAATGCATCTTTATCACCTGCTGTAATGAGGAGGAATTTGGGCTGGCTCAGATCTTTTCCAAGGGAAGGGGATTAACAGCTTCTCCTTTTTCCAGTGGGCCAAGTCTGCCTTTATCAGCTCAGCCCAACCAGGGATGCCAAGCAGGGAACATCATTTTCATGGGATTCCTTTAATTTTGTCATTAATGGCTTGGATGGGCACAGAGGATGGGAGGTAGTGAGAGCTTTTCTAAATCAAAAAATCAGCCTGAGCTGAGCCTGAAATCATCCCAGCCTGAGGAGCCCTTGCAGAGACTGGAGATCCAGAGGCACAGAAAGGAGAATTTCTATTGGAATGAGGAAAATGTCCATATTGGAATGTCCCTAACTGGAATGAGGGAAATGTCCATGTTGGAATATCTCTGATTGGAATGAGGGAAATGTCCAGATTGGAATGAAGGAAATGTCCATATTGGAATGTCCATATTGGAGTGAGGGAAATGTCCATATTGGAATGTCCCTGATTGGAATTAGGGCCAAGCTGCTGTCAGGCACTGGGACAGGAGTGGAGATCCTGTGAGTGATGTTGGCACCACTCCTGTGATTTTACAATGAGTAAAACCCCTCTGGATTGGCTCCTGCATCTTTAGGAAGAATTTCTGGCTTCACAGGAGCCAAGAGCTGGTCTAAGTTGTGCCCTGACAAACAGATATTGATATAAATTTATATACAGATATTTATATAAACCCTGCTTTGTTCCAAAGTCCTTCCTTGGGCATTTTCTCCACTCCAAAGCTGGCAAAGCCAGCTGAGACTGGCAGAGATTTATTGAAATATTCCAGGGCAGGGTCCAGAGGTGACTCTGATCCAGCTCTGACAATTTACCAGATCCTTAATTACTGAAATGATTACTCAGTGATTAATTGAATCCCTCTGAAATCACAGTTTACATTCCGATATTTTTCCCCCTGGAGCCAAGCTGAGCTGTACCAGATCCTTCCACTTTGCATTTCCAACTCCAATTTAACAGAGACAGGCAGAAGTTCTGCTCAAGTGAATCAGCTCTGACCCCCATTTCCCTTCTCACTTTTCCAGCTCCAGAGAGACAGAAAAAAAGAAGCTGCTAATCAACAGGAAATGCAGTTTTTTTGTGTGAAAACTGCTTTTTGCAACTGCAGGCAATTCCAGCGAGTCTATTGAAATGTTTGCACTCCCGTGGCACTGTTGGGACGCTGATATTTTTCAAATTACACACTGGATACAAACCCTGCACTGAGCAGCCTTTCCCAGCTCCCTGGGATGGGCTCTATTCCCTTATCCCTGCTGAATTGGGGTTTTATCCAGGAGCATCCTATTGGCTTCAGAGGGGATATCCAGCTTGAAGGAACTGCAAAATTCACCCTGAAACTCCTTTGTGCCCTTGGTTTCGGTGGTTATTAGCTCTGAGCTAATAACAACACCCAGAGCTTTTACCTGGGCTGATTCACAAAGGCTTTCTGTCAGCAAAACCTGAATTTTCTCCCTTTCCCAAAGTCAGGAGGAAACTGCTGGCCTGGCAATTGGACAGCCCTGGCTGGGAACTGGGGGAACTGGGGGAACTGGGATCCAAACTCCTCCTGCAGGGAGTAAGATGGAGAAATATGATATATTTCTCAGCTCAGAAAATATATTTTTATTTTTATTTTTATTTTTATTTTTATATATATAAGATACATTTTACAAGAGCCAAACAAAATTCTGACTTCACAGTATTTGTGATGTGCTCTAAATCTGGACTAGGGGGTTGTGGTTTTGTCTGTCATGAGAAGAAGCTCCTTAAATCCAGCCTGAAGAGGAGAAAACGAGGAAAACAGGGCAGGTTCTGAACAGGAGAAGGAATAAATTCCAATTCTGTGGGTTTGTGCTGCCTGATTTACTGATTCTGCCTGAATTCTGCTGTGGTTTCCTGTCACCTCTGCCAGCTTCTGCAGGATTTCTCCAGCTCCTGACTTGGCTCTGTTGATGGATTTGATTCCCTGCAAGGTTTTCCAGCCCTGCAGCCTTGGGTTGCCTCTCCAACTCCCTATGAACAGCAAATTCTGAATGCTCAGGACTAAAATCCACCCTCCTTCCTTCCCTCCAACCCTGCTGGCCCAAAATCCCAGTAATTCCCAGATTCCCTGGCTGGGGACCATTCCTGACCCCTCCTGACTGACGCCTGCTCTGTTTGGACTTTCCAAGCTGTTTCCTCCCAGGTCACAAATTCCCCCAGGTTGATTTTTTTGGGGAGGTTTTCACACCCCTGGTGATGTTTTCTCAGCATTTTGGGGTCTGGAAGTGTTCACAGTTCTGCTGCCTGGTGCAGATCCTCCAGTGTCTGATAAACTCCCAGCTTTTCTCCCTCGTTTGGGAAAACTGGAATCAAACAATGGAAATTCCGAGAAGGCAGCACAGAAGGACAGGTGGATTTGCATAAACCTCCCACCCACCCCCAAAACATGAGGGTTCCCTCAGGGAGCCAGGCTAAAAATGAGTGAAAATATCCCTCAGGCAAGTCCCAGGGTTTGTGTGTGTCTTGTGCTGCCTGGAATACAAAACAGGATCCTGCCTGGAAAGCCAGAGAATTCCTGGGAGATTTGGAGGTGTCACAGGCGGTGCAGGAGTTTGTAGCACTTACCTGACTCAATACAACATTCCAGCACTGTCAGCCACAATGAGCTTTTCCATTTTGTGCTGAACAATCCTTTAGCAAATGTCAACAGCAAAACAAAAAAAAAAAAACCAACAAACCCACATATTCCACTTTTTATGACACTCCCCTGTGCTCACCTGGGTTCTGATTTTACAACAGTACCAGCCCAAAGCAATGAAATCCTGGACATAAATGGAACCAATCTTTAGTTTCTCTCAGACTATCCCTGAGGCTGGAAGAGCCATCCCAAATGTTCATGGAATAATCCCTGAGGCTGGAAAAGCCCTCCCAGATGTTCATGGAACCCCTGAGGCTCCCAAATGCCAGGATCCACCCACCCCGGGCAGCCAGAAGGGATGGGATTTGTGGGAATTTATGCCAGCAGCGAGGTTTGAGGGTTTTCACTAAAGAAAATCCCCATTTGCACAGCACAATCCTGCACTGGGATATTCCAGATGAGGGAGCCAAACCCAGGCTCTGCCCGGGATAAACAGGAACGGGACACGAGGCAGCCCTGAGGGTTAAAAATGCTGCTTGGTTTGGATGTTTGAATTCTTCCTGCACGGACACGGTGCCATGGGAGCTGTGCCAACCTCCCAAATTCCACAGGCAGGGCACTGATTTATCACTCAGGGCAGGAGAATTCACTCCTGACAATCCAAGTTTTTATTCCAGCCAAGTTTCAGAAGCTCTTGTTTGGGAATTCCCGCAATAAGGCAGAGCTTTGATCCCTTTTCTCCTCAATGCTTGGATTTATTGCCTCAAATTTCCCCTTTTTTCATCTGTCAAGTTTTCCTCAGTGGCCTTCTGGAGAGTGAAATGCTAAATTTGATTTACAGGTCAGAGGAGATGCGTGGCACCCACAATCTGCTTCAGAATTGGTTTTGTAACACTAAGCAGAGTTTACAAGGAGAGAAAATTGGTCAGCACAAGTCATTGCAATCCCAGTGTTTTGGGAAAAGAGAGTTTTCCTTTGGCTGCACTAAAGGAAAAAGGAAATGGACACATTATTGTGGTGCTCTGGGATTTATGGAAGCCCAGGCAGAGCTCTGGGGCTGTAACTGCAGCAGCTGAACAAGGGGAAAACAGCAGGAAAATCCTGTCTCAGTGCCAGTGCAGCAATCCCAACAAAGCCTCATTCGGGGAGAGGTTTTAATCTGAATTTCTGAGAGGTCTAAATAAACTCTCACCAATGGTCTGCGAGCATCCTCCCAGCAGACCTTGTTATTCTTCCTGCATCTCCACATCTTTTAATTCACCACCCAAATGAGGCCCCAGAAGAGAGCACTTGCCTTTAAAATGATTTTACCACTGCAGCCCAATATATTATCATTTTAATTAAATATATGAAGCATAACAAGGGCCAAGACATAAATTTCCAGGGGACTGAAGCCTAATTTAATTTCCACATTGAATGTATAAAACTCAGGATGTAGAAAAAACTCCAAATATCCCCGTTTGCCTCTCAGTACAGCCCCTTATCTCAGGCATTTCATTAGTCACAGAGATAAAAGAAAACAATTACAAACTAACTGGGAATCCTATAGGAGACATTCCTTGGGAAGGAAATTAGGTATTACACTGAGGGGAAATTTCTGTCTCAGGGAAACAAGAAATAAAAAAGTTGTCAGGCAATTTCCCTCTGCCTCATTAAAGGCGACAGAAGTTCACTCATGATCACCATCCAATCCTCTGCAGGTGGCAGCCTGCCCCTGATTTCCCTGCTTGGAAAATTGGGTGGGGAGCAGCTCCTCCCTTAAAAAGCTGGGAAAAGGCTGAACCTTCAAGGGATCACTGTGGGATCTTGTTCCTCTGGGTGTGGAAAGAGAACTTAAATAACCCAGACAAGAGAGAAACAAATGAGAATATTGATATTCAGCTGGGAAAGAAGCTGGAAATTGAACTTCCCCCAAATTTCTGATTCCACCTCAGGACAGGGAATGAGCAGGGAATGACCTGGATCATGAACACATCCCATGGATTCAGCAGGGTCAGGGCAGGAATACCCTGGGGCTACTTCCTTCTTTTTTGCCCTGGAGTTGCCATTTCCCATTTCCCATTTATTTCCCATTTCCCACCCCACTTGGGAAAGCTCCAAATCCTCCCCGGCCTCCCCTTTCCATCCAAACACCCATCCCTCGATTTCGAAAAGAAAAGAAAAGAAAAGAAACGAAACCGTGCTAATCCCCCAGGAACTCAGTGGCCCTTTGGTTATCTCTGTGATTGATCTCTTTTTGCAGAGGTTGCAAAGCTGATGGAGAGCAGTTCCACCGCACAAAAGTTAGTTCTGATAAATTGGAGGGTGTTTATTTCATCCGGATTTATCAAAATAACACCAGAACGGCAGAGACCTGCTGAAGGCGATTTTTAAAGCACAGATCTGGGAGCTGAGGCTGCTCTTGAAGAGGAGGAAAATCACACACTTGTGGCTGAACAATTCTGTGTTTCACGGCCTCTTCAGGGGTTTTCCTGCAGTTTTGGGTCCTGCCCAGCTCTGCAGAGGAGTCAGAGCACGGGAATTCAGGGTTGTACAGCACTGCTGGATAAAAACCTCCAAAAACTCCCTGAAGGGTTGTGATTAAACACAAGGGTTCAGATTTAACACATCTAAAGCGATTTTGGGGCCTCTCTGGTTCTTCAGGCTCTCATCAAACCCGGTGAGAAGGGCTCTCCACTGGGGCAGAGCCACCGAGATTTCAGGACCCGTCCTGGCCACTGCTGCCAAATTCACACCAAGGAAAAGGAAGGTCTGGCCAGGTGGGAAATATTGACCCTCGTGGGTCTTGATAAAATACATCTTTTATAATCCTATTTTCATATTTATGTGTTCCACATATTCATGTTCCATAGTTCTATTTCTCTAAAATGATCTATTTGTAAAGTCATCATTCAGAACTTGTTTCCAGCTCCATTTCTCAACAATGTCTGTCCTATCCCTTTCTCAGTCAGCACATTCGATCTCTCAAGGTTTGCACAAGGCTGTGTAAACCTTCTGTCAGGCTCTGGGAATTCCCCACAAATCCATTTCCCACATTTCCCCCTCTCTCTTGAACAGTAAAAACTTCTTTGAACCATTTCCCACAGGTTTGGTCCGAAGAAAGGGAGAATCCCTGACTCTGCCTGGAGAAGTTTATTCCTAAATCATCACTCCCCAATGTGCAAAGACAAATTATCATCGAGTCCTTCATTCCATTGCTGGGTGACTTTTGGCCCAAGTTGTTCTCTAAAAACTCACTGATTAGCCCATGACCAATTAGCCCACGATTTTAGGAACTCAGAGCTGCGATCAGTTTGATATTTCCTTGTGATCTGCTGTGGCAACCTGAGCCCCAGAGCTGCTCCAAAATGCGGAGTTTCAGAGCCAGGGAATTGTTTGGGAGGGGAAACGTGTGCTCTGTGCTGAGCCTGCAGAGCAGCAGCTGCACTCTTAATTAAAACTTATGTCCTGCATATCTCCGTGTGTTTGAGTGTTGCTTTGTTTTTAATGAAGTTTTTATAGATAAAGGGAGCTTTTCTAATTATACTTCTGCCTCCTGGTGCTCTCCTTCCTTATTCATTTTTTGCTCCCGTGCCTTTTTTTCAATTTACGTGACC
The DNA here is from genome assembly GCA_013400435.1 of Pycnonotus jocosus. NCBI lineage: Eukaryota > Metazoa > Chordata > Aves > Passeriformes > Pycnonotidae > Pycnonotus > Pycnonotus jocosus. The sequence goes on from VWYP01008189.1 coordinate 45,364, forward strand.
AGATTAGGGTGGATCAGAGTTTGGGAGTCTGTTAAAGGTGATGGCAGCAGAGCACAGCTCTGTCTCACGATCCAGCCAATAAAAGTCTCTCTGCTCATCCTTCCTTATCCCTCTCCTCTCCACACAAGCCGTAATTAAGGTGACACACATGGATTTGAACCATATTTGACGAAGGGTAATGGATGAAGTCTCCACAATCCTCGAGGCAACGCTGCAGCGCTGGCAGAAGTTAACACTGGTATCATTCTGTGCCTCTGCAGGGTAAAATTTGGGATTTTCCACCCAGGGAATGGGGCTGGAGCAGCAATTCCTGAAGAGCTGCTGTTCCCAAGGGTTTCCTCACTCAGAGCAGGTTGGATTTTGGCAGTGCTGAACTCGCACTCGAGTCCAGCAGGAGTCAGGGAAGGATTTTTGGCAGCTTTAGATCCCTGTGAATGTGGAATGTGCACTTTTCCAAAGCGCTGGAAGTTAATTTTCCTGCCATTGCCTTGCTCATGTAGAGCCTCCTTTAGTTTTCCTTTTACAGACTAAGAAGGGCAAATTTTCCTTCATTTCTAGAAAGCAGAACTATTTTGATGCATATATAAAATACAATAACAATGTAATGCTGTCCTTGAAAATATGGAAAATCTGGTTTAAATTGGTTTCCAAGAATTTGGTCAGGAAAAGAGACAATTTGGATAAAAGAGCTTCACTTTTGAGATACCAGTCCCAGGAATTTTGTTTCCTGAGCTCCTTTTCTGTCAAGACTCCACATCTCCCCAACTGCTTGCTTCCCTTTTAATCTTCCAGCAAAACAGCTGCTGAGCATAAAACTCTGTTTACATCAATCACCCCAGAAACACAAACAAACCAGGAGCAGTGGAATTATGAACGAAGGCTTGATTAGGAGGTGACAGTGAAATTTGTGCTAATGAAGGGATGAGCAGTGCTGGCTTGGGGATGTGCCAGCTCCTTGCAGTTAATTTTGCTGTCTGGGCAGCAGGAAACCCGCAGGATGCGAGGGCAGGAATTTTCTCCCCAGGTCGGTTTGCAGCTACAAACCACTCTGTAGTAAAATATTTGTGATATTTGATGGCTCTGGACTGGAATAATGAAAGCAGAGTGGATCTTGAAGCCCTGAAAACATTTGCTGTTAAATTTATTTGTTGTTTCTAACCCTCCAAACCCTGGGTTTCAGCAGAACTGCTCCTGGACATGCCCAGAGTGACTTTTTGGTGGCAAAGCCTCAATTCACGAAGTGGTTGATAGGAGGGAGTCTCAGACTTATCTCCCACCAAAATCAGCCTCTGGTGGTGCTGTGGGATGAGCTCTGAGATGAGAAGGGAACTCTCAGTCACTGGGAAAATCCCTCTGGCTCCCAGCAAGGTTCGAGGTGTTCACTCCCTGCTGGGACCTGGCTGATCCTGCCTGGTCTTGGGCCTCTTCTATCCAAATTGTCTATTTTCCTGATCAATTCCTTGGAGAAGAATTTAAACCAGATTTTCCTGATTTTCAAGGGCAGAATTACATGATTATTATATTTTGTACATACATCAAAATAGCTCTGCTTTCTACAAATGAAGGAAAATTTGCCCTTTCTGAGTAAATGCTGATTTCTCCTCACAGGAAAAAAATGTCCTTAGAGCAAAAATTAGAGCTGCAAAGGTGCCACAGCACAAGATATTGTCTTGGGAAGGAGGTCTGGGGTTCAGACCCTGCCCCAGGAAATGGGGGAACAAAAGCCACTGTTCCCACTGAGCACATCTGCCCAGAAAAGCAGATTTTTGTGGGGCATTCATCAGTTCTGCTCCAGAGAGAGAGAGCTGAGCTGAGAGGGATGAGCTGGGACAGTGCCAGACACAGAAATGTCCCTGAAATCAGAAGCCAAGGAGTGACACAAAGCCCTGGTGCTGATCACAGCTCGCAGTCTGCTTGAAGAACAGCAAAAAACCCCAAATCAAACCTCCAGTAAAAGCACAGGGTCAATGAAACAACTCCCTGACGCTCCTTAAACTCTACAAAAAGCCCATTTTTATCTGCTGGCTGAAGTGTTTAACTGTTCCCCAATGCAGGCTGATGGTTAATCAATGCCCAGCCAATCAATCTATTGAATTTAGGAGTAACCAGCACCTCACAGGCTTTGGGAGAGCTACTGAAGGAGAAGGATTTCAAAAAAAAAATCATCCAATTGAACCAGTCCAATGTTCCTCTCTATTACAGGCAAATTAACAACACGTTACAAAGGAGGTCTGGAGGTAAGATAATTAAAATGCAAAGTTTTTTCTGGTTTTCTCATTCGGAGTACAAAGAAAAAGCAAGAGGTGAGAGTGTGAAGGTAAAGCAATAAAAGGAAAGCAAATGATTCATTAAATTCAAGGGCTGATTAAACTTGAAGACTCGTTATATCTCACATGTTTCATTAGCAAACATTTCTATTTAGGGGATTTTCTTCCTTTTCTTTATTGAAGCTCTTCCAGACACAATGGGTGATTTAGGGACACTGCTTCTTTTGAAATCTTCACACTGATTAAAAAAAAAATAAAAAAATCAGACTTTATCCAGGCAAAACTCCTTTCTTTTTGATGAATTCTCATTTCAGCTCCAGTTTTGTCAATCCCAAATGATTTTATGACAGAAGGCTTTGGTGTCACAAAATGTTAGGAACGCAATCAGATTTTTTTTGGTTTTTTTCTCTCTGTGATGTAAAGGATCTCAGAACCTGCAGGCTGAGATTACAAATTCCCTTCCCCGTGATTTGTCCGGGTTCTGTGGCATTGTCAACACTGGGCACAGTTTTGTTATTGAGACGTCTCTTAGAGGGCAAATTAATAATTGTTATTAGGACACCATTAAAAATTAATGAGCTTGCATTTAGTTGGTGCCAAGTAATTAAATAGGAAGTAATTAAGTGCTAAATATATCCATAACTTTGAGATCTGGGCTTTTAATGTGACAGAGAGCAAGAGAGAGAAAGGAAGAGTTGAAGTCATGTAATCTTTTCTACTTCTGTCTTTTAATTTTCAGCCATTCATCCACTGAAACGGGCTCATTCCGGATTTCACTGTGCAGCTGACAAGTGAGGAAATTAAATCTTTTCTAAAATGCGCTGAAACCGCCCCGAAACCTTGGCGACCTCGTTCACTCCCAAGTTTTACTCAATTAAAACTGTTAAAAACACGGTTTAAAAACTCTGTATGCACAACCACAGCGATGAATTGCTGGGTGAAAGATGAACCTCTCCTCAGGGGCACCTCTGCACACGGAATTTAAAACATCCAGGTTTTAATCTTCCCCGAGATCTCTGGTCTGTAAAATTTCGCAGAAAATCTGCATAACACCGAAGCGATTTATCTTTAACAACCTCTCGACTGATACGGCCCAAAGGCAAATTCTTGGTCCCCAGAGGGCAAAATTGAGAGAGAAATTCTGGACCCTGGGATGGTTTAATTCCAGATTCCTGCCTGGTGTTTGCTGGGCAGAAAGTGGAAATTTAAAATGCCTGAAATGTTCATTCTCTCCCTGTTCTTGGCTCAATAAATAACAGATTTGATTTACCCCTCCCAGTCAAGCACCACTCTCTGATATTTGCAGCAATCAAGTGAAAATGTGATTAATAACTAATTACAGCCACGGGGGAATTTCAATCCTAGCAGTTCTGATTTCAACGAGGATTAATCCCGCTTCAAAATCCTGGTGTTTGGGCACAAAATGCCTGTAAATCACTGCTTGTTACAAATGCATCAGTAAAAATTCATCAGTAAATGAAAATTCACAGTGCAAAAATACACCTGCAGCAGCAGATTTGTGCCACGTTTTAAAAGTGATAAAACCCTCACCATTTCATTGATAAAACCACTTAAACTCTCTCTCCGTGCTTCTCTCGGGAGCTTTAAACTCAAACGACTCTGATAAAATCTGAAAGGCGCCATTGATTTATCGACAATAGCAAATAAATAAATGTAAGGCAGGAAAAATATACCCGGAGATGTTATTGGCACTGAGGGACCAGGGATATCTTCAGTTTCCACAGATCTGCACAGAAATCTGGTGAAAATCTCTTCTGCATGTTCCTGCCTGTGCCCATTCCAGCGGGGAATATCCACAAGCAACATTTTTCCTTCCCTTGATGAGTTCACAGGAAAAAAGCTAATCCTGAGCATTTGGCTAAAAGGTGAATATTAAATGTATTTTTTTTTCCTGGAGTGAAAGAAAAAGGATGTTTCTAGAAACATCAGCTGTACAAGATTTTCTTTTTCTTATTCCAGTGTTCATGCAGAAGGAACCAGGAATAGTTTGATTTCTTAGGAGTGGTTCTGCCTTGCTGACAAAAACCCCAATACACTGCCTTGAATTTTATTTTCTCTTTTTTATTCTGTTGCTTTGTTTGTTGCTGGAGCATTTTAAAATATTTTTATTGGGGATTCTGTGCTCCGTTTAGGGCTTGAAGTAAATTTTATGCTCCACACTGCTCCTAAAGCAAAGCTTACATTGTAGCAGTTACTGGCAGCAGGCTGTGTCTTATCTTTCATATTTCACAAATGTTATGAAGTTTCACTTAAAAGAAAATCGTGGTCTCACAGCCTAAAGCCTGTTATTTAAAATCAGAATTTTTGGATAAATCAAGCCCACTACATAGCAATAAAAATTTATCTCCATTCCTCCGTAATTCCTTACACTTGCTGTGCTCTCCCAGGGCTGAATAACAACATCTCTGCTGAAAAGCCACCCAGCTTTGCCAGACAGCAGGAAAATGCCTCCAAACCCACCTCTCCCTCAGCCTATAAATACAAAACCACTGTGGAGATTTATGAGGGAAGAGACAAGAGAGAAAAAAGGCCCAGCCTGACACTTTGTTCCAGCTGAAGGCTTGTTTACAAAAATGGGATTTATGTCTCGGGTGACAACTCGTCCACGGAGCGATTTCCCAGCTCTGCTGTTTTGCCATCACCCATTTGAGCCAGACTTTCATCTTCCTGGTCTAGAAACTTGGGTTGGGATGGAATTCCGCTGGGTTTCAGCCCTGGAATAGCAAGAATAACCCAGCTGTGGGAAAGGCAGGCTATCTCCAGGGCTCAGAGGGGAACACCAAGAGCTCAGCAGCAGATCCTCTGATGGTGGAGGTCAGGCCACACCTCGAGTGCTGTGTCCAGTTCTGGCCCCTCAGTTTAGGAAGGACATTGAGATGCTTGAATGTGTCCAGAGAAGAGCAACAAAGCTGGTGAAGGGCTTGGAAAACAAACCCTGTGAGGGACGACTGAGGGAGCTGGGATTGTTTATCCTGGAGAAAAGGAGACTCAGAGGTGACCTTATCACTCTCTACAATCCCTGAAGGGTGGCTGTAGACAGCTGGGGGTTGGTCTCTGTCTCCAGACAGCAACTGGGAGAATGAGAGGACACATTTTCAAGCTGCATCAAGGGAAATATAGGTTGGATATCAGGAAGAAGTTTTACACTGAGAGAGTGATTAAATACTGGAATGGTGTGCCTGGGGAGGTGGTGGAGTCACCGTCCCTGGATGTGTTTAAAAGGAAACTGGATGTGGCACTGGGTGTCATGATCTGGTTGAGGTGTTGGGGCTGGGTTGGACCCAATGATCTTGAAGGTCTGTTCCAACCTGGATATTCTGTGATTCTGTGATCCTGTGACCCAGCTTCCCCCACTGCCCTGGGCAGGAGCTCTGGAAGGGCTGAGCTCCACAGGTGACCCTAAATCCCACCCCTGTGTTATAAAACAACTCAAACCCCAGAATGAGTAAATAAAATTTAATTTGAACCCATTAAAAATTACAAAGCTCTAAGAGCTTAACAGGACTCCTGCCCACCAAAGCCTCCCCTCACAAAATGGCATCTCTGCCTTTTATACCCTGAGACTGCATCAGCCTCATTAATATTCATGAGTACCCTTATATGCCCTGGCCACGCCCACAGCCCATGACAGTGCCCATATACGGATACTTGGCTCCGCCCAGGGCCTGTCAATCAGGCCTTCCCTGCCTTTCATTGGTGGAGCCCTTCCCGTATCCTGATTGGTGGTGCCGTGTTACCCTGACAAACCTCCCAGCAACAAGGGTCCCTCACGCCTTGGAATTCTGAGAACCTGGATTTGGGGATTCTGGGAACCTGGATTTGGGGATTCTGGGAACGTGGATTTTGGGATTCTGGGAACCTGGATTTGGGGATTCTGGGAACGTGGATTTTGGGATTCTGGAAACCTGGATTTGGGGATTCTGGGAACGTGGATTTTGGGATTCTTGGAACTTGGATTTGGGGATTCTGGGAACCTGGATTTGGGGATTCTGGGAACGTGGATTTTGGGATTCTAGGAACCTGGATTTGGGGATTCTGGGAACCTGGATTTGGGGATTCTGGAAACCTGGATTTTGGGATTCTGGAAACCTGGATTTGGGGATTCTGGAAACCTGGATTTTGGGATTCTGGGAACTTGGATTTTGGGATTCTGGGAACCTGGAATTTGTGATTCTGGAAACCTGGATTTTGGGATTATGAAAACTTGGATTTTGAGATTCTGGGAACTTGGATTTTGGGACAGCCAGAGCTGTTACACACACTCCCTGCCGCCCCACACAAGGGGTAAATAAACTCTGCCCCACGTGTTTTTACAGCCCAGTCAGCCCCAGCTGCCAGGAGTAACCACGAAAGGGGAGGAGAGGATTGAAGGGAGAATGGAACTGGAACATCAAAAGTACATAAATGTGAAGTGGCCCAATAAATTTAATAACAATTTGGAAAAATTGGGCTGGCTCAGGCTCTAATCTGGTTTAAGAATAAAAAAACCATTTTCCCTCATCAACTTCCTATTTTTTTTTCCCCTCACACGGGCACTGTTCATGCTGGAGGCTCCTCCCGCTGTTTTCTGGGTTATAACAGCTTTGTCCCTCCTGCACTGAGCAGTTTCAGTGCCTCGGCTCTGTGTGGTGGACAGAAAATGCAGTTTGGAGTGGTTTGGTTCAGGTTTTTCCAGCGGCTGCTGAAAAAGAAGCCCCAAAGTAAGGGAGCGTTGCTGTCATCTGTGAGCTCTTTGGTGTTCCTCATGAAAGGAGCTCGGTTCAAAGAGGAACGAGCACCTGCGACCTAAAATATCCCAGCACATCTGACAACCTCATTGAGATCTTCACAGAGAGGCCTGTTCTCCATTTCACAGGTGACAATGGAGGCAGGAAATGTTGGGCTGTGAGGATGTTTCTCCCACTGACGTTCACAGCTCCGTTTGAAGAAGTTTTTTGCCCGACGGTTTTGCTCACATGGCAGAGCAGCAAAGCGTTTGGGAACAGGCAGAACCTCAGTACTGGGACTTTTCTGATTCATTCTCTGCCAGTTCCTCACAGGGCTCGTTGTCCTAAAAATATTGAGAATTTGGGGCTTGGGTTCTTACAGAGTGCGGTGCAAGAGTGAGAAAGAAAAAGGGGGTGATGATTTCTGATTTATTTCTGCTGTTTTGGTGGCATTTTCTGTGGTGTTATTGAAGTGCTCATTAGCACTCGCCTGTCATCTTCCGAGATAAATGAAACAAGCATTTGCATATGCAATGACATGCAAATGAAGCACCACCCTAAATGTTCCTCACAGCAGAAGCAGAGCATGGCTGATGCTGTTGCCCCTCTCTGGGTGTTTTATGCAAAAATTTGGTCAGATACAGCTCAGAAAAGGTGTTGGGGGTACAAAGAATTAATCAAGAGAGCACTAAAATGGTACCAAGTTCCCAATTCTCAAATCCTCAATTCTCACAGCATAAATGGCAACATCACCCTAAAACCACTCAAATTCTCCAGCTGGGAAAGCACAAAATCAAATTTTGGACTTAATACCTGATTCTCACCTTTTGTGTATATTTTATTTTGCCTTTTTCATTTATAGCTGCAGGGTAATTTTTTTTCCCTGCTCCTTTGAGAAATTTTGCTTGGAAACAGACCTGAAACTTCACAGGTTTTATTCCCTCCGCTGTCCTAATCCTCATAATACATAATTTTGAATTCTTTGTGTTTTATTGAACTTCTTATCTTTTCATCTTTGACTGACTGAGGAATGGATTGAAATACTGATACTGAATCACTGTAGAGGGAGGTAGAAAATCTGTTATCACCCCAAATTCATCTAAAAAAAAAATCTCTGTGTGGTCCAAAAACGGAGTGAATTTTTTTGTCATGAACACAGGAGTGGAGGATAAGCTGAGTGGAACAAGCACAAGCAGATTCCTCACTTTTCAGTCCCTTTCTACCTTTTTTCTTTCTTTTGTTCTCTGTCTGAGACCTCAGGCCAGGCAGATTGGTACAGTCTGAGGTGTTAATTCCTCAGCTCATGCAGCCCATTAGTCCAGTTCCACTTTATTTAATAGTTAACGGCCACTTCAATTAATCAAGCAGGAATAGTCAATATTTCATATTCAATATTCAATATTTAATATTCAATATTCAATATTTAGTTTACTTCAAACTAAAGCCTGGAGCCCTTCACTGAACCAATGGCTCAGAGCTCTGCCTTCCTTGCAGTGCCCTCCCAGCAGTTTTCCACCAGAATTTCCCATTTTCCCTCACATTTCTCTGACTTTTCCAGGGTTTTTGTGCCTCAGACAGATGAACCCTGAATAAATTCGTATTTAACAGCATCGTGTGACCCTCATTCAGAGCCAGGTTCCCATCCTTCTCCTAATCAATAGCTAAAGCAATTGGCAGTAAAAGTCAAATAGGAAATTAGGGAGGTGTAAAAGGTAAAATTGCCCCAGAATGTCTCTCTCAGAGTCTCTGAGAGCCTGATTTCATTACGAGTTATTTCCCCCCAGCTCTGAGCTTTTCTCCCTCGCTGGTGATTGATGTGGCAAATTCCATTTCCACGTTGAACAGATTTTAATCCGTGCAGCGTTTCTGTGTCAAGATGAGCCTGGAGATGCTTCTGACAGGGTTTACCTGGCAATAAACTGCTGGGGACTTCTCCCAGGCTGGCCCTGAGCCTGCAATTCCGAGTTTAGCAGCAGATTTTTGGGAAAGGCTGAGCCCTGGTGCTGCATTTCACTTGGTCCATAACCTTGAAGAATCCAGAATTACTCCCACATAGTTTTGTTTCCTAAATTAAGCCTTACAGAGCTCCAAGTGGGAATAATTAAACACATAATTAACGTTGAGGAGCCCAGGGAAAATCCTACAACGAGACAAAATACAGCCCTGACCTGACAAAATTGCTCTGAAAACATAAAAATCTGTGCAACAAAACGTGGCAATGCTTGAGCCAGTCTATAAATGTCCCACAAATACCATTAAAAACCCAAACCAACAACACTCAACCTGTTTTCCACTCCTGACAGATCTTGACTGTGCTGAAAGCACCTCTCAACAAAACCTTTCAGCTTTACAAATGAAAATAAAGTTAAGGAGTGTTTGGAACAGCTCCAAGTTGGGTTTTTTTTGGTTTTTTGTTTTTTTAATCACTTGGGCTTGGAGATTTCCACAGACAGGCACAGAGCTGGGAGAGCAGAGGGAACTTTAAACACATCCATGGCATTCAGGCCTTGGAAAAATGCAAGCAAGGTCCCACATTTCCAGCAGCAGCTGTTGTTACATGGCTGATAAATATCATTAATTTCCACCTGACGTTGTAAAATGATAATTTTAACCCCCCCAAATTTATAATCCTGTTCTCTGACCCAGCCCTAGCAGCCTACACACCGAGCAGAACCCTGCAAATATCCACCTTTGAAAGCTGCACTGCTCATTTTGGGAGATAAAAGCAAAAAAAAAACCCCTGCCTTTGTTGTCTATGGCAACACAACCCAGCGTGGGGGGAAATGGTGTTTTAAATCAGGAATCCTCCAGTTCTCATTGTTAATACGAGCCTGAAAACTTGATTTAGGTAACACCTGCCTGCCTTGCTGGGTTTGCTCTGAGGTCCTGCAGGGCTTTGCAGCTTTAACTAACAACAATTAAAGAGTGTTTGATGGTGGCAGAGTCAGCCCTGGCTCTGTGGGTTGAGGTTTGTGATGTGCCAGGCTGAGCCTGTTGAGCCTGTCAGTGATTACAGACACCAGCACGGGGATTTTATCCTGAAAACACGCAGGGAATGCGACTCCTGCTCAATCCTCTTCAATTATTCAGTGTTTTATCCTGCTGATGGCACAGACAGCAGCACGGGGAGGAGGAGGAGGAGGAGGTGAGGGAGGCTCAGGTTTGTCTGTCAGGTACCACGCACTGAATTCACACTCCTTGGGCAGCTTTGAACATGTTTTAAAGAGACCACCCTGGCTCATCCCCTTCACTGGTGGATGTTCCGTGTACAAAAATGGCTGAAAATCAGCTTACAGCCATTCCTGTGCCTAAAATCCTCTCATTAACCATAAATCAATGCAATATCTGTTCAGGTCAGTGTGAGAAACTCCTCAGAGCCGAGGCAGGAGTTCACTCCCTGTGGCACTCCCTGCTCCCCAACATTCAGGCTGTGCATGCCCAGTTTGGGATCTGAGATTGATGCAAGCAGACCTTTAACAGAACAAAACCCCTCAGCAAAGCCCTTGCAGCATTTGCTGTGAGGAATCAGGCTCTGAATTAATCCAGTTCTCCCCGGGAATTCATTGCTCTGTAAACTTTTCATCAGTGCAAACACCTCCAGGATTGTTGCTGTTCCTCCCCTGGTTTGATGGGTGACACAATCCTGGGAATGCTGGAATAGACTTTTCCTCCCCTTTGCTTATCAGCAGCCACAAATTGTCTGGGTGCTGTCTGTGCAGGGAGTGAATAGGATTGTGCTGAGCAGTAAATTGCAGTCAGGAACCCACAGATTATTTCTGGAGTGTTGGTGGGGAGGGCTCAGATTTCCTGCACTCCACGATGTGCAGCTGAAGGAAAATGATCGGGGCTTTCCAGGGAAATCCCGGGGCTGACAGATTGAGCAGGGCTGGAGGCATCAGTGATCTCTGCCTGGAGACTGCCAGCATCCCTCCCATTAAACCACACCGCCCACACCATTAAATGATCACTTAAGGAGCAAAAAAAATCAGTCTTGCAGCTCACTGTAACTTTTCTGAGAAGAATTCACAAAGAGTTCAGGTAGAATGAAATAATTTTTCAAATAGAATGAAATAATTTTCTAGTTAAAAATCTTCCCAGTGCATTATTCTGTCAGCTCTTGTATCTCTGATGTATCTGATTAAAAAAAAATAAAAACAAACAAAAAAAATCAAAACAAACCCAAAGAACACATTAAAGCAGAGTGTAGATTGGTATCATGGGATAAATGCAGAATGGACAGAGCTGTGGAATGGAAATAAATCAAAGTGCTTTGTCATGCACTTGATCTTAGCACAGAGGAAGATATTTTCTGTTTGTAATACACCCTCTGAATAGTGTTTCATATGAAATGATGATAGAGAAACGTTGTGGAGCTGAGCAGGAGGAGAAAGACAAGACAGAGTAAAAAAAAAAAAAAAAAAGATGATGTAGTCATGAAAGCCAGCCCTGCTGAACTCACTGTGAATTCTGAATTGAGCAGAAGCAGCACTATCAGAGCTAATCTTACAGGGGAGGGAGAAAAGAAAAACCTACTAACTTCAGCTGAGCTGAATCACTTTCTAAAGGAAAAGTAATCCAGTTTTGACAGGGCCAAAAAAAACTGTGAGGGAAGATTTTGACAAATGGTGATGATGGGAAGTTAGGCAGGAGGTGATGGATGCAGTGCTTTGTGTCTAATTGCATGCCTGGAGTACAAAACCTTTATTTTGGGGATGAAGTGCTATGATAGCTGCCAAATATCAAATCTATCAGGGCACAGCATCCCCCAGAAACTTTCCATCTGAAGGCACCCAGGCCCTCTGAAAGAACTGCCAGGTTAAATGAATTATCAGCCCTGAGACAAGAACATTCTTGGCTTTTATTACTCCACAGAAGTGTTTCACCTGATTAAAGTTCTGTTTGGATCACGTGGCTGCTTCAATCTCTGCCACTCTGAATTATTAATTTCAGATCTTGCCTTTTGGTCATTGGGATTTATTTTTTATTTTTTTTTTTTAGTCACAGAATCTTCACTGAGAGCGATTTCCAGCTGCATCCTGAGGTCAAACAGTTTGGGTGAAACGAGAGCAAGATTCAATATTAGCTCTGTTTTAATTCCAAGCTTTACATTTGTGATGCTGGCACTCACAGAGTTGGCTGCTCCAGGTCAGTAATTCATTAGCAGGACCATAAATGAGTAATTTATTGACCTGCAGGACAAAAGATGACTCAAAATCAAAGGATATGACCAGGGCAGGGGGCTCGTACTGGAAAGTACTGGAAAGATACTGGGGCTTGTATTGGAAAGATTATTTCCAATAATTCCTTGAATAATATCTGGTGTTTTCAAGCTTTCATGGCACTTCAGGTTTGCAAGGTGGAAGGGTTTTTACAGCCTCTGAGGCCACCACAGATCAGAGAATTCATTATACAACAAAATGCACTCTAAAGTGCAGACTGTTCTTCAAAATAAGCCTATTATTTCCTGCAATGTTGTAAAATAAGTGCAGGTTTAAAGCCAAATGGGCTCCTTCACCCAGGAAATAAGAAATAGCTGTGTGAAAATATTCTTTCAGGCAGATACAGAACTCCAGTGCAGAGAGAGTGCAGAAAATTCACATCCCAGAGCAGAGAGAGCTCCCACCTCTCTGTTACACCAAAGTGACCTGGGCAAAATGAATTTGAACCAGGAGAACAAATGATGGCACAAACCCAGATCTGTGGGTCACAAATGATGGCACAAACCCCAGATCTGTGGGGCACAAATGATGGCACAAACCCCAGATCTGTGGGTTAAAGGGACCAGGAGTACAAATCACTGCACAAACCCCAGATCTGTGGGTCACAAATTATGGCACAAATCCCAGATCTGTGGGGCACAGGGCACCAAGATGACAAATGATGGCACAAATTTCCCAAATCTGTGGGTTAAAGGCAACAGGAACACAAGTGATGGCACAAATCCCATATCTGTGGGTCGCAGGGCAACAGGAGCACAAATCACTGCACAAACCCCAGATCTGTGGGTCAGAGGGAACCAGGATCATGAATGATGGCACAAACCCTGATCTGTGGGTCACAGAGCACCAGGAGCACAAATCACTGCACAACCCCCAGATCTGTGGGTTAAAGGCATCAGGATCACAAATGATGGCATAAATTTCCCAGCCAAGAAATCCAAGTTTGCCCTCTGTGGCACCAGGATTTTCTGGATTTGGATCCTTTTAGCTTTAGTCTGAACAGGCACATTCTGCAAACGATATTTTTACACCCATCCTTTACACCTGTAAACTGAATTTAAACACAGCAAACCAAAAATTGAATATTTCCAGCACCTGTGGTGGGCTCAAAATACCCCAGCACAGAAAGGCAAAGGTCCTGAGGGACATCCCACACCTGGGAGATGTAAACTGAGCCCGATTTATATTAAAAATAAAAATCCCCAGCCTGCCACAATACCTGGGCAATAAGAAATGCAGGTAAATATCTGGAAATTCTCTGTGGAATTCGTGGTTTTTTTTCACTTGTTTCCTGATGTTTTATCAACTTTTTCCTCGCTAGTTAATAATTAAAACCCACTCCTGCGAGTATTTTGCACAAGTTCCCATCTGAGAGATGTATTTTGTCATTTTCAGCATCACCCTCTCCTATACACAATTATTAAAATCCTTTCTATATGTTGAATTCAGGAACATTTTGCTGCTTGGATAGGGGAATTTTTATTTTTTTTTTTTTTTTCAGAGCAACATCATCTCCACTGGTTGTGCTGAAATATTAAAAAGTATAAATTATTTATGCAGAGGAGAGGGAATGCTTTCCTCAGAACACCACGGATATAAATTCCATACAATGCTCACTTCAGGATGTTGGTGAGCAAACACCCACCTGAACTCACCTCATTTCATTTTCTTCTTTTTAAAATCAATGTTGGCAACGATAATGTTGGAAATTGAGCTCAACAGTTTGAAAATAGAGTGGGGAAAAAAAAAAAAAAAAAGAAAGAAAAAATCCCATCATCAACAAACGTTGTCTGCCACTCACTAGAACAAAACCAAGAGCGTTTATTGAAGATGGAGATGTGCTCTGAACAAAAGGGAGCTCCGGGTTTTTATTGCAGCAATAAAAGGCCTTCATCACATCATTTCTGAGAGATTGTTTCAGCCCTGGAGCTGGGAGCATTCTCTGCAGGACGGCTGCAGAGCAAAAAATGCCACCCAGAGAACTGCCAGCTCTTTATGATGACTCTCAGTGGAGTTTTTATTTAATTGTATTGGAGTAAACCAAGCGCTGCTTTAACAGCAGAATTGCTTATTAATTAAAAAAAAAAAAACACCAAAAAACCACAAACAAACAGAAAAAGAAACCCCCAAAAACCCACAAAAAACCACAACTAAAAAATCCCAACAAAAACCCTTCCAAAGCTTTCTAAGAGCATGGCTTGTTTTACTAAAATAATATTCTCACTTGTATTATTTCAGGTTCAGTCAGGTTTTTCTGCTGAGATTTGGTGAGATCTGGATCAAAGCTAGATTGGATTATTGTCAATGCTGGAATTTCCCTGCTGTCATTTAAACCAGGATTTTCCTGGATTATTCTCAGTGCTGGCATTCCCTGCTCTCATTTAAGCCAGGATTCTTCTGGATTGTTGTCAGTGCTGGAATTTCATCTTCTCCATCCAAACCAGGATTCTCCTGGATTATTGTCAGTGCTGGTGTTTCCTCTTCTCCATCCAAACCAGGATTCTCCTGGATTATTCTCAGTGTTGTCATTCCCTGCTCTCATTTAAATCAAGATTCTCGTGGGTTATTGTCAGTGCTGGAATTTCTTGCTCTCTTCCAAACCAGGATTTTCCTGGATTATTCTCAGTGCTGGCATTCCCTGCTCTCATTTAAGCCAGGATTCTTCTGGATTGTTGTCAGTGCTGGAATTTCATCTTCTCCATCCAAACCAGGATTCTCCTGTGTCCTAGGGTGACCCCTAAAAAGGACATCCTGGATTGTTGTCAGTGCTGCAGGCAGTGCTTTGTGCTGGGGAATAACAACTTCCCAACAACTTTATCTTAACAGCTCTCTGTGAACTTTTGTCACTCTGCAGACGATTTTGATAGAGAAGCTGGTGACTGCACTAAATTTTCAGAGCAATCAGTCTCCCAAATGGAAGAAAATACAAATAACGAGAGGGAGAAATAAACTCAAGTTGATTTTCCTTCGCTGTCTCGCTCATCTTCTGGCTTCTGTCCCCGTTTATTATTTTCAGAGTTGTTTTATAGAACAAAAGGCTTTTCAGGAACCCTCAGCACCACGATCTCAACAATTTCAGCTGCTTGTCTGTTTTCTAATTGGTGCTCACACTTCTTTGAGATTCTCTGAATAAAGGCAGCTCCAAACAACTCATGGCAGTGTCTTAAAGTAGTAAAAATACTTAAAAAAAAAAAATACAAACTCCATCACCTGGCAGCGCAGCCACCGAGGGCTCATCACTGGAATTCCCCATTTCAAGGGAAGCTTCATTTGTCACCAGCTTTGTGCCTGCGGGAGGGGATCATCCAGAGCTGATCCTTCACCCTTAAACCCTGAAGGGATTTATGGAGATGTGCTCTGACAAGGAGCAAACCCCAACCATTGCTGGGGAATATCCACCCAGGGAGGCTCTTAGAGACAGGGGTAATTCCTCTTAATTTTTTTTTTTCCCCCAGTGACTTTTCTTTCAATTTTAGGAAATTAAAAAGGAAGAGAAAAAACAAAGAAACTGTTGCTAAGTGGCCAAATATTTGATTTAACGCCGTTTTCTTTGCAGGATGGGAGCCCCCTGTTCTGCTCCTGCACGGAAATTAGTTAATTTAACAGCATAATAAACATTTAGAAAAGCATTAATATTTGATTAGGAAGTGGTGTTGTTGTGCTAATGCCATTTCTTTTAGAAAATATTGGCTCTAAAAGAGTATAGATTAAACATCCAGAGGGTGAAGTGTGAGCAGTGGTTGAAATTCCTGAAAATGGCTTGCAGAGAGGAATGGTTTATGGGCCCTTAAATGAGGGCAAATCCTGGATTTTGTCAGCTCTCAAGGAAAGCTTTAAACGAACCAGAGGCTGCCTGGTGATGGTTCAGGTTTGGGGTGTAAAAGGAAAGGTTTGGGTGCGAAGAAACAACAGAAAATGAAAACCACGAAGGAACAGCTCCAGTAAGAAACGCCAAGAAGGGTTTGCTGGCAAAACCAACAGCCTGATGGGCAGGAATTGCTGAATTTTGTGTTTCTGGTGTCCCAAAGGGCAGAGCAGGGAGCTGAGCGCAGCTTTCATCTCAGCCTCGGGCTCAGCAGCTCTTCCAATCTGATATTCCTGAAAAATGCCAACCATTTCCATGCTGCCTTCTGTGCCTCATCTCCCTCAGAAAAACCCACTGGAAGGGGAAAATTAAAATTAAAATAATTAGGAAAAGCATTCAGTCTTCAAAATATTTTGGACGAAACAAACTCACTTCCAAAGTGGGAATTTACAGTTTTACTCTGATTTAGTGTTCTCACAACTCTCTCTTGCCACAATTGGTGTTGTTTTTGCTGCCACAGGCTTCCATTCCAGCTGTAAAAATGCAGTTCTTTAGGATCAGCACAGCCTGAACACACAAGGAGCAGAGATTTTCCCCCTAAACTCGATTTATTCTCACCCCTGATGCCCAAACAGGGGGGAACAGAGCACGGGATGGCAGGGAGAGCTCCCCTCACTGATGTACAAAAGTCACCAAAGTTCTGCCACTGCTGCCTCTGCAGCCACACTCATTTATCTCCTCCCATCCCCATCCTGCCTCTTTTCTCTCCTCATTACCTCTGGCCACGTTTCCAAACTGACAAAGCAGAAATATTTTCAGTAGCTGTGCAGTGGTGGGAAAATTAATCCACAAATGCCAGAGGTTTGTGTCTAAAAAGGAGACAGAGGAGTCCTTTAACTTTATTCCAATAAGGGCATTTCCCCTGGGCTCTCTCCAGTTTTTGGAGGACGCAGCCTCCTTTTTATCCCAATTTCCCAGCCCCTTTTCCCTCTTTCTTTCCCCACTGGCTGAGGCACTTGAGAGGTACAAACTTCCCCGAGTGCCCAGTACCTAAAATTCCCCTTTCATGTATAACCCCCCCTTTAAATTCTCAATTCTTATGGAATTCATGGGTTTTCCCCATTGTTTCTTTCATCTTTCAATATCCAGTTTCACTTTTCAGCAAACCCACAGTTTGTTAATAAAGGTAAATCTCTTCTCTTCCATCCATCCATCAGCAGAATCCTCCCCACTGTTTCTTTTCTCTCTCAGCGCTGGTTTTATCCACCAGCAGACCCAGAGTTTGTTTGTAAAGGCGAATCTGTCGTTCCTCTCAGTTGTGAAGCCCTTGGTGTGCCTTGCTGCTCTCTCTTTGGGGATAAATGTCCTTTTTTACGGCACAGGGGGGGCTGATGAGGCTCCTGGAACGACAAAAATCACAAAATTCCCGCGTGGCAATCGCCAGCTGGAGAGGAGAAAGCCGCTGGTGCTCAAGGAAAACTTCCAGAGGACGTTCGAAAGGAACCATCTGCTGGTTCTGCTTTGTCCCTGTCAGGAGCAGCTGGAGTTTGCAACTCTTTAACCAATAAATGGCAACAACCCCCAGCACTCTGGGAAGTGCTGAGCTTGTTTCCCTGCCTGCAGAAAAACACACAAAAATTCCTCAGTTTTGAAGAAGGTTTTTAGTTGTGATCACTCTCCGAGTTGTTGCTCGGTTGTGTTTTCACAATGGTTGCTGCAAAATCCACCTGATGGGGATAAAACGTGGAAAATGAGGTTTCTTTTTTTGGGTAAAATTTAAAAAGTTTAATTAAAAAAAAAGACAATAGGGGATAGAAATAAAATAAAGGGTTAAAACAGGTGGGTGCTGGCATTTAGCTAAGAGGATATTTACTATTTTTGCAAATATTTTTAAAATACTTTTTCTATTGTATTAGTTGTTGTATATTCATAGACTATTATGCATATTTATATTGTTTTACAAACCAATTTTCACATTTTAGGAACTGTGGCTGCTTTTTAGGAAAGCAAACCCAGCTTTCCAGGTGGATTTCCATTTGCTGGGCTGCAAAGAATTCACTTTTGGTTTGTGTTTTAGCAGAGCCTTCCTGTCTTTTCTTTGATGATTCCTTGGATCTGTTAGGAATTCCCAGGTTCCAGCCCACGATGGGGTTTTGCTGTGCTGTTTATCCAGCATTTCCAGCAGGATGCCCTGCAGGAGCACCTGGAGATCTGATTGAAGGGCGCCACGGTTTGGGGTTCACCTCTTATTGGGCTTTCTTCTCTTCCCTGGAGAGTTTCAGCCCTCGTGGCTGCCTGCCAAAAACCTGGCAGGATAGAGGAACGACAGAAGGTGCTGAGCTCAAAAAATGTTTTTGTTTTGTTTTGTTTTTCTCTGGATTGCGAATGTGGCTGAATGTCTGGTTGGAATAACGCACTTCACGAAGGTGGGGCATTGCTGAGGGTGTTTCCTCTCTCTGTGCTGCTCCTGTCTCTTTTCTCTCTCTCTCTCCCACAGCCTGGGGTGATCTGGGCTGGCACAGGAACGATCCCATATGTGCCACGCTGGTGTCAGGCGTCTGCCAGCCCTGGAGATGTCCCAGGATGTGACAGGAGAGCGGCTCCCAGCAGCAGCAGAATGCTTCCTGACCTTTGCGCTCACTTGGAGGAACCAAATGCGCATCGGGGAAAATCTGGGTTGTGACGAGCGTGTGGGGGATGGAGTTTGTTCCCATCGCTGGGATTGGGGATTCAGGGATGGTTTATTTTTATTCTTTTGCCACAGGAGTCGCCTGCTTGCAGCAGGGATGAGCAGGGAATTGCACAGTGGCTGTCACTCCCTGGTGGAGGGGTGAATTCCGGTGGATCCGCTGTGAGCAATCTGCCTTCGGAGTGAAATGGTGACATTTCAGATGAGATAATCTGTCATTCATGGAGCCACAGGAGAATTTGGTGGGAAAACACCTCCAGGATCGAGCTGCGATTGATCCTCACCCTGTCCCCAGCCCTGAGTACTGAGTGCCACCTCCAGGAATTCCTGGGACACCTCCAGGGATGGGCACTCCAAACCTCCCTGGGCACTTCCAATTCCTGCCCACCCTTTCCATGGGGCAATTCCCCCTAAATATTCCTCTTTCTACTGCATTTCCACTATTTTTCTACCAAATCTGAACACAGAGGATTGTGAAATAGATGATGTCACTTCCAGCTGTTCCCATTCCCTAGAAACCAGGAAGATTCCCCAAATTCTCTCCAGTGAGAGAGAAAACGAGTGATGGAGCATCAGTTGTGCATAAATTCGGATAAAAGAATATCACAAAAATATAATTTTAGGTAGGGTAGCAGAAACCACCAGAACATTTTGAACCTTGCTTAGAGCCCAAGTCTCTTTTTCTGGGTCCTGCATGGTTTAAAGCCTGTTTAAAACCCCACCATGACACAAACATCCCGTTTTAAGGAGTTTGCAAGGATCAAACCCATGGAGTGAGATCAAGCAACATCATAAAAGTGTTCACAAGGAGGAAACCACCACATTTCATCCTTTACAACCCAGAGGTGTTTGATGTTCCTCCCCTTCCCACCGAGAGAACCTCTCAGAGAAACTTTTCTCAGGTTTTGATGGATCAGACATGAGCTCATTTCACAGGGCTGTGAAACCCCTGCAGGTTTGCCACGAGAAAAATCCACATTTTTTGGCCAGCCTCGAGTTCCTCTGAGCAGCAGTGACAACTCTGCCATCCCCAGTGATGCCTTCAGTTTTATCTTTCATACTTTTTGGGTTCTGTGGTGCCCAGGGGTGCAGCTGTGAGCTCACAGTCAGGCTCACTCAGCTCTGCACACAGCACGGACACAAAACAAATCCTTTTCCTGCTGCACACCAAGGACAACTTTCAGCCCCAAAGCACAACCAAGGGTGGCTGAAGGGAGGAACAAGAAGGATGGGACCTGACAGCCTGGAGCTGCAATGGGACAATTCAACCCCAAGGTGCAAATGGACCAGAACTGATAAAAATGTGAGACCTCGTGACCATTTGTCCATTTTGTGTCCATTTTGTGTCCATTTTGTGACCATTTTGTGCCCATTTTGTGTCCATTTTGTGTCCATTTTGTGTCCATTTTGTGTCCATTTTGTGACCATTTTGGGTCCACCTTGAGTGTAGCTCTGGACAGACTCTTGTCCTGCCCAAGGTGTTCCCTAAAGTCCTTTCAATCAATCTCTGCTTTATTCTCTGGCTCTGTCCAGTCTCTTTTCCATCCTTCCCAAGCCATCACCCTGCTCGCTGCTCTGACAAATCCTGGGGTGCTTCCCCCTGGATCACTCCCAGAGCTCTGCTGGATCCTTTCCCAGGTTGTGATGTCCTGGAAATAACGTGGATTGATGGAACTTGGTGACCTTTCAGAGCTGTCAGCCCACAGAAGCTCCAACCTCCCTGAGCACCCCTGGCCCTGCTGGAAGGCAGCAGGGAAGGGGGTTCTGGATGTGCTGGAGCCTGGGAGGGTTCCTGAGGAGCTGCAGTGCCAAGGAAAAGGACAATCCACAGGAAAATGACATTTTTTTGGTTCAGAGATGTCTCTCAGGCTCTTTCAGACTGAGCACTCTGAAATGCCTTGCTCATAACTGTGTTTCAGAAACCTCCTGGATTGCAGTTATTACAAAAATACTCGCAGGAATTACAATATGAAAGCAGATAAAAGACTCTATTTCTCCAGTTTCATGCTTTCAGCTCCATAGATTATGCTATTAAAACCTGACAAGTTGGCAATCTAAATAAAACACCGGCTTTGTTCGAAAGTAATAAAGATTGAGACTCTGCAACCGTGTTAAGCAGGAGAAAAAGGAATAGTCTGAGTGTTTGGTTCTTGCTATTACAGCTTCTCTGGTCTCTCTAGGCACAAAAAAATGATGAGAATGCTCTGATTTTTCCTTTTTCTGATCAGGATGAAGGAAGTTGAGCAGAGAAATGAATTCCAGGAACTCCCAGGGAGTTTATTTGCTGTAAATACCCATCAGTCAGGCCTGGGGTTTGTCACTCAGCTGATGGCAAATCTATTTACCTGCAAGGAGACGGAGCAAATCTCATCATTGCTTTCTGATCTCGCCCACCCCGGGTTCATTTCCCATTCCCAGTTCTAATCCAGGTGTTTGGATGTTCTGAATTGCTGCATCCACACGGCAAAACCCAGCAGGGGCAAAGTTCAGTTCTTTGTGCACATAATCTTGATATCAGCCTCGTTTCAGTGGTCATTTTGATCTCCAAAACAGGGAAATATCAGAATTTCTGCAAGTGGGGCCCAGAAAATCAGGTTCAGATTGGGGAAACTGAGGGACACAAGCAGAGTGTGACAAGAACATAGACACAACTTTGGTTTTTTTTCCTTCTCCTCCCCTTTTATTGTACTGGAGAACTTCAGTGCAACAGGAATTCCAATGGAAAATTAATTCCTTTTGCTGCAAATCCTGGAGATTCAAACATCATTTCCATCCAGGTAGTGAAAAAGACAAATCCCTGTAAAAAAGGTAGCACAGAGTCTGTAATTAGTTGTGGCATTTTTTTTTTTTTCCTGTGAGAGGGAGAAAGACCAAAGCGAAATTGCGTTGGCATTTTAACGCTGGTGCTTCCTCACCTCTTGCAAAATTCTTTTTGGCACTCTTCATCATCGAGCATTCGAACAGAAGATGCGATTTCTCAGCCATGCTTCAGGTTTGGAAAATAAATAATCCAAAGGGGAGAAAAACCACCTCAGCAGAGAGAAATGTCACCCCAATAATTCATCATTACCTTTGGCTGCGCCTGGAAAAGCGCAGGAATCGTTTATTTATTTGTGCTGAGTTCGGTGGCAGTTCAGCATCAGGACATCAGCAGGGAGGGCCAGGAGCTCTGTCAGGGCTTTGTGAGGAGCTGAAAGGTTCCTGCGACCTCTGATTAACCCTTTCCAGCCCCTCTGCTCCTCTCAGCAGCCTGGGGACAAAGCAGCAGCGAGGAGGATTCGAAATGAGCTAATTAAGCAAGGAAAGGCCACTGCTGACAGTAATTAATACAAGAACGGGGCTACAATACTGGCTTGGAAATTGGGCAATTAAGGAAACCTAGGGTGGGAAATTTTTATGGAGTTCACACTTGGGGTGGCAAATATTTTAACTTTTGTTTTAGTCTTTCATAAACTCAGCAGGGATAAGGAGTGAGGAAAGGCTGCTCTGGCCACTGACACCTTGTCCAAGGTTTGATTCATTTGCTGCTGAAGCCAGAGGGGATTTTTCACATTGAGTGCAAAGCTCCAATTTTAATTTATGTCTGGCTGCTGGTACAGTTTATTTCCCCTTTCCCTCCATCGTTTTTTGGGGCAGACAAATTCCAAAACTCTTTAAAAATAAGATCCTCCAAATCATCCCCAATCAGAACGTCACTGGCTGCCAGGAGCGGGGAAATCCAAAGGAGCAGGGAATCCTCCTTGGTGGAGCTGGTGCACCTCAAACTCTGGGATTAAATGAGATCCTGACAGGACACAGAATTCCTTATTGTGCCTGTTTGACCAAGGAAAAATCAACCAGGGATCTCTTGCTGGGTGCATTCTGAACCCAAGATGATTAACACCACCTATTCCAATTCCAAACTTTCCTTATTTTGCCTCTGCATCCACTTTTCCCCAAGAATTAAACCTAGCCTATCTGCAGGAAGAGCTAATCCAAGGCTGGGTGCTTGCTTGTACATAAATCTTGCTGCTAACCCAATATTGCCACGACTGGGATGAAGCTTGTTACAATAGTTGTTATTTAAGAGATTATTTAGCAAAAAAAAAAAAAAAACCAAACCTCCAAGATCGTAAGTTTTGTTGTGTTTGATATTAAAAAAAAACCCCTAGAAACAAATCCCTGTGAGCCTGTTGTGCAAACATGCTGAATTTGTGAGGATGAGAGGCAAGGCAGGAAAAGGTCATGCCTATTCATTTCAATCCTTGTGCAAGCCCAGCATATCCCAGCCTTGCCTGGTTGGATTTGTGGCATTTGGGGAAATACATTTGTATTCCTTCCGTGCCATTTGCAGTCTCCACGCTCTGCATTGCTGAGTGCATTGCCAGTGGGATCTTTTGCAATGCTGAGGCCCCCCTCAGTTAATTCAAACATGATATTTTAGGTTTATAATTTGCTATTTCCATCCCATTAGCTCCCTTTAAGCTGGTGAAATCCTATATAATTTGACAGGCTTGTTGATAGGATTGGACATCTTTACGCTTTCCACTATGAATTTGTACTTTCACTTTGTCACAATCTGGCAAACTCCAGTGATATTTGAACAATTAAAATGGAATTGGGAAGGTTTGAGAGGAGCAGGACACCCCCATGCCATCGACAGAGATCTTTGTGCAGGGTGGGGAGAGGATCATCCTCTGCTCCTCATCCTCTGCTCCTCATCCTCTGCTCCTCATCCTCTGCTCCTCATCCTCTGCACATCCTGGCTGTGTTCACCCCACAGTGAAAATAAAAAGAAAAAAAGAAAAAAAAAATCTTCTTTCATCTCAGGATAAAGCCCAGTCCCTGCTGAGCTCCTGTGTGAGTGCAGAGAGAAGAGAGAGCCCAGCACAGGACAGTGATATCAGCACCTCCATCCCCAATTTTGGGGGTGTTTAGACCAAATTTCAACCTCATTTGGCACAGTTGGGAACTTCAGTGACTTCTCACGAGGGCAAACCCTGAGGATTCTTTGTGTTTAGGGTGGATCTATATTATTACAGGTACAAAAATAAAACAACAAAAAAAGAGAAAATAATGATTTTCCCCTGAACTGCAATTAAACCATTCCCTCCTAGAAGGAAAATCCAGAAAATGAACATCAAAATCACCTTTCAGGGAATAAATTCAGACAAAATTTTGAGCCTGTTTTAAATGCTGGACGTGTGAGTATTGATCTTAATTAAACAAATGCGATACAGGAGGAGATCAAGGGCTCACCAGCCCTCAGAGAGAAATGAAATTCTCACTAAAGAGAAATGCACAATCCATTTTCTCCAGGATTTCCTGCAGCTTGCCTACAAAGGACCACAGGAATCCTTTGGAAGGAGATGGTTCTGATGGAGCTGAAACAGAAAACAAAGAACGTGGCAGAGTCTGAGAGATCCCCAAGGCAGGTCCAGACCCACAGAGAAGCAGGAGAATAAAGCAGGAAAAAAAAAAAAAAA
>VWYP01008189.1:69748-82708 GCA_013400435.1 Pycnonotus jocosus
CTCAGAGGGATTTTTTTTTTTTTTTTCCCATTCTTTTCCCAGACAATAGCTCCTTCTCCAGTTCTTGGTGTCTTTAAATAGTTTTCTTTGAAGTTGGGCAAAAGCAGACTTGCCATGAACTGTAGCAGAGAAATTGGAGGGACGGTGCTTGAAAATGAAATGTGAGTGGGGTAAAGAAGGAAAAACTGGTATGGAACTGATTGTTTCTGATATTCTAAAAAAATTATCAATTACAAACCCATCCTCCATCAGCCTTTCTACCTTTCCTTCCTCCTTTTCCTCAAAAAAAAAAAAGTTACTTTTTAGTTTACAAATACATGGGGTTTATGCAGTTTCTGCTGGTTTATGCCTTGAATTCCCAGAGAAATCTGGACAAATATTCCCACCTCACCTGGAAAATCTGAAGAGAATTCACCAACACAATTAAAAAACAACTCCCAAAAATCAACATCAAAGCTGCCAGGTAGAAAAGAGATTTTTAAAAACACATTTCTCTCCAATATTAGCTGTAAATCTGATTAGACATGTCCGGGCCATCATCTATTGGCTTTTTTTTTATGGCAGGAAATTAACCCAGAGATCCAACTTCCATCACAAAAATCTCCCCCATAATTGAATTCAAGTAATGAATTATTTTAAAAAAACACATTATTAAGAGTGGTTTTAATTCCAGCTTGTTCTTTGGAGGAGCTGTGGGGTGGCTGACCCCTATGAGAGGGTTTTTCGTTGAGAAAAGAGATTTTTCAGCGCTTTGGAAGAAGCCCTGAGGTTCCATCCGAGCTGGAGCGATGGAGAAATCTTAGAGGGCTTCAGTGGGTATTGAACTGGAGGAGAAAGCACCTAAAAATACTGAAACTGGACAAAGGAATCCTTCTCTGTTCTGTTGGAAAAACGAACTGGAACAAATCTCAGCAGGGCTCAGGGTGAATCTCTTGGCCAAACGTTCAGGGAACAAAAGAGTGACAGAGCTGGTGGAGCAGAGAGCCAGGCCATGGCCAGAGAAATAAAGAATAAAATCTCAGGAACCTGGAGAGATTGTGGCAACAGGAATAAAAGATAAAAAAATCTGAGGAACCTGGAGAAATAAATGGCTGAAAAATGCATCAAAAATCCCTCAGAACAATCAAGAAACTTTCACAGGGAGGAATTAAAAGAAACTCTCAACTTCAGAGCAATTTTGGTTCTAAACAGAACTGAGAACATCTGTTAAGTGCTGAAGGAACTTTGCTTTTTATTTTCCCATAAAGAAATTATTTGTCATCGCAGCGTTGTGTCTGTCTGTGAGGAACCAGGCTGGGGAAAAAAAAAATTTAAAAAAAAGTTTCTCCTGAAATAAAAGAACAAGGAAAAGGGTTGTGATCAATTCAGCCCAACTGCAATATCAGGCCACAGGCAGCACACGTTTTCTTAATGGAATAAAAAGGGAAAAAATCAAACTAAAATTTGATTTCACAAAGTGAGTTTGGGTTACCTAAACTGAGTTATGTGGCAGGGTTAGGCAGGCACTGATAAAGGACACAAAAGTGGGAATGAGGAAATTTCCCAGTGTGAATTAGCAGCCACAGTGGGGGCATGATAAATCACATTTTGTTCTGCTTCCTAAATGCAGCATCTCAACAATTTTCCTCCAAATGGCTCTGAATTTTGGAGAAATCAACATTTTGAACTCGAAGGAAATGGCATCAAATCTAATATTGAGTTCTGCTGGAATCTGAATTGCTCTTTTAATTTTCAACCATGAAATGTGGCATTTTAACCCCAAATCCATCTGACTCCACAATTTTGTTCACACCAAGCAGATGGGATTTTAGTTGCAAATAAATGTGACTTCTCTTCAGGATGTTTCATTTGTAAATATAAAAAGAGGCAGGAGATTTTTTTTTTCCCCAGAGCTTTAACTTGAGTTTGGACAGGGTGGAATGGGAGCAGAAGGAAAATTCGTGTTTAAATTCTCGTCAGGGTCTGGTTTTGCACACTCCCAGAGCCAGACAATTCCCATATCTTAATCCAGGAAAAGTTTCACATCCACTCATTTTCTGAGACCTTCAGGGTCTCCATCCCTTCCCTGGGGTGTCCCAATGTTTAACCCATCCTCAGGGAAGGGATTTTTCCTGATTTCCAACCTGAAGCTCCCCTGGTGGAACTGGACTCCCCTTTTTCTGTCCATCAGGCTTTGAAACTTGGACCAGGAGCACTCATTGTCCTCCTGGGAAGAGCAGCTGGAGGAAGGAAATTGAATTCCACATCCCCTTAATTTGTTTCTGTCCCTCTTTTTCTCTTTACTTTGATTGAAATCCATCCCAAGCATTCCACCCCTAAATCCAGGCTTTATTCAGGCTCTGGGTGAACATCAGGCTGAAATAATCAGAGCCACCAACAACGAGCACTTTCTCCCTATTTTTCTGCCAACATGTTCTGAATAGACACAAATAATTTCCTATAAATACAGACACACCCCCCCGTTAACCAGGGATGGAGAAACACTTTGGAAATCCTTCTCCTTTCGAAAAAAGTTCGAGAAAAACACCAGGTGCTGTTTCACTTTCAGATGATTTTGTGCTGCCAGAGCTCTTTCCTGCCATGCAGCCGCATTATTTCTGCAGATGACAGGACAGGCAGGGATTTATCACCCCCTCCCCTCCCGAAATCCAACCACACAGACCCATCTATCTGCTCAGAGAGAGCACCAGGGTTGCATTTATTTATTTTGGGGACGTTCCTCCCATCCCTCAAACTCAGCTTGTTTGGGACGGGATCCTAGCAGGGGAAAAAAGTGCTGTGTTCAGATGGATGGGGGCGATTTTTGCACTGTGCATTTGCACAGATGTCATTTCTCATCAGTTAATTGGAGACGCTCACGGCCCCGTGCTCAAACGGCTTCGTGCTGACCGTGAAGAGCAGTGACAGCAGAACGAAAGGAGGTGACAAACTGCATCATGGACCAATTAAAAAATGTCCCCCTGCTCCTGCTCTGATCCACTGTGGTGGGGGGAATTTATTGAAAAGATGATTTTTCCACCCTCAGCCCTGGAGACGCCTGAAGTGAGACTTCCTTCCTAAACCTCATTTTCATGTAGGAACACTTAAACCTCATTCCTAAACCCCATTTTCCTTCCTAAACTTCATTTTCATGTACAAGCACTTAAACCTCATTCCCAAACCCCATTTTCCTTCTTCAACCTCATCTTCATGTAGGAACAGCTCCTTCCTAAACCTCATTTTCATGTAGGAGCACTTAAACCTCGTTCTTAAACCTCACTGAATTCTGAGGTTGAGTTCTGAAGCGTTTTGTTGGAGGAAATGATGGGCTGCCTGATCACTGGGGATGGTGATGATAAATATTTAGAGAACACGAGCTCAGAGCAGGCAAAATCTTCCAACACAGAAAATCACTTTGACGGGGCAAATGAACGTTTGGGGGAATATTTGAGCGAATATTTTCATTCTGACTTCTTGCAAAGGGATCGTTTTGCCTTCCCATGGGAAAGGAGGTCAAGAGGGAAATCAGAGCTGGGGGAGCAGAGTTCAAGCACTGCAAACGCCAGAGGCTTCCTCAGAAGCAGTGAAACCCCACAAAAATGACATTATTTTCACTTTCTCTGTAATAACGTGGGCTGTGCTCTCATTGCCAGCCTTGCAGGATAATGGCATTACCAGGCTGAGGTAATATTTGAGATATTTATGACCCAGAACTCCCCTGAATATGTTGCTTTTTTATGTAATTAAGGGCTGTGTTTGACGTGGATTAATGCCCGTGGAAATGTGGGATGTTGGAAGGTTTTGGTGAATATTTCCTTGCTCATTTTCCACGCTGTTTTATGCTGCTTTTAATGAAAGCATCAAAAATATTTACAAATCTGCTCCTGAGATGGCAGCTTTGGATGTCTTAATTTCCCCATGAAGAATGGTCAAGCCTTCATTAGGATTCAGGGTTTTAAGGCTCTTGGATATAATCCCTCCCTATAATTTACATGGAGCTTAAAACCAATAAACAAAACCTTTCCTCTGCGGCGTCTCTGAGAAGGCAGGGCTTTGTTTGGCTGGGTTATTTTCGATTTTAAGGGGAATATTTCTGTGGGGCACAGGGGGTGTGCTGAGGTGGAGCTGAAGGGTGAAAGGTGGGTTTGGTTTCTGCAGATGTGCAGAACAGTTTGAGGGGAATTGTAGAAGAAATAACAGAGATTTCACAGGCTGGGAAGGGTTTTATCCCATTTATTTATTGCAGGGATCATTGTGAGGTCACAACACACGAGGGAGGTGGAGCCACTCCTTGGAGGGCAAACCCAACCCTGATATTTTTCCACCTAAGGAGATATCTTCTAATGTTTGAAATTGTTTATTCAACAGGAAATATTCCTCATTGTGTCTGATTTCCCTTTGAAAACTGGATTAATTCCATGAGAAATCACTGACACTTGCCTGAACATCACCAAAAACGCAGAGAATAAAATGCCTTCTTCCCTCACGGCTCACAAGGGTATAAATGAGAGCCTTAAAACCTCAAAACTGAACAAGAAAACCTGGAAAAATCACATTGTTGGAGTGCTGAACCATCAAATCACAACTTTGGGAAGGAGAGGAGGGAAGAATCGCAGCCCTTTATTGCCTGGGTGAAGTCACTCCTTGGTTCAGATTTTGCCCTGTGTTGTTTAACCTCTCTGGAAGGGCAGCAGAGCTTCAAACATCGCTGTCCTGTGAGGGCTGAGAGGCACTGAAATATCCCTTTAGGGCAGCAGAAAGGGGAAAAGGAGGTTTGTAACCCACACAGACCTCAAACCCTGGCCTGCTAATGTAATTCTCAATTTGAGGGCTGATGATTGGATTTGTAAATCTGCTCTGATGGCAAAATCAATGCCAACGCTGTCTCTGCCAAAGCTGGGATGGATTTAATCGATATCAAACTCAATGGCATTTTAGAATATAGAAATAATGAGTATTTTATTAACAAATCACTCCCTGAGCCATGCTGGAGAAAACGAGGAGCTTTTTTAACAAAGAGCAAAGTTTGGGTCTTTCTGAGCAAATCTGCAAAATGTTCTGGGGCAGGACATGGACAGGAGTAAAGGAGCACCTGGTGAGGTGCTGTGAGCCCAAAGCTCTCCAGGATTTCAAGGGAATTTTGAGGTGGAATCGCTCAGACAAAGCCAAGAAATTCAATTACGGATAAAGCAGCCCGTAAGTGAATATAAAAATGATCATTCTGTTAATTCTTTGTTGTAATATTAGCCTCAGAGTCCAATTTTGGGAGTTAATAGAGTAGAATAAATAGAATTTTTTTTATCAATACCCATTAAGGGAAGCAGACACTTTCCAGGAAGCAAATCTGCTGTTTCATTTTTCATTAATTCACGTGCTGTATTTTCACTCTCTGAGTACAAAAATCCAGAAACCCCTTCAGCCATCACTACAAGGCCCATATAAATATATTTTATTTTTTTTTTTCTCTCATGCCAGCACTCTCCAGGTAAACACCTCGCTGACTGACAGCCAGTAGGTGCCACTTTCTAATTTAAACCCCAAATTAAATTTCCCATTTTTCACATGGTTGAAGAAAAGTATCACCTTTCATTTGCTAATTGCACTTAATTGGCTGGAAGATTTTAAATGCTTCATTGGCTCCAAACATTGAAAGCTGGGCAGGATTGAGCCTCCTCAATCTTCAATTTGAAGATTCTGGATTTAGAGAAATCAAACCCAAACGAACTGGATTTAGAGAAATCAAAACCCCAAAGCTTTTTCCTTCCTTTTGCCTTAAAAGTTGCTGCAAACAAAACTCCAAGGGCAGGAAAGGGGAATAATTCAGATTTTTTTACTGAGTGTGTTTTAACACTGAGGTGTAACCAGAATATCCTTTACCCACGGCTTGAAATAGGCAGGTGAAATAGGTAAAAACATTTCTTTTTGCTTTGTGCTAACTCATATGGGATTTTTCCACCAGCCTGAAGTTTTGTTTAGACCCCCCCAAACACAATTTCCTGCTTGAGCCAGTTCAGCTTGACGAGCTCCATTTGGGTTTCCTGCAGCACCAGCAGGCTGCTCCAGTTTCACTTAAAAGGTTTAACACCTGAGCCAGTGAACAAGAAATGAAACCATTTAAATCACCCCATTGCCTTTTTTTCCCTCTTCAGCTGAGAGGAGCTGACGTTTGCAGCCTGGTTCTCACTCTGGTGATGTGAGGAAAGGGAAAAGTTTCCATTCCAGGTTCTCCAGGAGGTCACATCCACTCAGGAGAGCTTTGAGCCCCAGAGTCCTCAGCACCAACTCAGCTCTTTGTAAAATCCCATCGTTTTCCCCCCAAAATAATTTTGCTTTGAGTGCTCTTTTCTCATTGAAGGGGGTGTTTCAAGGAGCCAGTTTAACACCTGAGCCAGTAAACAAAAAATGAAACCATTTAAATCACCCCATTGCCTTTTTTTCCCTCTTCAGCTGAGAGGAGCTGACGTTTGCAGCCTGGTTCTCACTCTGGTGATGTGAGGAAAGGGAAAAGTTTCCATTCCAGGTTCTCCAGGAGGTCACATCCACTCAGGAGAGCTTTGAGCCCCAGAGTCCTCAGCACCAACTCAGCTCTTTGTAAAATCCCATCGTTTTCCCCCCAAAATAATTTTGCTTTGAGTGCTCTTTTCTCATTGAAGGGGGTGTTTCAAGGAGCCAGTTTAACACCTGAGCCAGTAAACAAAAAATGAAACCATTTAAATCACCCCATTGCCTTTTTTTCCCTCTTCAGCTGAGAGGAGCTGACGTTTGCAGCCTGGTTATCACTCTGGTGATGTGGGGAAAGGGAAAAGTTTCCATTCCAGGTTCTCCAGGAGGTCACATCCACTCAGGAGAGCTTTAAGCCCCAGAGTCCTCAGCACCGACTCAGCTCTTTGTAAAATCCCAACGTTTTCCCCCAAAATAATTTTGCTTTGAGTGCTCTTTTCCCATTGAAGAGGGTGTTTCAAGGAGCACTTCAATCTCCAGGACAATTTGCACCTTGGACAACAATCCCAGCTCCAGCCACCTGTGCACCCAGACATGGGGACAGCAAAACTGGCCAAATCCCAGCTTTTTAAAACTCCTTTTTTCCATCCCTGCTTCCTGAAGATGCACCAAACCCCCAGAACTTCCATTATTCTTAATGCAGGTTTTCAATCAGATGCTCTTCTTTTAAATTAAGAGCGAATATTTGTTATTCTCCTCTATTTTTTTTTTTTCCCCTACCAGGTATAAATCACCGAGCAGTAATTCCTGCTGAAGTCCTTTTGCTTGTCCCCTGAGCAAAAACAAAAAAACCACAAAACAAACAAAAAACTACAAAACAAAACAACAACAACAAAAAACAAAAAAACCCCAAAAAACCCCCAAACCACCCAACAAAAAATCAAAAAAATCAAAATAAATCAAAATCAAAATCAAAATAAATTCCTCCTCCACACAACCCTTCCCAAGGACTCTGGGATTTACACTTCAGGATTTGATTTGTGTGAGGAGGAGTTTGTCCTTTTATCAGTCACCCAGGCAGGTCTGACAGATTTGTCTAATCCTGTGATGCATTTTGGATCATTTATTTCAACTCGCTGACACCCAAAAACTGAGCAGAGGTCGGGTGGGAAGCTCAAGGATGAGCCAGCCCTCGTTTCATTTTTCATCTTTCCAAGCCAATATAAAAACTGGCACCTCCTGTCCAGCTGTCTGTCAGCACAAGCAAAGAGAGCTCATCGATAATAAACAGAATTTGCTGGTTTTTCTCAGAGAGAAATCCAAACAGAATATGGATTGAATGGTGTTCATTTAAAACCAGCTCAGTGGAAATAGGAGAAGTTTTATTTCCTTATTCTCTCAGTCACTTTGATCACTGAAGGAAAGCACAGAGCAAAGGGAAGGTGCTCTACAGTCAGTGGAGAAATGAAAAAAAAAGCATTTCTAGAGGGAGATTTGTCCATATTCCTGTAGGATGGAAGCGATTCCTTCTGGAGGTGCCTGTCCTACAACCTCTCACCTCAGGACAATGCAGTTATTTTAAAAGATGGTGCAGATTTCACACTTTTTGGGCCTGAGGAGTTTGAAACCTGCGGCAAAGATGTTGAAATAGCAGTAAATAAAATCAGAATTTGACATGCACAGAGTGAGTGCTGTGGCTGAGAGACCCGTGAGGGTTTATATCACTGCAGCCTATTAATCACAGTCATAAACACTGATTTTTTTCCTTGCTAAATTTGGGTTAAATTCATTACATTTACTTATTAGCTTTAATCAAATTACAGATTTAAAGGACATGAGCTGAGCCACACTATGAAATCATGAGAATCTTTAACAAACACATTCATAAACAGACTTTAAAGCAAAGGAAAGTTCAGTCCCCTCTCTCCCAGAGCTGATTTTGTTTTTTTTTTTCCTGAGGACATCAGTACCCAACAGCACAACCCCTCTGAGCTCAAAGCATCCCTGCCCAGACTGCCTAAACAGCACAAATCAAAATACTTCAATTGGCACCGATTTTTTTTTTTTTTTCCCTACAGGGTGGGAAAGATGAGGTGAATAGTCACTAATGCAGGGACTGGAATCCAATAATACAGAAACTTTCATACAATACACTTTATTGCAAATCAAATGTTATTGCTTTTAGCACAGCACTTATAAACTGCTTTTTTTTTTGTGTGTGTGTGTGGTTTTTTTTTCTCTTCCAAACTGCCATAACATCTCAAATTAAACCTCTTTCAGGACAGAAGCAGCAGGAAAGAATAGCAACAAATTTGGGGGGGTTGGTTCTGAGAATAAATCGTGAATTTATCACTGGGTGCAGTCCTGGGGGATGCTGGGTGATAATCAGTAACTGATTATCAGTGATAATCAACTGGTGAATGGAATTTTAAATCCTCACAGGTGACTCCATTTCTGGACTCCAGATCTCCATGAAGCTTTGCAGGGTTTAAGGATGATTCTGTCAGACCCCAGTGGATGGATAAGGCAATTTTTTGGGGGTTCATTCCCACTCCTGACCCTGGCCCTTCAGGAGCCCAGCCTGGCTTCTCCCCCTGCCCTAAACCCAAAAATCCCCCTGGCATCACCTGCCCAGCCTGGCTGCTGCTCCCAGGGCTGCCTGCACGAGCATCTCCTGCCAAATCCCAATTTATCCCTCGCTCCTTCCTCGGGGTGAATCCAAATGGACACAAGAGCAGGGAGAGATTTCAATTAAAGCAAGGGAAGAACTTCAGGCAGGGTCACCTTGGAGACTTGAGCTGGAAAAGGGATCAGTTTTGTGCATTATTAATTATATTAATTATATTAATTTCACCTGGGTTTGCTCTGTGGCCTCCTTTCATGGGGTTGCCCAAATGCTGCTGTTTTCAGAGAGAAGCAGCCTTGTCAAACTTTGTTCCTTCATCTTGATGGATGTTCCAAAATCCCTTTTTTTCCCTTGGTTTTAATTGATGCTCTTTATTCCTTCAGAATGCTGCCAGGAATGCTGATCCCTGGAATTCTGAACTCAACAGAGGCACCCCATAGGCCATCCCCAGAGAGCCTTTTCCTACAAAATGAGAGTTCCAGCCCCGAGCTGAGCTGACTTCACCCATAAAATTCCATTTTAGGGACTCCTCCAACGCCTCCAGCCCTGAATTCTCTGTTCCAGCCAGCCAAGCTCTCTCCAAACCACACTGAGGAGCTCCAGGAGATGCTTTTGAGGAATTTTCCCGAGCATTTGGAGCAGTTTGAGCATTCCAGCTGCCCCTGGGATGAGCAGGAGCAGCTCCAGGCCAGGCCAAGCTGTCTCCTTGCACCCACTGAAATGTTTATTCCCTTCACAGATTCCCCCTGGTGCTGCCAGGATGATTCTCTGTTGTTAAACTGGGAATTGACTCGGTTAAAATGAGAGATTTCCACTTCTGCTGCCAGCTGCACTTTGAGTAAAAAGCAGAATTAAAACCTCCCAGCAGCTGGATGAAGAAAAGGCTGCTCTGCTGTGCTGGGGCTGACACAGAGTTTATTCTTTTCTCACTGTTACAGCTGAGCAGGGACAGGACACACAAAATCCCATCTATTAAATGCTCAGAAATCATGTGAACAGAGGCCACAAATCACAGCAAAATCAGGCTGCAGGAAGAAGCAGCAAGAGAAATATTTACACAGAGAATCTCTGCTTTTCCCTGTTGGGACCGGTCATAATTCTCCCAGTAAAGTTCCTTTCAAAGTGATTTATTGTGCAGCAACATCCACAAGTGTTTCTGGTGCTTCTTTCTGAGGGTGCAAATATTCAGATATTTCTTTTTTTTTTGGTCTCACATTCTGCTCCTCTGACCCTCCATCTGAACAATCATTGACTTGGAAATGTTTTTAAGGGTGAAGTTCTTCCTACTCGAGGCAGTGAACAAAATGCTGTTTTAAATTATATTGGTGAAGTGTGTGTGCTCTGCAAGCAGGGATTTGGGAGAACAATCACGCCAGCAGACACATAGCAGGGAAATAAAACAGCTTCAGGGCTGTCTGAAGGAAAACATCACCTCAAATCAATGGTGGAGAGCACACAGACAGCCCTGATCATCCCTGAGATTGAGATGAAATCCACAAGTGGGAGCTTGCACTTGAGAGAGAAGAAAACAACTAAAAATGTGGATTTATTTTTTTTTTTTAATGCAGAGATAAGGTTTAAAAGAGAATTAAGGTTGATAAAAATAATTAAAAATAAATAAAATAATTCCCTTCCCTTCCCATCATGGAATTCCAGCACTGATGGATTTTCCTGTCTTCAAGGCAAATTCCCCTCCCTGACCCCTCAGGAGGTTGAGACACCTTTGGTGTCTGTGTGTGACCTTTGTGGAATAAAAACAATAAAATCCCTGCCCAGAGGAGAGTCCCACATCCCAGTGATGTCCTTGGGTACAGACAGGCAAGAAATGAGGAGAAAATACAAATATTGTGGGAGGAGCCCCGTTACAGCTTTATTCCAAACCTCTGGAGTGCTGATGAAGGGAACACAGGGACCTGGCAGGATTTGCTGTCCCATTAGCCAGGGGACACCTGTCCTGTGTGTGTGTGGCAGGGGCAGGGACAGCAAACTGGGACAGCTCCAGCCCTCCCCATGCACCATCCCACTGATTTACCCATTAACATCCCACCAAACTCACAGCCACCCATCATTTACCAACTTTCAACCCCAAAAAACATCAGTGGAGAGGAAGGAAATCCACATTTCCCTACAGGAAGGATGAGCCTGGGACACCCAGGGAGGGAAATTCCCTTGGAGAAGATGCTGCTGGAACTTTCTAATTTCTAATGAGGATTTTCTAATCAGGGCTGCAGAGCACTGCCTGGCTGTTCACATCTTCTGCAGGAGAGGAGGATGGAAACCTCTTCTAACTCCATGGGAAGCTCAAATTCCTTAGCTGGAGGAGGGATGGAAATGTTCTTGGACCTGATTCTGCCATAAGAGAAAGAAATCATCTCCTCTGCCTTCCCCTCCCTCTTGAAGAGATCATTTCTGTTCAGAACCTTCCGTTGTGGCTCCACAGATTGAATCAAAGCTATAATTAGGCAGCTGCTTCATTTATTTGTTTCGCACACAAACATTCAGAAACACAATAAAGCGAGGATTCAGAATATTTCAGCTGTTCAGGAATGATTCCTCCCTGGCAGCTGAAAGCATCTCAGCAGTGAGAAGCAGCAATTCGATGTTTCAGCAGGTTGGCTGCAAAAGCTTTTCGATTTTGTTGTATTCCCCCTGCCTCAAAAAAATAAAAAAAAAGAATCCCTGAGCTTAAAATGTCTTCTAGAGGTTAAAAGGAACCTCACCTGTTTCCTCTCCAAAGGAAAACATTCCCTTCATTGCACTGTGCAGAGAGAAGAAAAGTTCAGAGAGCTCCTGGGGGGTCAAATGTCAGCTCCCCTTGGCTTTTCCTCTCCTGTTTTTTGTTCTCCGAGCAGGGATCGATATTTGCTGCAAAGCCCAGCCCAGGGCAGGTGGGCTCTGGATGGGGTTTCATTAATTGAATCCTCTCCATCCCCTCCTGCTCCTGTGCTCAGCTCGGAGCTTGGCTGAGCCCTGAGGGTTTTGTGTTTGGGCTCAGGATCACACATCCCCCTGCTCCCTGCAGAACCCCAAACCAGCACAGCCAGTGATCAGCTGAGCTCAGAAATTCCTCCCAGTCACCTTTTACAGCTGATATTGGATGGCCTGAGCAGTGCCAGGGAAACTCCTCGAGGATCAGAGGGGAAAATTGGGAAATTTTGATCAGAGGGTGCCAGGGGAGGGCCATTATTGCCCTGGAGATTCAGTGCTCAGCTCAAATCTGAATCGCTCTTTCCTCTCTTCTCCAGCTTTGTCCTGGCTCCATTTTAATCCCCACCCTTCTCTCCCATCTCTGCTGATCTGCAGAGTGACTGTGGCCTCACCCAGGGGGTCTCTGATCAATGGAAATTCTGGAATTGTGGCAAAACCTCTCCAAGAAATGGGGTGAAAGTGTATCTTCTGTCCCCGAGGGGATTTACAGCCCCCTGTGCTCCCAGCCCAGCAATCCCCCCCAGGGACAGGGAGTTTAAGAACAAATTGGCAATACCATCACTTCAGCAGAGCTTGAGGACAAAAAGAACTGTTCCTTTT
The DNA here is from genome assembly GCA_013400435.1 of Pycnonotus jocosus. NCBI lineage: Eukaryota > Metazoa > Chordata > Aves > Passeriformes > Pycnonotidae > Pycnonotus > Pycnonotus jocosus. The sequence goes on from VWYP01008189.1 coordinate 82,323, forward strand.
TTAAAAATTGTATAGATCCTCCTTCAGCCGTGCTGCAGAAACGGTTCAGGGTTCAATTCCGAGCCAGGAGCTGGAGCAACATCACTCATTATTAAATGTGAAACACGGGGATGCTGCTGCCAGATAAATCAGCAGCACAAAGTCCTGCAGGACCAGCTCCTGCTGCTCCTCGGAGTTTCTCCATCCTGAACTGCCCGAGGCCCCATTCCCACCCTTCTCCTCCCTTCCAATCCCATTATTCTGTTATTTTTTGGTCGGGATAATCGGAGTTCCCAGCGCCTGCTGCGGGGATTTGAGGTGAGAGGGGCGGATTTGCTGCCTCACACCGAGCCACGGAATCAATTCCGCTCCTGGCAGCCTCCCTCCAATAAAAAAAAAAAAAAAAA
>VWYP01008189.1:87387-98578 GCA_013400435.1 Pycnonotus jocosus
ATATTATATTAATTTGGATTGCTTTTATTTTACAAACTATCTGTGAAATTCAGGATTCCCTGTTATTTTTCTGAGCCACCTCTGTGTCACCTTTATGAGCACTCCAGAGAAAATTTACTCTCCTGGGCAGTGACTGAAGTCTGCAAAAAAACCCCTCGAGAAAGCACCAAGATTTAGCACCCCATCAGCTGGAGACACCTTTTTAAAGAGAAGTCTGAGTACACAAAGATTTACAGCAGAATTTGGGCTCGGTGGGAATTCAGGTCTGAAAATCTGCCCTGAGATGGATTCACCTGCCTTGGAAAAGGGAGCTCAGCAGCCATAAACACCTGAGCAGCTGCTGGGGGAAATTCTGGATTAAACAGCATTTCTGCAGAGCTTTCAGCATTTTATTCTTCACTTTTTATCTCCACTGAGGCACACACCATTGCTCTGGATCTGTGTGTTATAAGGGGATTCGGGGTGGGAGGTGATGAATTTCTGTGTTCCCTGTGACACCCGGATCACACATTTTAATTTAGAATATTTTTAGATTTTTTTTTTTTAATTAAAAATTAACATTTTAATTTAGAACCTCAGTGTTCCCTGTGATACGCGGATCACCCATTTTAATTTAGAATATTTTTAGATTTATTTTTAAAAATTAAAAATCAACATTTTAATTTAGAACCCCATTTAGCACTTAAGTTTTGAAAAATTAGATTTATTTTTTTTCTAAAATTGTTTTTTAAGAAAGATTAAGTTCACTCACAAATCGAAATTCTGCTTGGCTGGACACCACAGATTCCCACTGAAACACTGAATTTTCCCTTTCACTCCAGGAATGGTCTTTTGCCTCCCTAAGGGATTTATTGGACGATTCTGTGATTCCGGCATAGAAATAAAAATGCAGGATTGGCTCTGATCCAAAGAAACGTTTGGAGACAAGGAATTATCGCAGAGATAATGGAATCAGCTGCCAGCACATTGAACATTGTTTTCCCCGTGACTGGTCCTGCTCAAACATCACCAAACCTGTCACGAGGAAGGGCAGCCTGTCAGAAATGGGCTGAGGAGCTGGGCAAGGATCAGGGATGATTTATCTCATCATTATTAAAGCTGATGAAGAGTTGAAAGATGCAGAACTTTTCGTTGTTATGGGCTTGTTTTCCTCGTTTTCCCCGTAACTGAGCAAAGTCAGGGTGAAATTTTTCTATCCAGACCCAGAATAATTCAGTGGCTGTTGGCTGGAAAGTCACATTTCACTGACTGAAGGAATTTTGAAGGATGACCTAATAAATGTCACCGCCTAAAAAAACTTTTTTTTGCCTCTAATGAAAAGCTGGGAAAAGGTTTTGGGATTAACTTTGCTCAGGACTTCCTGGGAGCAAGGATGAATAGGGGAAAATACAGGGGGAAAATACAAAATAAAAAGAAAAAAAAAAAGATTTTTTATAATCCATCTCCAAAATCCCATATAACCCATCTGTAAATTCGTGTATAATTCATATTTAATCCACATATTTGTAATGTATCTCTCTTTTCTTGGCCATAGATTGGGGAGAAAATTATTATCCACCCTCTTGGAGGATTTAACACCCCAAAAATCAACCCTGGGCAAGCTGCACCGTATTTAATAAAGGCATTAATTGAGTTTGCAGTGCCTCCCTCTCCACCTGCCAGCAGAACAAACTCACCCCTGGCTGTGGGAAGATCTGAGTGCAAGATTTAAACACTTCCAGGAATAAATGAACCACTCCAATTCCATGGATTTGTTTGCTGCTAGGATAATTGTGTGAATGGTTTGATGTGAGAGGGAAATTCCAGCCTGCAGATGTTGGATCCCTGCTCTGGGCCTTTGGACACTTTAGGGATGCTTTAAATCTCCTGAACACCTGTAATTAAAAGAGGGGTGGAAATGAGGCTCAATTTTATTTATTTGGTTTTTTTGGTTTTTTTTTTTTTGTGAAGTCGGATGTATTTGGGTATTTTTAATGATGGAGATGCTAAGCAGATTGTCAGGGATTCACTTAGTGAATCCCTTTTATTTTTATTGTTCTTCAAGGTTATTTTTCTCCAGGATTAATTCAGCACCTGTTCCATGGCTTTGCTGTGAATATTCCAATGTCTGAAAGATCCTCAGCTGAAATAAAACATAAATCATATTTGGTATTTTACAAATGCCTGATGGTGTTTTACAATTCCTAATGACATCAAACTCCCACATTTTCACCAGAAATGTTAAATTCTCTGTTCCAAAAGGAGCCCAAAATCCAGCCTTGGAAACACTGAGCATCAAAACCTCTCCACTAAAGGATTTATCTTGTATTGCTTGCAGCAATTTAAACCAGACGCTGCTAATTGGTTCTGATCTTGATTAAGAGAGGATCACAGGGGGAGGCACAGCCAGAGCTGCTCCAGGAGGATAATCCAGCACAACCAGGAGCCAAAGCGGATAAAGCTAATTTCCACAGCTGAAAAAGCAGGGAAAAAAAAAATGAATTTTTGCTTTTGCAAAAGAATAAACTCATTGTAGCTTGTGTTTCAGCGGTTAATTAATGAGAATACGTTAATTAGAGATTCCAGCAACCGTGCTCTGAGATGGGAATCACAATCCTGGGCTAAAAAAAAAAACCCATTTCCACATTTTTTATTTCAAATGCTCCTTTCTTTGCCACACTTTATTGCCGCTGGTATAAATTTTGATTAATTAAAAGAAGCAAAGGAAAAGGGGTTTTTTTTGCTGGAAATCTGTAAAACCTTGGTGCAGCCAAGCGTGGAGGACAGAAAACCAATTAAGCCAGGGCTGGAAAAACGAGTGGGGCATTCATTGTTGCAGCCATTCCTGCAGATTCCAGGCTGGGAATGAAGGCTGGATGTTCATCTTTCCCCTCTGAGGACGTTGGGAGCTGGTTGGAGTCCCCACCTGGCCGGGAGCTGATGGGTAAATGCTGCTTTGGAGGCGTAATTAAGGCAGGGGATTAATGAGTGAGTCTCCAGCCGGTGGAAGAAATACAATTTTTTACAGGGAATTTCTCCCAGCTCCTCCATAAGATCCAGCTGGATTTTTCCCTTTATCCTGCCAGTGAGAACAGTGGTCCTCAGGTAACAAATGCCACTAAAATGCTTCAATTATATCAAATACTTTAATTAATATCGATTTTTATCCAGCACTACATGAGACATTTTAACTCAGTTCTCCCTTCGATTATTTAAACCCTATTTTCCCTTCCTTATAAACATCCAGCTCTGGAAATACATTCATGGATCACACCCCAACCTGAGTGCAAGCCAAAACTCATTAAATAGAATTAAAAAGAATCAATTTATCTCTCAGTGTTTGAATTACAAGTGTGTAAAAATTGTCTTTTTCCTCCCCTCTGCCGTGGGCAGGGACATTTTCCACTGTCCCAGGGTGATCCAAACCTCATCCAACCTGGCCTTGGACAATTCCAGGGATCCAGAAGAGCCAGAGCTGCTCTGGGAATTCCATCCCAGCCCCTCCCCACCCTCAGAGTGAAGAATTCCCTCCCCAAATCCCATCCCAAATTCCCTCTTGGCAGTGTGAAGCCGTTCCCTGTGTCCTGCCCCCCAGAAATCCTCTCTCCATCCTTTCCAGCTCCTTCAGGCACTCATTAAACAACATTAAAGCTCAGGAAATGTGTTTTATTCCTCAATCCTTTGTGTGTTTATCCCATTCTCCACCAGCCCCCCAAAGTCGTGTTCTCTCCTCACTCCCAGCACTCCCAGAGCCACAAAAACAACCTCCAGTTGTAATTTCCTCCAGTTGAAATTTCCTCCAGCTGAAATTTCCTCCAGCTGAAATTTCCTCCAGTTGTAATTTCCTCCAATTGAAATTTCCTCCAATTGAAATTTCCTCCAGTTGTAATTTCCTCCAATTGAAATTTCCTCCAGTTTCAATTTCCTCCAATTTCAATTTCCTCCAATTTGAATTTCCTCCAATTTCAATTTTCATTCAATTTCAATTTCCTCCAATTTCAATTCCCTCCAGTTTCAATTTCCTCCAAGGAGTACATTTACTCACACTCCTCTCGCTCTGCTGAACGCAGCCATCCTGGAAAAAACCTGATTTATTTTTTTTTTTCCCACATCCCACATAATTCCACCTTCCAGCTCATTATTTCCCCTTAGAACAACACCAAACAAACGTCCAAAATCCTTTTCCATGGATTATCCCAGCTCAGGATGGAAATGGGGAGTTCTGTTCCTTTCCAAACCTCTGAAAAGGCTCCTGGGTGGGTTTTGTTGGGTCCTGACAGCTCAGTAAAGGCAGAGAAAATTATCCAGGTTGTTGCTACAAATTGAGTTTTTAAGGGAAGCATCACCCTACAGATAATTGTGGGAGCTCCAGAGGGTTTTTAATTTAGGGAAAAGCACTGAGTTTTCTAAAAAACAGCTCAGGAAATGAATCCCCAGCTCCGTGGCAGGAGCACAAATCAATTCTAGCAGGGATGTGCTCAAGACAAAGGAAAGGGTGTTAAAATAAAAGCTTTATTTTAGATATTTTCCATCCAACTCCATCAACTCTCTTCCTTTTCTTTTCTTTTTTTTTTTTTCTTTTAATTTCTTTTTTGTAATTTCCAACTTCAATATTGAAAAGGTTTTACTCGTCCAATTTAGTCCTGAACTAAATTTAGTCCTGAACTAAATAAATTTCACCAAGTGCTCAAGTTTGTTCATCAAATCTTGGTCAAATTTTCATCAAATGCAGAAACACTTCTGCATTTCTCACTCCTGGAATGCAAGAGAATTCTACCAAAACACCACTAAAAAGCAGCTGGAAAGAATTCTGGCTTTTAGGGGCTGCCACAGAAAGAAAGAAAGAAATCCTGCAGCGATTTTTTTAAGGTTTTACATTTTAATTTCCACAATATCACAGAGAGTAAATTGCCAGGTTTTCATATTTATTTCTCCTTCTCCTCTTTTACACAAAAGACAGAAAAACACTCGATCAACTTTTTGAAAGCCTCGAATTCCTGCTCATGGGAAGAGTCCCTTATCAATCCCCAAGCCCTCCTCTAAAATTCACTCCCTGAAATGGATAATTTCACCCTTTAGGAAGCATTTATCCATTTTATACCTCTTATCATCTCCTCCCCACACAGAAATAAGTCAGGAAATTGACTGTCACAGGTATTTGAATTCATTCTGTGCCTGCTGAGGAAGGAGTTTTAGCATTTATCTGTATTTTGTATTAGAATTCTTTAATATCCACTTGTGGAACGGCCAGGGAGAAGGAATAACCCAAAAAAGTTCAGCTAAAACTCTCTCTCCACTCCCTGCATATTCTATATATTAATCATAGAAATAGATATTAACAGTAGAATTTTATATATTTGAATTCTTTTCTAGCCTTAATTCTAATGCAAATGTTAAAAATATTATGGTGAATTAACTAAAAGCCTCTTCCACTCTGTTCTGCTGAACTCTGCCTTAAGAAAAGGACTTTTACATCAAAAATATTTTTATGGCATCTTTTCTATCACCAGCACGATTCAAACTGCCCAACAGGATTATTAATGAATATTTACACGCTGATCTAATAATCTACAGAGAGAAAAAAATATTAAATCATCTTATTCCCCATAAAATTTGGTGCTTTTTTGGTGCAAATCAGTGTTGACAGCTGAAAAATATATTAAAAATTTGTATTGATTTCATTCTTCGGAATGACTTTAGGTGAGTCAGGTGTCAGATCAGACCTTAATTTAGCCAGTTAATCACTTTTTGAGAGGCATCCCATGGAACTTCCCCTTCCCAAAGTGCCTAAAACATAAAATTCCCTTTTTGTGTATAACCCCCCTTTTCATTTTTAATTCTTACTGGATTTATGGGTTTTCCCCATTGCTTTTTTCATCTTTCAATCTCCAATTTCACGTTTCATTGAACCCACAGTTTGTTTGTAAAGGCAAATCTCTTCTTTTCCATCCATCCATCAGTGGGATCCTCCCCGTTATTTCTTTCATCTTTCAATATTCAATTCCATTTTTCATTGAACCCACAGTTTGTTTGTAAAGGCAAATCTCTTCTTTTCCATCCATCCATCAGTGGGATCCTCCCCGTTATTTCTTTCATCTTTCAATATTCAATTCCATTTTTCATTGAACCCACAGTTTGTTTGTAAAGGCAAATCTCTTCTTTTCCATCCATCCATCAGTGGGATCCTCCCCATTATTTCTTTTCTCTCTCAGTGCTGGTTTTATCCACCAGCAGACCCAGAGTTTGTTTGTAAAGGCAAATCTGTTGTTCCTCTCAGAATTATTCTGAGAATTGCTCAGGGATGGGAATAAGGACTCCACAGCCAGCTCAGGGCTCATTTCTGCTCTTTTTTCTTTTTAAACAAATTCCCATAGCCCAGGTAGGAACCCCCAGGCAGGGTCAGAGGGGTGTTCAGACCCTGCCAAGGGGGCAGAGGGGATAAAAGCTGGGGGCAGGATGGGTTCCCACCCTGGGCAGCACCAACACGAGGCTCTGATGGGTTGCTCAAGGGTTTTTCTGTGCAAAAATTGCTGAAATTGGTTTGTTTTTTTTTTAATATCAGCGAGTTAACACTCCAACCTCTGTCTGATCTCTGATGTTCCTTTTGGTGAGCAAATTTCCAAGTGTTGGAGCACATTTCATCCCAATCCTCACCCCATGTGTGTGACAGCCCAGCAGCCCCAGCCCTTCCTGCAGGAAATTCTGTTCATAAATAACTGTGGGAGCATAAGGACATTAAAATCATCGGTGTTTACACGGAAAGTAATTGAATATCAATCAAAAAAGCACGCTGGCAACCTCCTGACAGCTCCAGTTCGGCTGTAATTCATTGAATTAATCAAGGCCTGACACTGTGAGATGTTATGGCAAGGGCTGAGGAAGGAGCAGGAAATTACAAAGTTAAGGAAAAAAAACCAAACAAACCCAAGATATGCTTTTTTTTCCTCTTTTTTTTCTTTTTTTTTCTTTTTTTTTTTTTTTTTAACTTCAGTGTAAGTGAAACTTTCCAGTGGAGGAGAATAAGGCCATGAAAATGCTGCCAATAGTTCAGATTCAGCTAATTTATATTTCAGAAAAATTTATATTTCAGCCAGAAAAACCCTCCTAAATTATGGTGAAAAGGTTGCATCAGGCAGGTCTCGACTAAAATCACAACAAAGATGACTTTATGGCACCTGCACATCCTCAGAGCAGAGCTGCATTACCTCCTCTGGTCCTCAGATGTGTCTCTCATTCCTTAAGGAGGGGAAAGACCAAATTAACTGTATTAATTTTTATGTTAATATATTAATAATATATTAATATTATAGGAATATTCCTCTATTTCTGGAAGGGAAATCAGCCAGGGAATCCAGCGTGCCCCATGCTGCAGACTGAAATCCTCTCACTGGCCACAGGAAAACCTTGAAAGACACAAGCAGGACAAGGTGCACAAGAATTCTGACAAACACCACGTGGATTCGATCGACCACCGCAGCTTCTTTGGAGTATTTCACCCACAGAACATCTTTAAATTGGGAAAATTAAATTTCAAGTGGGAATTTTAAACACCCCTCGAGGTGGAGGTGCTCGCTGAGTTTCTGCTTTGTTCCCAAACCGTTGTGGTGCCTTGGGAAGGCTGAGCTGGAACAGAGGCTGAGCAGAGCTGGAGAGGAAAGGAGAGATTGATCTCACTCCCTCCATGAGCACATCTGCCTGCAGCACTCTCGGGGTTTGGCTCCCTCCCCTCCAGTCCTGTTCCTCCAACACTCCTGCACGTGAAAATCCAACATTCACCTTTTCCTGTTCTTAACTCAAAGCCCCAGGCCATGATTCTGTCCTAGAAGAAAATCAGCTTGTGCTAATTGAATGATAAAAGACACTGCACCACAAAACCCGCGGGCCTTTTTTTTTTATTATTTTCAATGTTTACAGAGCTGGAAATAAATACAGGAAAGAGGAGATTCTTTTAAAAGAAATCAATCATGTCTTCAAACAGGAGAAGTTGTGTCCAAGAGCTGCTTTGACCTGGCTACCATTCCAGAGATGAGGAGCAGGGTAACAATAATGGGAATAATGAAGATCAGCATTGCCACAAGGCAGGGGGACAGGGCAGTGTCAGGAGACAGAATAACCACAGCACAGCAGGGCTCTCACTTATTTACAACAAACCTATCATACAAAATCAGTGGGGACTGTCTGGGGAGGGATTTCTTCTCTGTGCAGCTGTGAGATATAAAAGATCCACCGGAGGGGTTGGTGGTTTGGTTCCTCTCCTCAGGATCCACAGAAAAGTTTCCGCTTTTGGCAAAGTTTAAAAAAATCCCTTTGTATTGCAAGAATTTTCCATCCAATCTGAACTTCTCTGCTCGTCCCTCCTTGGTTGTCATCACCACTGTCATCCACTGGGGCAGTTGGTCAGAGGACAAAGAGTTTGTAAAGTTCTTCCTGGATTTTTATCGATGCTCTGTCCTGTAGGTTGGAAAAGTGTCCGTGCGATGGAGCTTCACCGGGCTGGAAACATCTTCAGAGAGGCAGATGGAAAAACAGAACAAGCCCAGTTAAACACAGGCACCCCAGTCAGTGATTAACACACAGATTCATTAATTACATCTAACCCTGCTTCATCTGCTGCTCCAGCTCAGAAATACCCACGCACATTTTCTTTACCGCTTCCTTCAGAATGGAAACTTGTCCAAAGCAAATTAATTTTCTTTCAAAGTTCTGACTTGCATTTAAAATGCAAAAAAAAGGCTGCTTTCACCCTCCATCCCTCCTCTGGATGGAGCTTTCCGTGTGCTGGCTGCCCCCTCTAGTGTCGGAAAGAAAGAACCAGGAAAAAGATTTCCTTTAAAGCTTTTTTTTTTTTTTTTTTTTTTTTTTTTTTTCCGATTGGGGTTTTTAATTCCAAAACCAAACACAACTTCAGCTCCTCCCAGGTCTCAGCATCTCCTGCTCCAGGAGAGGAAGCACAAAGGCATCGGTGCTGCAGTTTGCCCTCTCTCAGGAGCCTGGAGCTCAGATTTGAACCCTCTGGGATGCCCGGGGGCAGAGCCCTCCTGCCCCCAGGTGGGCTGGGACCCCTCCCACACCCACCCCGGCACTCGGGGACCGCTGGGTGTCCCCTGGAGAGCACGGAGGGACCGCTGGGAGCAGCTCCTGGAGCATTCATCCCTCCCTGCCTGCATCCGAACCTGGAGCATCCCTCCCTTTCTGCCTGCATCCTGCAGCTGGGCAGGTGACAGGGGGTGACACATTGTGCTGAGCAGTGGAGCAGGTTCAGTGTCACCCCAGGCAGGTGACAGGGGGTGACACACCCTTGTCCCCAGGGAGCAGGGCAGTAGACAGGCTCAGTGTCACCTCTGGGCAGGGTGTGACACAGTGCAGAGCAGTGATTCAGGCTCAGTGTCACCTGTGGGCAGGTGGCAGGGAGTGACACACCCTTGTCCCCAGACACAGGGCAGTGGGGCAGGCTCAGTGTCACCCCAGGCAGGTGGCAGGGTGTGACACACCCTTGTCCCCAGGGACAGGACAGTGGGGCAGGCTCAGTGTCACCTCTGGGCAGGTGGCAGGGGGTGACACATTGTGCTGAGCAGTGGACAGGCTCAGTGCCACCCTGAGCAGGTGGCAGGGTGTGTCAGGGCATGTCAGGGTGAGTCAGGGCAGCAGTTCAGGCTCAGTGTCACCTCTGGGAAGGTGGCAGTGTGTGACACACCCTTGTCCCCAGGGAGCAGGGCAGTAGACAGGCTCAGTGTCACCCCTGGGCAGGTGTCAGGGTGTGTCAGGGGTGTCGGGGCGTGTCCCCTTACCTGGCAGGCCCAGCAGGTGCCCGGTGCTGTGCTGGCGGGTGATGTGGTGCCAGTAGGCGCTGCGGGGCAGGGGCACCACGGTGCCCAGCGACAGTGCCCGCTCGCTGCTCCTCAGCTGCAGCTGCAAGGAACACACAGGCTCAGCTCTGCACATTCAACAGTGCCAAAAAACAGCGGGGCTGGGGCTGGGGCTGCTTTATAAACACCTGCAGGGCTGGATCTGCTTTATAAACACCAACAGGGGCTGGATCTGCTTTATAAACACCACCAGGGGCTGGATCTGCTTTATAAACACCAACAGGGGCTGGATCTGCTTTATAAACACCACCAGGGGCTGGATCTGCTTTATAAACACCAACAGGGGCTGGGGCTGCTTTATAAACACCTGCAGGGGCGGGGGCTGTTTTAAAAACCCCAGCACGGGGCTGCTGGGAGATGTTCTTAAACATCTCTCTAACATCTCTTTAGAATAAAAGCTTTTATTGCAGCCTCAGCCTCAGCACAGGTGAGACAATTGAAAGGTGGCAACAGCTCAGGTCTGCCGGCAGCAGTTGGGGTTGTTTGTGTTGGAGGAGTTTGAAAAACTTTCCAGCCAAGAGCAAATTGTGAAGAGCTTACAGACATCAGCATAAACCAATCATTAAAACCACACTTTTGTCAGATTATGCCTTTTTCTGACCCAGAGATGGGGTAACTGAGAGGTGTTTTAAAAACTTTTATTCCACTTTCAGTGGTAATAATAATAAATGATAATTATAATTATACTGATTTGATGATTATGATAACAATAAATTATGAATATAATTATATTGAAGATTATTATGACTATGATAATACTAATAAAAAAGATAATTATATGATAATGATGATTATAACAATAAAAATAAATTATAATTATAATTATACTGACAATGGTGATGATGATAATAAAAAATAAAGATAATTATACTGATAATGATGATCATGATAATAAAAATAAATGATAACTATAATTATACTGATAATTATGATTATGCTAATAATAATGAATTTTAATGATAATTATGCTGACAGTGGTGATGATGATAATAATAATAATAAATGATAATGATAATTATATTGATAACGGTGATGATGGTAATAATAAAAAAAGATTATTATACTGATAGTAATGCTAATAATAAATAAAGATAATTATACTGATAATGATGATTATGATAATAATAATAATAAATGATAATGATAATTATATTGATAACGGTGATGATGGTAATAATAAAAAAAGATTATTATACTGATAGTAATGCTAATAATAAATAAAGATAATTATACTGATAATGATGATTATGATAATAATAATAAAGATAACTATACTGATGATGATAATGACAATAATAATAAACTATAGTTATAAGTCCACTAATAATGATGCTCATGATAATGAT
>VWYP01008190.1:0-24121 GCA_013400435.1 Pycnonotus jocosus
ATTCCTATTTATTAAACTGTCCCTTTCACAACAGGAAAGGTCCTTCCTTCACAATGGACAAGGCATGAATCCCATGGAAAACAGTAATTTGAAATACTTTCACACTGAATCATAGGATACAAAAATGTAAGAAAAAAATCCAAGTTATCATTGATGACCTTAATTTTGACATTTCTTAAATGTGAGCTTCACTTTGCTGTCCTTAACTATTCTATGTTTTGTTTTGTTGGGTTTTTTTTAAAATGGTAAATAACAATTCTCACGAAGGTCCAGTATTTTGGTAGTTGGGCCTATTTCAATAATTTCTATCTCCATTTAATATTTCCCCTTTTTCTTACATTATTTTTCTATGGCTTCCGATGTATTTATTATGTAGTAAAACTACTATGATAAAATGATACACCAATTTAAAGAGACTTTTTCTATTTTTCCTTCTTCCCAGAAGACAAACAATATCAATATTAATGATACAAAAGGCAGATGCTATGTGAATACTTGAAGGGATTATATGGAGGAATTTAATGTTGTAATAAAGGAATCTGCTGAATAGACATCAGCAAAGAAAGGAAAAAATGTACAAATTTATGAACTGTAAATTTGAGCTAATAATGTTCTCTGAAGGATCACTCAATATCATTAAAACTGAAAGTGTTTTTAAAGCCAAATGTTCAAGCAATTAAGTGCCTGAATCCTGACTGAATTTTTGTGATAACAAGGATCAAGTACAACACATGGAAATTTAAAAGTAAAGAAAATATATTTAAGCAATGTATCCTGAAATGAAAATGAAAATGGCACAATGCTTTAAGTCCTCAAATCACAGTTGGTATCAAACAAGAAAGCCACAGATAATACAGAGTTCACAAACTTAATGAAACTACATCTTGGACAGGCTGGTATCTCTTCATGAAGCTGCACACTAACTTTCTACCAGAATCCCCTAGCAAAATAAAATCTCTCTAACAAATAAAAACATATAAATCTCTTAGATCTAAAAGGGAAAATTTCAGCCAAATGTGGCTGGAACAAAGGCAGTGTAGACAAAAATACAGATGAACCACAATGCTTTAATATTTTCAAGCAATAATATTCATTGTTACTGCTGTCAGCTATTGTGGTAATTTCTGTAGAAACAAGTAGACTCTGCCTCTTTGCCTAGCCCAGGTATATGGTGTTCAAATGTCCTGCTTTTGTTGGGAATGTCTTTGAAAAAGAATCTCACAAATCATCATGACAAGAATATGTTATTTGGATTTTCCTGTGGGCAAAGGATTTTCTCTGTGTGCTCGCACTCAAATTGAAGTTTTGAAAATTAGTGCATTCCAAGTAGTGTAGCACTGAGTACTCAACTGGAAGGTTGCATAATCCCCCCTTTGCAATTGCATCAGGTCATGTAGCCCAGTACAGCAGACCAAGTTCCCCTTGCATCACCAGGCAGAGAGAACAGAGCCCTTTGTCCTTCCAACCAAAACCCAGGGAATACCCTACCCTAGGGGCAATATTCCTGGCAATCCTTTCTGACCTGTCCAAGCAGGCTGAAAAAGACACCTGCTGAGATGTCTGAGTTGCAGCCATCCATCCATCCATCCATCCATCCATTCATGCCTTGAAGGGCTGACTTGGATTTGTTGGGGTTTTTTCGGGGGGGGTTGTTTGTTTGTTTGTTGTGGTTTTGTTTGTTTGGATTTTTTTAACAGGCTGCCTTGCCTCACAATTGAGGAAGCAAAAAAGGCCATAGTCCTTTATGGCACAAAATTTTTAATAAATATATCTATAACTAACAAGAGTATTATTTATAAATATTTAATTTATTACTTACAGTAAATACTAACAGAACCTATTAATACTATGCCCCTAAAAGTGCAAGATCAGCAATATTCCCACAATCCTATTAAGAAATAAAAGCTTTTAACCCTACGGAAATCACAACTGTAGGGGAACACACTCTTGCCAAGGGTAAAACCTCCCTTCAGGTTCCACAAGCATTTTGCTGTTAATTAGTCAATCTTTTTGAGTCCTTCCCAGTCTAATCGCATTCAGCCCAACACATCTGGTCAATCCACACCACCACACACAAGCTCCCCATCAGCTTACCCTCATGAGGAAGCCTGAGTACCTGAGAACCCAATCTTAACAAACATATATATACCAACATATATATTTCTGCTCGTTTCTCCACAGTTTCTGTAAAATTATGGCCAGCTTTGGATTAATTAGCATGACTGGGAAGAATTACGTCCTTCTTCAGGATAGTATTTTGGCAGAAATGTGTGTGAAACACAGTTTTCAGATGGCCATCAGAAAACCTATGTTTTATTGCTTCTTGTGAGAGAACAGAGGCAAGTCCCTCAATTCTTTGCTCTGAGACTCTCAAATGCATTTGGGAGTACCAGTACAACAAGGATGAACCCCAAGGGGAGTTTGCCATACAGGGAAAACTTCAACCCTAATTCAGTATCAGCTCCTGCAGCTGCTACGTCTTTTAGGTAAGTAATTTATGAAGAGATCCTCAGAAGATGGAAGAGCCACTTCTGCAGATGAAGTGGCATATGCTAGTCAGGAGTGAAAGGCTGAGTAAAGACATAGTTTGGGGCTTAGGTGTGGCTGGCCAGAGGCAGAGTGACATCCTGAGTACAGAATCCTCCACTTGGGAGGTATGGCACCATTAGTCAGAAATTTGTCACTGTTTCATCCAGTTAAAAGGTGACAAGCAGAAATCTCTTTTTGTATGCAGCTAGGTAGCAGCTGTTTTGGTTTTTTAGAAATATTACTGATTCCTGAATTGTGGTGTTATGTATTTACAGTACCAGAGAGAAATCCAATCCAGTTCTACACTCATTATTTTCTAAACTACTTTGAAATGCGTGTCTGAAAACAGAGAATGAATCACATAATCATGTAGGTTGGAAGATCCATTTTTAGGTTACCTAGCCTGACTTCTTGATCAGGGTATTGCTCAATGCCCATTTCAGTCATATTATGAATATCTGCAAGCACATTTCACAACATCTCTGCATACCCACCTGAAATTTTGTCCACCTTATGCTGAAATAGTGTTTTCATTATATCTAATAAGAATTTCTTTTGTTCCATCTTGCATTCATCACTTCCTGTTCTATTACTGTATATTTTCAAGAAAAGCTTGTCCACTCCTTCCCTGTTCCATTAAATAGCTGAAGACATCAATAAGATCTCTTCTTAGCCCTCCCCTCTCAAAGCTGAAAAAAGTTATCTCAGAGCACTGCTACCCTCATGCCAGTGTGTCCTCATTTGTCTTGTAATGGGAAGTGCAAAACTTGCCTTTTACTGCAAAACGTCTTCCTAACCAGTCATCCCAAATTCATAATGTGGCACAAGGCTTTTCTCTCCCTTTCCAACAGTTTTTGTTGGACTTCATATTGTTCCTGTCAGTCTACCTCCACAGCCTGGCCAGATCCCTTCAACAGCAGTACTGCCCTTCACTGAATGGGTCATTCTCCCCATTTTGGTGCTCTCAGCAAACTTGAAACATGCCATTAGCATTCACTGTTAATATTTGCAGAAGGAGAGGAGATTGGTGAGCAAAGTCCTGACTTTGTTCTCTTGATCAGCTCCCTAGCATAATTTGAGGAAGCAATATTAGTCTATATCATTAGCTTAAACTGAAACAAACCAATTACCACTGAAAACAACAACAAAAACAACAACAAAAGGGGAAATTTTAGGAGCATTCCTTTGGTAAACAAGCTTGTATTCTCCAATGTATTAGGTGAATAATTACAATTTTTCTTGGCTGTCTTACGAACTTACAATATTACAAACCATTTTTTCCAGTCCAGAGGACTTTAGAATTATCTTTCCTTTAAAAAACATATACTTATCTGTCTTTCCAGATTAAATAGCAATAAACTGAATGTTAACTTATTTTTTTATTATTATTATAATTTTAATAGCTATGGGATAGTATTTATTATTTTTCTATACATTGGAAAGAGAAAATATAATGAATGAACTATTGACAGTGTGTGTTTTTCATAGTAATTATTTTTACTGCTACCTTGAAGAATGTTTGACTGAGACAACTGTACTAAAAAGCAGTTATAATAATAGAATTGTTTGGGTTGGAAGGCACCTTAAAGATCATCTAGTTCCAGTATACTGTACAATTTCTTGTTGTGTTTTTCAAAGTCTTCAAATGTATTTTCATAAGCATTAGTGAGAACCTAACCATCCTATGATTCTATTATTCATTTTCTACAAGTAAATTCTGATAAAGTGTCTGTAATGTTTTGTGATTATTTTTTAGTGTTTATACATATTTACATTGAAGCCAGACATTTTAAAAAACAAAGAAACTTACAAAAGACATCCCCTCTAAGGCTTCGCTCATCAATTTGATTTTCAAAATCTTCCTTCTCCTCTTCATATGACTCTTCTGCCTCCTCTTCTGCAGCAGCTGCAATTCCTTTCTCTTCCTCACTGTAGCTCCCACCAAGATCAATACCACCTTCATAGTCCAGCAACTGCAAGTGGGTCTTAGAAGGTGGTGTCTCAGCTGCTTCTGGGATTGCATTCTTGATTGTTTTATGCTTTTTCACGCTGCTTTTATGTGCAAGAAGTTTCTTAATTGTGTCCTTAACTGTTTCAGGGCTTCTTGCAATTTCCTTCACTGACTTTTCAGGAATAACTAGAACCAAGAAGAAAATAGAAAATGTTCATCTAAGGAATCATTCAGTCATGACAATGTTTTTAAATGGGACCATGGTGACCTTTTAAAGGTCCAGAGATGCATAGAATTAAATTCTCTAGTATGAGATATAAGTTCAGTTCTGCACAGAACAGAACACACATGCACATATTCAGCTTTGTTGTCCAGGCAGCTTTGTCTGAGTTACAGTGAAAAGACCAAAGCAATCCTCTGTAATGATCTCTTTGGACTCCTGTGTAACACAGGAGTAACACAGGCCATAGAGCTCCTTACTTAAATTATTTTTACACTGGAGCTTGGGAAAAACAAACAAACAAACAAACAAACAAAAAACCCCAACCAAACAAACAAACAACAAAAAACCACCAAAAAATCCTTCTTCAATTTTTGGACTAAAATTGTCCATGGAGCTGGGATCTCCTCCACAACAACTGCAGCCTAGTAATAACGAGCATTTCTCTTGCCTATCTTTTGTGAACTTCTCTGGTCTAATTTTCCTTCCACGGCAGGCTGAAAGCTACTGAAATGGAGGATATTTTGAGAAGTCATACATCAAGCTCCTCCATCATATTTCTTTTAGCTCTTATTTAATTGTAAGGGGTAAACACCAAAATTCAGAGAACCACGCAAGAATGCCAAATTGTTACCATCTTGCAATCCCAAGATGGACTAGAACATAAATGTAACATTTCCTGAGAATTTACCATTTTATGATTCCTCTTGGATGTGAAATACTGCATCTTATATTTTTTGATAAAGTGGTGTTAATTATTCTGGAATTCTCCTTTTGGATTCTACTATCAAATGTGCACAACCATATCACAAACTACTGACAGTTTGAGTCCTTTATATGAACTACCTAGGCAACAGTGAAAGCTGAGCAGTTCCAGTGTGCTACATAAAAGCTCTTTCATAAAGAGGCTATTTTCACCAGTGGATCAGAACAGCCTCATATACTGTTTCCCATCTTTGATTCTCAATCAGTATTGATGCTGCAGTACCTACAGTCTTTTAGGATTAAAAATTATGCTGGAAGACAGCTATTTTTATTTCCCTCTAATGATTATATTATCAGGGCAAGAATATGTTCCTATTTTACTCCTCATTTTGTATTTATGAAAATTTTATAGTAGTACTTTGAGACAGATGGACTGAACTTGGAACCTTGGGTAGTATCATTTTCTCTGTGCCTCTTTTCATGGAGACACAGCAAAAGAAAAAAGCACCAGTAAATAAAATAGAGCTGCAGTCTAGTAGTTCCCTGAATTTATATTCACTCCTGGAAAATACAATCCTATCACGGTGAATTT
Organism: Pycnonotus jocosus; assembly: GCA_013400435.1. Taxonomy (NCBI): domain Eukaryota; kingdom Metazoa; phylum Chordata; class Aves; order Passeriformes; family Pycnonotidae; genus Pycnonotus; species Pycnonotus jocosus. The sequence continues at coordinate 5,998 of VWYP01008190.1, forward strand.
GTCACATTTTATTTGTGGTAAGTGCAGCTACATGCTATTTAGTATGTCAGCAGCTGAATCAGACTCTTGGTGTGCTCACTGTAGCATTTAGGTGCTTTTGAGATTGCTGTTGGAGTAAACAGATGCCAATAAAATGAAAGTCAGACTTGAGGATTTGTTCTTCCTTTCTTTTGGATAAAACTTATATGCTTGCTTGTCAAATATTTGCAAATAAACTCTTTACTAATACTCCACTAAGTATCCTCTGGAGGATGATGTAATGAAGGATGTAAGGTTTCCTGGGTCTAAACTCAAAATTCAGCAATAAAAATTAACAGGAAAGCTTAATTCCAAACAACTTTCCCCTTGACTATCAGTAACAAGAAACTTCACACTTTTAATAGAGAGGCTGTGGGGATTTTCAAGGCCATAGGACTGACTGCTCAGCAAACCTGAACATCTGCTTTTAGTTTCTGCTTTGAAGTTTTTCTCATGAAATTGAAAATTCTTACAGTTCGACATAATAACCTTTGCAGTGTCAGAAAACCAATCTCCTCGTGTGTGCAAAATTTAGCAGTGTGGAAAATTAACTGACAGGAGTGACAAAAATAGGGGGATGAAAACGTATAAATTCCCATGTGCTTGCAGACTCCAATTTGCTGCTGCACTATGAAAATCTCCATGCTTGTGGATACAGACTCTAGACACCAAGCATATTTTAGGACACAACACTAGTCTCCTTCCAACCTGCATTCATCTCTAGAGTAGCCAGAGGTGTAGGTTTAAGGCTTTTTTTGTCTAGCCACAAATTGCAGGAGGACTAATGCAATGTAAAGAAACACCACCTTAAACTCAGTCTGTTTCTTTGAATCCACGGCCTGTGAACTTGCCTGAATGAGCAGCTCACCTTCTCTGGAGCTCTGGGATACTACACCTGAGGCAATGATTTTTCAGGACCTCAGGATATGTAGATAAATGCAGACATGTTGGTCACAAACATTTGTGCACTTATCTGTCCATGTGACTGCAGAGAATTTTGGAAAATGCAAAGAAATGTAGAGCATTCCACGCCAGCTCTTCCTTATGTAACTTTGATCAGGAAGCATGCAGATTAATGCTCCTGCTCATGCAGTTTCTGTTTACTGCCCTAATATGAAAATATCTCAGTTTTCAAAGGTATTTTCTTTATTTGAATTAGAATTAAGGCAAGAAGTAGAAAAACAAAGGCAAATGGTGTCTGAGGGCTAAAATTAAAAGTTTTCTGTCATCAGTTGCTATACAAAATTATAAACTCACAGAAACGGATTGGTGTAGGATGTCTAATGACCAAGTTTTGAAAGGTGAGTTGAAAAAAAAATACATAAAGACCATATGTCAACCCACTGACTCTGTGCTGCACGGTGTAAAGGGAAGCACTCAGGGGATGATACAGGAGAGGGACAGACAATGGTCTGTTTTCCTTCCACAAACCCTGTGACTGCAGCTGGTGCTGGCCCTGACCATACAGGGGATACAGAAGGAGACAGCTTGCTCTGCACTGCAGCAGGCACCCGCTGCTTCCACCTGCACACCTCACAGAGTATTTAAAAACCTGGTGAGAGACAAGCCTAGGATATTGGCTTACAAATCTTTTCATCTCTCTCTCTATAGCTTCTCTATATAAGAGCTGAAGAAGTGGTGAGGGAGACAGACAACCATTTAAATGTGTAGATGGAGTCTGTAGATGTGAGTAAAGATTAGATCAGTATGACATATTTCCAGAAATCATCCTAAAAGTTATCAACCTCTTTTAGATATTCTTAAGAGAGTCTGAAAACTTTCATAGATAGGTTAAAAGACAGATTCTGGGCTATTACTTTCTTCTAAGCACTATGGAACATCATCTACCAATATGTGTTGCTACCCTATTTAATTTCTAAAATTTTTACTGCCTTATTTAGGGAAGGATACTTTGAGAAATCGGGGCAAGTTTGTCATGCTGGACTTTGCTTATCACATGACTACACCAACCAGCAAGGCATCTAGTAGGAAATATGTGGCAACAAAAGCCTAAGTGTTACTCAGTGAAGAATGACAGCAGTATTTGACTCCATACTGAATAAATATCAAGAATATCAACACTGATATGACCACAATCTTTTTTTAAGCTTTGAAATTTTATTATGTCAAACCAAACCGTTCTCAGGACTGGTAAGTTAATAAGAAAGCAAAATCATATCTAAGGGTTACCCTTAGATAAGGGTAAGGTCTAAAGTCTAAGGGTTATTCTATCAGCAAAATTGAATGAGTAATACAAGAGGCAGAGAGAGCCAACATGAATTTTTATTGACACTTAGATACCCAGCAAACCATAATGAAGAAGAGTAACCTCTGCCTCTAGCTGGGCAATAATAAGAGTGTCATTGTTGAGCTCCTTAGTGTGATACCTGTAGACTTAAAAATAGTAATCCTTTTTCCTATTATTTTGTAGGACTAAAAAAAGTGAATCAAAAATAGTTTGGGTTTTTTTTTCCCTCAGGAATCTTAATTGCTTATGGGACCTTGTGAGGCTCTATTCTTAAATAAAAGCTGAAATACACATGTGGCAGGGGAAATGTAGGTTTTCAATGCACAATAGCAAATCAGGAAACACATGAACCTGAGAAAAACAACAGATTGCAGCAAGATAGAGGCCAGATGTGGAAATGACTGGGACTCTTTTAGGGATTGTTCAAATCAATCCATCTCTATGGATTCTCAAATAACAAGTGTGCTACAGACAGTTCAGAAATGGTCTCCAATGTTTCATACATATAGGAGTGCTAAATGGCAAAAGGGTGCCTTAATAATCACAGGTCACGTCCGTATCAGCAGCAGTGTTTGCAGCCTGACATTTCAGCAGCTTTCTCCAAGTTAGTGTATTGACATACAAATTGAATTAAAGAATTTCCACCACCTTCTTTGCAAAGGTGGATTATATATTGTGTCATTTATTAGGTTATCTGATGACACGAGATGCAGCCACAGGAATTTCATTATAAACAATGTGCTTAATTGCTCTCCTTTCCTACTCCAAAAANCAATAGCAAATACTACTTCCATAGTAGCCAGGGTTTTTTTATACTAGAGACAATTGCTGTTAAGAACTAATGCTTCCCTGTGAAAACAGGATTCCAGTTCTGTGGGAATAATTATGTGGAGCACTGGAGCCTTTATTTAAGAAGGTTTTTTCAGCTGTAGCACAAGCCCAGACCCACCTGCTGGGAACAGGAATGGGTCACAGAACTGTAGCCATTGTCACCAAAAGAAGTGTGAAGCCACAGCCTTCAGCCCCTAAATTCTCAAGATGGTCTCCTTATCCCATTAAACCCAATAGCAACATTTCTTTTGGCTGCAGTAAAGGCAAAGCTTTTCCACAATTGCCATATGACATGGAGAACATTTAATGTTTCACTGTTGGCTGCTACATCCAATTGTTTGTGTCACTGTTTGAAAAAACCTTTTCCCAACAGCAAGACCTGTCCTGCCCCCATCAGTTAAACTGGTCAGATGTTCCTGAGGATTGCAGTAAAAGTCACCTATTGAAGCATTCAGAGCTAAAAGAATCTCTTCCACTTTCCTTTAAAAGAAAAAGTGTGTGTGTGGGAATTACCACCAGAGAAACCAGTCTCTATTTAGCATCTCTGCATTTCAGGATTCACCTACCACTGATTGTATTTTAACCTTCCTCTATTGTTGTTTACATCCTTCTAGCTGGACCATCACCTTCTGACCTGCCTGTGGCTCTGATTGCTTTCATTACTGTATGTTATTCCTCTATCCTCTCTTGTAATAAATCTCTTTTCCATTTAGTGTGTTCTATTAAGTTTATGAATAGTATGGATCCTTCCTCTGCTAAACAACAAATGGACTTCAGGAATTGGAAATATGACAGGAGAAAGTAGGCAGAGGGCAAACTATGTAAGAGAAACACCTGTGAGAAGATAGGAATAATTTCAGTCAAGAACTGATTTTTTTACAGCGCTGGACATCAAAAAAATTTCTCTTCACAAATGAAAATATTTCTGTTATTTATATTTAAGCAATTATTCTTGTTGAATTGGTTTTGCTTGATGAAAGAATATTTTATAAATAAAGTCAGTCAAAAAGAAAATTTCCCTGAAAAATTTAACTTCTCATTTGAAAGAAAAAGGCGAATAAATGAAGAAAAAAACCAAACCAAAACAAAACAAAAACCAAAACCACCACAAAAAAAACCCAAACAACCCAGACTATTTTTCTCAGAGACATATTTGTTTAACATTTCATCTGTGGTACATTTTGTTTTAGCAAAACCATACCAAGATGTGTTATGTCAGTTTGCTTTGATATCCAGTCAAATGCATCCTTCCATTTCAGTGAGCTGCAGTGTCATATCACAAGAGATGTGGTCTAGCAAGGAACCTGGCTCATAACATTGAATTTGAGTAGAAAAATGTCTAAAATCTCTGCTGTGGTAACCTATGTCCCTATCAAACCTTTCAGTAACAGTCAGATTTTTGTGTGTTTATTTTTGCTTATTAAAAGTCAACATTTTTTTACTGGAAGTTGAAACTTAAAAAAATGGTGCTCTCCTGTGCAGGGCCAAGAGTTGGACTAGTGGGTCCCTTGCAACTCAAAATATTATTTGAAGAGATTAATTTATCAATGTGCATTTTAAGTTTCAATTGCTACCATAATGGAAGTAGGAACATTAATAATAGAGGGACTCAGAGAACATCTGTGACCATGAATTATAATCATAAGACATATCTGAGCAAGGATTACTTGAAAAGATTTATATATTATGTAGACTTCATCTGCTACAGACAAAAACTTTTAAAATGTTTAAAGAGGAGTCAAGTGTCCTCGAGGAAAAAATCTTTAATGATGTTGCAGTAGAAATATCTGCCAGGATTAATAAAGGTATAAATGAAAAGGTTCATTTTAAATATAAGGACAAGAACAGCTTTTCTTTCTTTCTTCCTGAAGGGTCATATTCAGTTAAAGTGGGAAATTACATCTTTACAGGAGGTCTTCCATATTCAGTAGGCAAAGGAAAAATTTTAAGTGAAAACAGTTTAACAGAGAAGTCACAGCTTTCTTCCCTTTTCTCATTTTTTGCCAAGTTAGCTTCTGGGAGAGACTGCACATCCCTCCAAGGGGTTAATCTTAGGAATTCATGGAGAAATCACAGTAGATTTTTTTAAACTATTTTCTCTGTTTCTTCAAGACAAATTCACTTCTCTGTTCTACTTACAATTCCTAGAGATATTATGAGACTTGGAGACTTACAGGAAAAATTAATTTGAACAAGTGATACCTGTATTAACTGTGCTATGAGCCATGCAGTTAATACAGTTTTTTCTAGAGAGGTCTTGCTTGGTTGGTATTGCAGCACTGTTCAGCATGACTTTTCTGAGAACATGCCTTGTAATGATCAATTATTGGAGAAAAACAATACAGCACAATTCCTGACATGCAGTGGTACTCACCAGCACAGTCAAATCCAGTTCCTTGGTATCCCTGTTTACATTTGCACTGGAAGGATCCCTGGGTGTTGAGGCACTCTGCATGGAGGCTGCACCTGTGTGTATTTGTCACACATTCATTCACATCTGGGGGAAGATACAAACGCTGCAGTGAAAACTGTGTTGACACCCAAGGCTCCTGACAGCCTGTTTGTGCCACCCATCTCTTCCCAGGTACTGTAAGCACTAATGTTAGATCAAGACAGTGCAGTGACCATCAGAGGCAGGAAGAATGCTTGGTGTCAGCTCCAAATTCTGGCATGTATGTTCATGGAAAATGTAGAGCATCCCAGTAAAGACAAGGTGAATGCAGGGATTTTATGACTGAGAACATGATTCCAGCTATAGGCTGTACACACTCTTCTATTATCAAAATGCACAAAGCACCAAGAGAATGTGTGACATCAATTTAAAAAGAGCTCACCAAAACATTCTCATTCTTTCATTCACTGTAGAAAGAATGCAATGGAAAGTAACCATGGAAAGTAACCCTGAGCATGCCAAGATGTCAAGATCTTTATGCTGCCTCTTACATTCCAGCATATACATGATGCTGCATGAAAAAAGTATAATAAAGAAAATTCAGTAGAAAATACTACATTCAACTCACAGCAAAATATGCAAGCACCAAGAATATTTGGTTTTGCTCTGTTACAAAGATGTTTCTGATTTATCCCACTTGAGGGAGTCATGTTGGTGCACAAATGTTTATACCACTCACATTTTATCCAGATTGCATGATTTTTAGCAGCTGACAGGTCCTCTCATAATGTAAGTCAGCAAACAAACAAGTAGCAGGCAGACTGACTCAAAAGTCTGGTGTGTCTGAAAGTAAGATTTAGGTTTGCAAATAAAATCCTGACTACTGAGACCTTTCCATTTTTTCCCCTGTGCACATGTATTGTATGAGAAAAGAAAATATTTTTTCCACTTGAAGTTACTCAGAGTCTGCAGACAGGAAATGCAAACTTAAGCCTCCAATCTTCCTCCTATCCCTCACTTCCAATATCAATTAAATATAAACAAATCCCATTAGTTTTCTTTTTTATGCATATGTAGTTTTTCCAACCCTTCCAGGCCCTTGTGTAGTCAACAGCTTGAACAATACTCTTCAGCACCTGCTGCAGGAACTTATATTTGCTGTCCTTCCAGCATTCAGCTAATGGATTGAAACAGGAGTTAAGCATGTTTTGACATTTGTTTTAACACTTGAGCATGTCAAGATAACTTTTTGCCTGTATTTATTTTTGTTAGGGAGAAACTTTGTCATGCAACAGAAACCTGAAAAGTAATTGAAACCCACTATTTCCATACTTTTTTTTCCCCCAAGTTCTGTACAAACCATCCAAATAACTATCTTTAGTCGTGAAGGCACTTACTTCACATTCTTCAAAAATGACATAAAAAAAAAGAGAAATATTGTGGAACTGCTTATTCATCACAATTGAAACCAAGACAACAAAAAATGGTTCTTTAAATAAACCTTTACTAGTATGAGCATTTTTTTAGTCAACAGTTGACAGCTTTCAACAAACTAGTGCACATCTTGACTTGGCACAATGAAGCAATTTAAACTGTAAATGCCAGTGATTCAGTTTCTCGTAAGGCTACAGAAAAAAGAGAAAAATTCAAAGTCCCATCAAGAGTACTCTTAGTGTGACATCTTGTACCCATTTCTGAGGCAGCATCCCCAGGACAGGCTGACATGCTGGAGTCAACAACAGGGAAGATTCCCACAGAGGTGGGAATAAAAAGAATGAAGAAGGAGCATCCATGGGCCAGCTCTTACCTACACAGTTGTAGCGGCCACTGGTGTATTTTAGTTCATAACCCAGCTGGCACTTGCAGTAGAAGCTCCCAAACGTGTTGACGCATCTGCGGTTGTACGAGCAGACAGCTTTGCCAGTGGAGCATTCATCAATGTCTGCAGCAGGAGAAGGGATGCTGGTCAGATCCATGAGAAGGTAAAACGGGAAAAGCGTCACTGGGATTTGCATGGGAATGATTTGGTCTTGGCTATCACAAATAAGCTTAATAAATAAGTCTTATAATTTCACATTTGGTGATGGCTTTTGCACATGTTCTTATGAGTGAAGTAATAAAATGTGAACTAACTTTCTGGAAGAACACTGCACCAAGTATTACAAGCAATGCTTTCTTAGTCACAGGAAACTCACAAGTAATGTTGACGCTTCTGGAGAAAAATTGAGAAGTTTGTATTGTGGGTGATCACAATAACAGAAAGCCCCATCCAAACAAAATGCTCAGAGCCTATAACAAACTATGTCACCAGGGCAGCTTCCTGCAGACAAAGCACTGAAATTATGGCCTTAATACCAATAGTGAAAAATTGAATTTGTTGATGACTCTAAATCATGTCAAAACATTGAATTATTTACTGGAGATGAGAGTTGTCCAAAGAATTACATGGCCAATAGTTCAAGAAAAATTATTTTTAAAAAGTATGAAAATTTTACATCACACTGAGAGTAACAAGAAGCATTATTTAAGCCAGTGAGGAAGGTTAACTACTTCCTAACCTTCCCCCATAATCTTATGGCTTCAGGGATCCTGCAGAAAAGAAGCTGAGAGTGAGTTCTCTAACCATACCAATGCATGTCCTTCCATTCGGTCCCAGCTGAAGGCCACCTGATGGACAGAGACACTGCACCTGCCCTTTGACTTCTTCACACCCATATTGGCAATTCACCATGGCACATGTCCTAGAAGCTGAAAACAGTATTTAAAATAACAAGAAGAGCAAATTTCTAGGCTGGAATCAAACAATTTTAAGTTAGATATGGATGAACACAGAAATTAATCAGAACAACAAAAATACATTCATTATAAATAAAGCTGTTTATACATTAACATATAAAAAAATCAGGAGTCCATGAGATATTTTCTACAAACGAACCTCTGCCACCAAAAAAACTAGAAGCTTCCCCAGGTCTGAAAAATCATGTTGGCAAAAAAGCAGAATGCTTTCCATTTCATGCTGGCTTAAAGACAAAGAAGATAGGTAGAAATACCTATTTTCACAAGTTTAGATAAGCCTTAGATCATACAGCAAATGTTTGCAGGAACAGTTTTCATCAACTGACGAAAGCATATTAACACAGATAAAATAAATCAGTTGTGGATCACAGAAAGGTAAAGCAAGGAATAATGGCATGAAATTCAGCACAGTGAAAAGTAATCTGTGTTGGTGCTTTGCTTGAATACATTCGGTCATCCTTATTCAACAGATGAACTGGCAGGACTATACACTGAGATTGTACTAGCTGTTCTTCATCTGAAGCAACATTATCAAAGAGCAACACTGTCAACGTCTATCAGGACCAAAACCCCTCTGAAGACCAAAATATAACTATGACCTAGTTTACCCAAATAGGAGGCCTCTTTCAGCTGTGACAGAACCAGAGAGCAGGGGCAAAGACTATCCTGAATAAGCTAAATCTGCTCATCACAAGAAGAAAATCTGCTGGGATGAAATGTGATTAGATGATTTTGGTGAGCCTGTTCCATCAGCTCTGTTACTTACTTGCACATGTGCCATCTGGCATGAGCATGTACCCGTTGAGACAATAGCACTTGTAGCTGCCATGAGTGTTCATACATCTGTGCTCACAGGGACGTGGCTTCAGTCCACATTCATTCAGATCTGCAGAAGTCATTGGAACAGAGTGAGTGCTGGGCTTTTATACATATATTCATGGATATAGGTGGATAACGTTGCCTAATGTGTAGGGGTCCCCAGAGTGAAATTGTCTGGATGGAAAATAAGCCAGCCCCTTGCAAGATGAGAGTTTAGCAGACCATCTGGCTGAAAGACTGCTAGTAAAACCAACATGCACAGACCTCTACACTTGAAAAATTAATACAAACTCTGGCCACATCTGGAAGCTTGTTAGGAAGAAGTGGAGGGGTGGAGAGAATTCTAGCTAATCTTTTTTTGGGAGTGTTTTTAATGGATTTTTTTTTCTGATTCTAGCCCTCCAGTTGACCTCTGTATTAGAAAAGCAAAAACATGAGACCAAGAACAGCAAAACAATTTGAGATAAAGTGAAACAAAGATTTTTATTTTAATTTTTCTGAGCTACACGCTAGCACAAAGGTTATCAGTAGCAGAAATTAAATACAATATGTAATAATAATTATGTGACTTTTAAAAGATCTCAAAAATCTCAAAATCCCGAGAATAAAACATCCTAAATCCTTCTCAAAATCCAGGATTTAAAGGCTTTCCAGAAACTAAATCAATTTCAAATTGCCAGCATCTGTCCTTCATAGGGAGAAAATGAGAATTCTAAAATGTTTATTTGTGTGATGTAGGGTGAGCAGTGCTGACAATGATATTTGGCCTATGACAAGGTGAAAACATCTGTGTTTTTTACTTCCATGACTTGACACCTCTACCTCTTGTAGTGATTAGTAAATAGACAGAACTCATTTATAGAATGCACCAGCATATGCAGCCCATTCAATACGTGTTTAACAGCACATACGACCCATAATATAATTTCAGTAAAGATGCAGCTCTCCAAGCAAGCACTGAGCTTGTGCAACTCCATTTCTAACGGGAGAAGCATCTGCTCTTGTGTCACACAGAACACAGGAAAAAAACCTCCAGGCCATTCAAAGCATAAACTTTGTGGAGGTGCCCAAGTGTTTGTTACAGCTCAGTACAGGGAAGAGAGAGGGTTGCATTGTGTTATTCTCACAGGGTCTGTTTGAAAAAGGACAACCTGTCTGCTTGCAAATCACACTGGATTTTTGTGCTACTGTGACTTCACTACATAACTAAAACTCTCTTAACAAAGAAACTAGAGAGCAAATTGGAGAACAAAAGTTATTGTACTTAGACCATACATTTGCAAAAGTGCTTATCTGCACCTATCTCTCGCAATGCACAGATAGCATACACAGCTCTGAAAAAGAACCTATGGAGATAAGGCTAATTTAGCTCAGACTTGGTGGCAGACTAATACAGTGCCCTTATCTCTGTTATTTTAGTTAGCTCATGTTGAGCTTGCTCAGCAGGACATTCTGCTGTAAGGACAGACCAAGGCTACATCTGCCAGTAAATTAAAAGTGGATTAGTGCTCCTGGCTGATGGAACATGACCACCTATATGGCTATACTGTTGAAACAAAAAGCCCTTGGACACTTCTGGCCTGTACCAGCCACCACCTCACTGAAAAAAATCCTGGCCATGTTTCAGAAGGTAGAAAAGCCCAGAAGTTAACAGGGAATTCGCATGTGTAGATCTGTGCAGTGCTTCCTCCAAGCCTCAGTCTCTGAACCTACTGAAGTACACAAAACTGATCAGATTGCCTATGGAGAGCACATCAAATGCACATGGAGTTACTGCACAGAAAACACCTAAAAGCAGAGGGCTTCTCTCTTTCCTTTTAGTAACATTTAAGCTGCCAAATAATTTTTGAGGTTAAACTTCTGCATTTAGAGGCTGAAATTTAAGTGGTACTTATATATCTGTTGCATATAAACAGCTTGCTGTTTTCCTTTCCTCTCTAGTGGTACTGAGGATTTAACTTCTTTCCCCGTGAGAAACAGCAAAAGATGGATTTTTTCAGAATACCTAATAGCACATCTTTAGGGCATACTGTTTGAAAGATACTGTGTAATAAATGGGCTGTTTTGACTATAAAAAATGTGTGTTTAGCATGTCAATGCAATATTTTCAAGCAAAGCCTGCAGGAGCTTAGGAAGATAGCAAAGACAGACTCAGACATTTGTGTGGCCTTTATGTCATGTTTCCATCATAGCATCTACAGTTCACTCATCTGCCTCTCCTTTCACCTGCTCCTTTCATCTGATCCAAGACAGGGGTCTCATATTTTGGAACAGGAAAAAAAAAAAAAAAGCTGAGTTCTTACCAATGTGTTAACTGAAATATTTCCATGTTGAATTCCAAGTTTATGGGGGGAAAATGGTGCATCTAAAATTTCTGAGAATGCAATTTTAAGGATTCCCTATGGTGGCTGGAAATACCATCAGCATATATAAACAGCCCAGGCAGATTGATAAATTACATGTCTATTGTAGAATTGCATGTCTTTCTGTCTAGAAGGTTAGTTTAACGGGCTGCTAGTTAAGAAAATAACACAAGTCCTGGAATTGACTACCATCCCTTCTGATACCTTCCTATATCATCTCTCCATGCCTTAATCTCTGACTATAAAGATGACAATTTGCCCTTGTCATCAGCCCATAGGAGATATATACTATAGGTTCAAAGTTTTGTCTGCTGAAGGAGGCTTAGAGCTTGTCTGGGATGCTGGAAATGCAAAAGCCTTAAATTCTTAAGTTCTTCTACATAAACAAGAAAACATCCTGGTTTACTGTTTTGGAAGATGACAAAAAATCATAGCACAAGATAAGGAAACAGAAAACCAACATTCTCCTTTCTGGAGCATATGCACAAACCTTGATTACAGGTTTTCCCTGTAAATCCAGGGAAACATTTGCATTTGTTTGGTCCCATACACTCGCCATACTTGCAGCCATGTCCACAGGTAGCTGGTGGAGCCAGGCAGAGAAAGGAGAGAGAAAAATAAAAAGTTAGACATATTCTATTTCAGAACTTCTGCCCGGCTTAATTGCCTAAAAGGTTTTACAGAAGTTCAGCATCCTCCACACCTCTCCCTCTAGTCTGAGCACAGTAACTACTGATTAGCACCTTATTTGGGCTTGAGAATAGTGGCACTTACATGAATTACAAGAAGTTGGTTATTTCAAGGTTTGTAAAGACAAAAGGTCTCTCCTTCTTCCTTTTTTTTTTTTTTTTTTCTGCTAAACTTACGAGTTGCATTTAGTGTTGTACTCTTGCCTTTTTCCATTTTTTAGGAAGCCTATGTGAGATGGAGCTGGCCAGCAGCTTGAATTGCTGTGCTTGGCATCTGGAGTAGGAAAGAGGCAACAGCACTCTCCTAGAGCCAAACAAGACACATAATCCTATAGCAGTTTACAGTCTTGCATCTCCTCAGTCACAGCTGAGGAACGTGTCTATCCCATGGTGGAACATCCAGAGCACATCTGTCATCAGACAACTGTCCTTACCACACATCCCAGCAAGTATAATTGCATCAGGTTTACAATAATTTGAGAGGGCTACATTTAACCTGGATGCATTAAAAAGCAACCCTAAGTCTTCTGGATCATCAATCAGAAATTAAATGCTGACTTTTATAAACCTAAAGGCTCCTGAAATCACTCTAATTGTCAGCAGGGGGTTATTCGGGAAGAGCAAACCAAACATGAATTTATATCAGGGCTACCTCTGAGGAAACAATGAAAGAGTGTGCACCAGGATGTGAATCTTGATTCCTTATGTAGTTAAGCTGATCTGCAAACTACAGGATAGTTTAGTTACTATAGAGAAAAATTAATAATAAAATTAATTTTTCTGAATTCAAGTATCTTCCCTACGTTAACAGATACATTCAGATGTACTGAAGGTACTAACACTACAGATTGAGGCATTTTTAAACATTTCTTCCAACCATGAATGCAACATGGCACACTGCAAGACCAGCTTTTTTTCCCTTGGGACCCAAAGCATCCCAGCTTGGGATGTTCTCCCATGGATGGACACATTTCTCTTCTGTAACTGAGGAGATGCAAGACTGCAAAAGGCCAGCTTCCAATGTTAGCACTGAAGCAGAGAAAAACATCTGGATTTACAATGCAGAGTTACATTATCTGTGGCTTAAAGTAATTTGCCAAAGAACAATCTTCAAATTTTATGAAAACTTATTGCTTTAAAACAAGACAACCTACTCCACTGGCTGATCAAAAGTTACATTTGCCAGTTATCCCTCCAGGTATTAATTTGCATCAAAATGAAAGTGCAATTAGGCAATGCAAGAAATACTAACATTATCCCTTTTCCCTTTTTTTTTAAAATGGCATATAATATATACAGAGCAGAGATATGTTAGCCTCTTTCCCTTTTAGTATATGGATTTTCAGCAATGAATTATTAAATTAAGCCTTTATACAAATTCACCAGATATAAAAGACAAAACTCTCTGGGACAACAGGTGCAACATCTGAAAAATATTTCTAAAACATAAATTTTATGATTTTGTTGTGTTTTGCCCAAGTACAGTCAGAGAGAGAGATTCCACACTGCATTTCAATTGGGATATGTAGACCTTTTATAAATTAGAAGTGTCTTAAGAGTCCATGTCTCTTCATTAAGCAAACAATCCATAGACCAGAACACTGGCTGGCTACCCAAGCGCAAGTCAGGGGCACTTACTGATTCTATTTTTAGTAAGTTAAAACCTTCTGGTTCTTAGAGGTTGTGTAATCTGAAGATAAAGGATACCAACTGATATAAAATAATTTTAGGAGTCCTTATATAGCATTAGAAAACATTGCATTTATGGCACGTACTCAACAGCTGTAACAGCATAGCCACTGACCAGGGCTGGGCAGGAGCTTAGAACAGATGGTGCCTTTGGGATCTAAGAATTTCTGAACATGCAAGCTATGTGTTATTTTACCCAAAGCTCTGTTTTTGGGGGGGAGATGGTCTCTCAAGCATGTTTTATTCGCTCTCACAGAGTTAGGAGATTTCACTTCTCAGAAGTTTTCCTTCTGTAACTTCTGGCAGACAGGTAAGAAACCTCTTTATTAGTAACAAGTATGCAGCAACAGAGAGGAAACAAACAGAAAATTAATGTTACCTTCACAGTGGCCCTTGTTCTTCCTCCAGCCAGGACAGCAATCCAGCCTGGAACCGTAGCGACACACCCCAGGCTGGCTCACAGCCCCCAGCTGCCCACGAGCCCTGGAGCTGTGTGAGGAAGGACAAACACTAGCTCCAGCAGGAAAATGCTCTAGTCCATTCCTCATCCTACAGTTCTTTTATGTTTGATCCACTGTCAGGCATTTTCATTACACCAAACCTAGAGCAGTGTTCCTAGACAGGAATGCAAACTTGCATTTGACCAGAGAATCTGGGGTGATGGGAATCTTTCACCTGCAATAAATTAACTGTGCAAGGCAAACTCTAATAAGAAACACAACAAAGGCAAAAAATACAGCCAGCTCCCTTGCCAGAATGACCCATCTTAATATCAGTGAGGTCAATAGGGCTGCCTCAATTTGTGTCACATGAACAACTGGATCAAATATGACGCCATAACTGACAGCACTGTTGCCTCAGACGAGGAAAGACTGATTCTACAGAAAAGCATGTTGAGAACATCAGTCAGCCCCATAAAAGCTAGTGACTTGCAGGCTCATGGCCACTGCACACATGCAAAGTGATTGCATAAGTGCAGACAGTCCCAAGCATTTCTGGCTGCATGAGACTCCCTGACCATACAAATTAATGTTCATTTCACCTGTCAATAAGCCCAGGGGGTTCAAAGTCATTGGGCAGATCAACAGCTGCAAGAGTTGGAAAACCTGGCATATTAGTTGCCAAAATTATAAATCTAGTGGAAATCCACAACTGTAAATCTTCTAGACCTCCTCTGTGCTTCTATGAGTGCTGTGGCTTTAGTTCTCTTCTCCCTCTGCTTGCTGTTACTTAAGTTATCCACCACAACATGCCTGTCCTCTTTATGAAATTCTTTAGTTTATCCAAAATCTCCTGTCCCCATTGCTTTATCCAAGCCATAATTTAAAATGCATTTTCATCAAAGAGCCCAAAGTGTTGGTTTTAACCCAGAAAATTCCTTTTTGATGAGAGCTTTATAGTTAGTGATTTGGGGCACTGAGGGGGACAACACACTGGAACAGAAATATCATGGTGGGCAAAAAATATGGGAAATAGTAATCAGGCATGAACTTTTGCATTTTCAGTCTGAGGCCCAAAAGGTAATACTTTATAACATTACAGGAGTGCTTTGCATGTATCCTCCTGCACTTGTCTGCAACAGTTGCACTCACATCAAACTCACTGGGGAAAACTGGTAGAACAAATATATGCATACATTTCAGAGATACAAGATGTTTCTCCAGAGTTTTCTTTAGTAGCTGAACCATTGGAACTAGAAGGGAGTTCAGAGGAAATGCATAAGCTCATGTATCTGAGACGTTCTAAACATAGAGAGGGTCTTCATGTCACCTGGCAAGTAAAAAACTTCAGTGCTGGAATAAATTGTTCTGAAGCCACCCAACCTTATCTATCAATCCAGTGATGCAGTTTAAGGAGTACATGAACATCTTCAGACAGGTGAAAAAGCATGTTGAACAGCTCTAACTCCTCTGTGTGTGTGTGTGACAAATCAGCACCCTGCCTCTGCATCTACAGTCAATAAAATAACCTTTTCCCATTTTGTTATTCACATGCTGCTGGCTTACATCACTCGCAACTATACAAGTTAAAGAGCACATATTCTGGTTGCAGACTAGAAAGTGACCTTGAATTCACCTGGATGGTAAATACACATTCCTCTTCCATCCCAGAAAATCCCTTTGAATCTGGAAAATCCTTATGCATCTAGACAGTGCTATGACTCCCCATGAAGGTTAAAATGCTGAAAGTCTGGAGGAAGAAGGATCTCATTCTTTTCCAAGAGGTGCTCATTTTCACAGGAAAAACTGCTTCAGTAATATTTTATTTAATAATTTACTTCAATATAAAAAAATGTCATTATAAAGTATACAATATGTCTCAAGATTTCAGAACAAACTTTCCTTAAAACTGGGAAATGTTCCACAAAGCTGCAAATTAAATTAACATAGCTGAACTCTATAGATATTGCCCTGGACAGGGTCAAGAGACTTGTTCTGACTTCCACAAGCATCAAGATAAAACTTACCTTTGGCAGAGGGAAAGATCAACTAGATCTCAAACTCTGGGAGGAAAACCAGTATTGCCAGGTTAGTCCCTCTTACCCATGAAGAATCAATACCCATCAGGTTAGCTATTTCTATCAGGAGTTTAGCATTTTTTGAAAAAGAAATTTAGAAAGAGGAGATTCTTTCAGGCAGGCAGACCCCTTCTGGGAGAATGTCACATGAACCCTCCTGGATATTGGGTAAGAAGTAATATAGATTGGAGGCACGGGGCACTTCTGGTCCTTCCTTGTCTGATATTGCAGTAGGATTTCAGAGGGGCTACCTAAAGTACCTGAGTGAGATGGCTGGACTTACCACAGCCCGCTCAGTGTGCAAAAAATTCCTGGCCCTGAAGAACCTGCAGCCAAAAGATGTGACTGGAAAAGAAAGGCAAGAGAAGGCACACTGTGCAGGTCAGATCACAGCATGGGTTGGTGGAAGAGTGGTGTCTGAAGAGCTCTGTCCTCTGAGAGGCAGCACTGGTGCTAAATGTAACAAGTGGCTACTTAGCAGTGCAGGGTGCCCAGGCAGGAGAGAAGCAATTGATTTTATGTGGCTGTGGTGTTGCTGACAGCACTATGAGATATTTAGCAAAGAATAGTGAGGATGACTAGCAACCACAACAACCCAGGGCCACCTGAGTTGAGGTGCCTGAAATAAAGAGCTGGCTGCATTAGCTGTCACAAGATTGCTGTGAGCCATTAGCACCATTTAAAACCAAGTGGGACTAAGTTTCACTGCTGCTGTAACCTGTATTGTTGTTATGGTTTAGGAATGGTATTCCCCAGATCAGTCCCCCCACCAACACCCTCCACAAGCACATGCCACCCTCTCTTGCTCCCCCTATTTCCCCTCACCCTTCCCCTCGCAGCAGGATGGAGTTGAGAATTGGAAGCACAATAGGCAAAGATCACACATTGAGGTAAGAAAAATTTACTGGAAACAGCAATGAGACAAAGAAATGAACAGTAACAGCAACAATACGAATGACAGAAGGTAGAAGAAAAGAAACATTTCACATGAAAATACCCCAATAATAGACAAGACAGGCTTCCTCCACCAAGTTTTGTTGACTGGAAGGAACCCCTTCTTCCTGGAGGACAGTTCTTTCCCCTGGCCATCCTCAACAATGGTGTGAGGTGGTGTAGAATAACAAATGTGCTTTCTCTAAGATATAAGAGCAGGTCTGGAGTTTGCGAACTTCCACTTCCTGAGGACCTGACCATTCAACAGCCTCGCATGTGCTAGAACAGCCCACTGCCACTTGTTGATGACAAATGTTTCTATTCAGATATAGTATTAAAGAAATAAACCACAAAACGTCTTGAAGGCTTCATATGAAATTATTACGAATTCTCCCTTTACGAGCTATTCCCTTGCTGCAGCTTTGGCTTATGGAGAACTGAGACAGGGAACACTGGAATGGCTCAGTCTGGACTAAGTGGTTTTATTGATCCTCTCTCAAAATCTCCTTCTGTTTCCAAAGCATACCTATCTCCATAGAACCCAGCATCTGTAGTGACTGGCTGCTGGTGAAGGGCCGTTTACACTGAAGACCAAGAGCTCACACCTTTCCACAGCTGGTGCAGCTGTCCCCCCATTTGGACCAACACTTAAGCTGCCGCCTTTCCCAGAGCACGAGTCCCCAGCTCCGCTGTGAGTACCTCGGGAGAGCGGCTCACTCGCCCGCCGGAGCGCACGAACCGGGCGGGCGCCGTCCAGCACCACGGCCCCGGGGCTCGGCCACCAGCGGGGCGAGCCCGCGGACACGGGCGGGATCCGCGGACACCCCG
>VWYP01008190.1:29634-92738 GCA_013400435.1 Pycnonotus jocosus
AAAAAAAAAAAAAAAGAAAGATGCAATATTTTACAAAACTTAGTTTATTTTTCAGTAATGACTCTTCACATAAACATTTGGTGGATACAGTTTCATATTTACAAGGGCACATATTTCATTTTTGCTTTGTGTTGGTGCTTTTAAAACTGTTAGCATTTGTTTTGGTCCCAGTCTGAGATCCAGGTAGATTTTTGAGCTGTGTTTCTTGCATAATCAGAACTGTCCTCTTGAAACTGATCTGCTACCTTGCTCCAAGGGCTAGAAATCTTTGCGGGCTTTTGGAGTTGAGCACTATTATTTTCCTTGGGTGGTGCAGATATCTTTCACCGCTCAGCACTTTTGTTCCATGTCACTCAGTCTTCCACATGACACTTAATCTCATTTCTGCATTTGAAAGGAGGCTCCCAAGGAACCTCACTGGGGCTTTCCAATACTCAAAGGAGGATAATGAAAAGAGGGAGAGTGATGCTCTACATGGACAGATAGTGAAAGGACAAGGGGGAACAGTTTAAAACTAACAGAGGTGAGATTTAACTTGGATAGAAAGAGGAAGTTCTTTGCTGTGAGGGAGGTGAAGCACTGGAAAATGTTGCCCAGAGAAGTTATGGATGCCCCATTCCTGGAATTGTTCAAGCCCAGGCTGGATGGAACTCAGAGCAACCTGGTCTAGTGGGAAGTGTTCCTGCCTATGGCAGAAGGGTTTGAACTAGAGGATCTTTAAGGTCCCTTCTAACCCAAACTATTCCATGATTCAGTGATCTGCCTTTCTGAGTAGACATTTGTCTCTTTGGATTCAACCACTCTGTCTTGGAACTTTTTCCTCCAATGTGTATTCCTCTCCTTTAAATTTTGTACATGACCATATATTTCCTAAGCTTATATATATAGAGGTATTATTACTTTAAAGAAAACCAAAACCAAAACCAAAACATCTGTTTAAGATCTATCTGTTGCTAATATGCAGTGTAAAGTTAAGTGTATGCCTAAAGTCCCTCCTGGAAAATAATTTGGCTGCTTTTATTCCCCCTTCCAAACTGTGTGCATATTGTAAATCAATTTATACTGTGAAGCCGTAGTGTTTATGTCCAACTGCCTTTCTCTTTCATCCATTCCCCTTCCCTTCCCTTCCCTTCCCTTCCCTTCCCTTCCCTTCCCTTCCCTTTTTCCCTATGCAGAAACATCTGCTTTTTGTTACCCCCTGTGTCAAACAGAAAACAATAACAGTGCTCATTAGGAAGTTTCCATGCTTAACTTTTGCATGGCAAGTTTCAGAGAAAGAGGACCTCCCAGATTTTTTCTTGAAGAGCTTTGTTATTTTCTCCCCATAACTCTCCAGAAGGCTTTTGGCAGCCCTGTCATGATGCTCAGTTTCTTGCCTGGAAGCCTGACCCCTGAATTATCCCATTCTTACACTTTTCAGTCTTCAATCACATGGGGTGGTGTGCTTACCACAGTAACTGGAAAATGACTGCTGTTAAAATAATAGCTGTTGTTTCCAACTTTACAAAATATTTCAGAACCTCCTTGTTGACACCACTAAGAAACAGCTTGTTCCCATGAATGCACAGTATGGTTCTCAACTAGTCCAGACAGATAATGAAAGCTCAAAAGCAATCAGTGTTTCAGCCAGCTTGGTAGATGTTCTTTCATTTCATCTACAGTTACCTGTGGTCTGGGTTCAGGAAGGTGGAAAAGCTCTGCTTTTCTCCATTGCCCAAGAAATGTGGAATATGGGTTATAAGAAAAAAATTCTTAATTGGAAAATAAGCTAATAGCATTATATCAATGAATAATAATTTCTAGATGACTTTATTATCTGGTTTAAAAGTCTTTTGAACTCTTTTAAGTCCTCATAAGACAAGTCACCCTTATGCATGTGGCTGTATCGTGTTAGCATAAATATTATACAGAGAAATTTGTTCATAAGTGATATAACAAAACAGATCAGCTCTAAAAGGAAGAGAAAGGTGAAAGTTGTTTGCAAAATCTCTGAGTAAGTTGATTTTACTCATGCTTATTCTTACTTCCACTTACCACAGGCACCAAGTGTGCCTGAATAGTGTGACACCATGTGGGACACAAAGGACCAGAGAAACTGGCTACTGAATCCTTGCCACAGCTCTGGGGTTCTTCATGGTTGGCAGTGATGAATTACATTTTAATGAGATATTCCATGTCCATTTAGGAGCAGTGTTTATTATCCTGTTGTGATAAGAGCAGGGAATGGTGTGTATGATGTTCTGCAGCCTTGTTGCCATCCATTCTTATGTTCTCAAAATGTCTGACATTAATGAGTAGTTTCTGCTGAGGTGTTATCACAGTGTGTGTTGTCTGGGTTTGACACATTCCTCAGGGTGATTGACTGGGAACTGCCTTGTTCATTACCTTATTTCTTTAACCCTTGTTCTGCTGTTTTCTTCTAGTGCTGCCTCTTTTTCTCACACACATTTCCTATCATAATTAATTCTTGGAAAGCTCAAAACCTTGGTTACAATTCTTTCCATCCTGGTTACAGTTCTAGGAAAACCTTGGAATTACAGCCATGCATGACTTAGGAATAACTGGTGCTTTTCCCATAAGAGTTGTGTGAGGTTCATTTTAAGAACTTAATACAGCAAACAACACAACTCAGGAATATGCATAACTCTAAAGTTATAGGAAAGCAGAATGTAACAAAATTGCACACCTTCTCCCATGTATAGCTGCATAAAATTTGTCAAGGAGAGGTCGTCTCTCTGTCCTATTCAAATACTGCCAGGCTATGTGTCATAATGCCAAGACTGAGAAAGCTTTTAACCTTCAGCTTGAGGATTATCTTTCTTTTCAAGTGAAAAGTAATGAAGTCATTGTTGCTGGAGTATAACGATTTTTTTTTTTCATATTTATCACTGGGCCATGTCAGAATTCTTATCCTGGAAAAAGAAATTTATTCTTTCAATTGAGTAGGTGCTTCCTATATATCTTCATTTATATCCCCTGTCAACAAACTCTGGGATCTTGATGCCATTGTGTTTGAGAAAGCAAGGACCCCATAAGAGATTTGAGGAAAATAGATATTGTAGGCTAACAGTGCAAGAAAATACTGACTGATGGTAGGATTGAGTAGGTAGCTGTGTACCTGCTGGTTTTGTTTTGAAATGTTGTATCCTGCTGGTATCTGCTGTGCTTGAACATGTAAGAATGTTCAGTTTTTCTTTTTCAACTGTGGACTGAAATCTCTGCTTCTCTAAATGAGAGTGTTTCCATTTTGAAATCTAGAGTACTTCTGCATTGCACAGCATTTAATATTAACTTTCTGTATTCAGTGCAGATGGATTTATATGCTGCCTGGTTTGGGTTTTTTTCCCCCATTACTGGTTTGGCTAAGCAGACAGGTGAACGTGGATAAGGATAAGTGCAGCTTGAATGGGCGCCAGGTATAGAAACCATCTGTGTGATGTAATCTGCAGAGCTCCACAGTGCTAGTAACAAAACCAGACTCGTATCAGCAGTTGCAACCATTGTCTTGGTGTGATTTTACTGGGCATCATGTGTTTTGTGTATCATCATTCTTGACCATGAGTAATAACTTCAGGTGGTTTCTAAGAATGAGTGATGGCTAAACCTTTTGCTAAACAAAAGTCCAGTTTAGGTTGGGTGGAATTACAGACTCTTTGTCCCTGCTCTGTAATTGTGTTTGTGCTGTGCAAATGACCACCATGAGACTGGGATATTCCTTAGCAAACAGATGCCTACAAACATTTTAGAACCACGTGGGCATATGTCCTGTGGGGTCAGTCTCATTGTAACAAGTGTTTTCTAAATGCCACCTCCTGCAGGCAGATGGTGCAAAGTTGTCACAGAGGAAGTGCATGGATTTCAGAAGCTTTCAGGCTGAAACTGAGCACTGGAAAACTTTCTTGTCTTAGGCTTCCACTGTCCTTCTTACAGTATCAATTCTGCTTTCCCACTATGGTTCTGTGAGTATGTGAAGGGCAAATCTGAAGTATATTAATACAATTCCAAGTAATTCTGTCCTTTATGGCTGTGGTTCCCAACATCTCCGCACCCTAACCTGAGTAAGCTGCCTGAGTTATATAATCACCATTTTCTGGGAAAAAAAAAAATAAATCCCAAAAGTAGGAGTAATGTGTCCATTAATCTTATTTTGACAGAAGTGTTCTGATAGGATATGAAACAAGTGAACTGTTCCTTTCCAGAAAGTTGAATCAATCATCTACCTTGCTCAATAATCTGGATTTCAATAACCTTATCATTAATTTCAATCAGCACAATGAAAAAATTAAGTATCCTCTCACTAGAAATAGCAGAAATTGATATGCCATGGTTTGAAATTGCACTTGTAGCTAATGAATTCTTCTGTGTCTTTATGATTCTGAGTCTGTCAGAAAGCTGTCTTCCCTTTCCGATACCATTACAGTAAAATAGACATGTTTATGAAGCTTAGATACAAATGATATAATATGCAGTTTGTTATAAAGGAGAATGTGGCCTATGGCAGGCATCCTGTGCATCAGTGGGGTAATGCTGAGCTCTGGTGACAGTGGAAGCTGGGTAGACACTGTGGGCTGTGCAAGCTGCAGAAAGCAATGAAAAGGAGGATTAAAAGTAAAAAGATGATTTGTGACCCATAACTTCTGGCTGTCCAGTGCATCTTGGTGAGAAAATGGAAAGAACAAGTAAGAGCTTCAGAGTGTTAAAAACATTTTGTTTCAGTGTTTAAATAGGGCTGTCTTTCTCATTGATCTTTATGTAGGATATGTACTTTCCTATTCTTGAAATTAATGCTGTTTATGGTATAAATCTGAACAGTTAATAATGTACAGAGAGGAAATTTTTGTTTGCATCTCTTGGAAGTGGAAGCCAATGGACAGCGCCCTGTCTCTCCACAGCAATCTGTTTAAGAGAGCAAAGTTACATCTCCTGCCTTGAGCAATAGTGGTCTCTAGAGAAAATCTCTTCTTTAGAAACAATTGCATGGCTTTGTGTCACAGAGTGTTCTTTGCTTCCTGGAGGCAGACTATAATAATGAATAAATGCCAGTATCTTTCTGTGTTAATGTGCATAATTGTGCTGGTTCTCTCCATTTAATTGAACCTTTATTTCACACATGTGCTAATTGATAAAACAGCCCCATGTGAGGAAAAATGGCAGGAAGTAAAAAGTAGAGAAATCCCAACCATCTCACAGCAAAATCTATTCTCTTTTGTCCTGCACACAATGTGTTGCATTCTTTTTTTCTATTTCATAACTCCATGTGTTTTATTTGCCTAGAATGGAGCTCTTGATTTAGAAATGAGTAGGTCAGTTCCTATGTGTTGGGGCATTCCTCAGAACATTAAATTAAAGCCCTGGTCTGTGACGGGAACTAAGTGGCGGAGCATGGATTTTGTGACTCAGGTCCATACAGGAATGTTATGCTGGATTTCTTGAACAACTAATTTACTGAAGAAGTGTCTCATCAGAAGAAATAATTTTTCATCTTTTCTCACATATTTTTCTTTTTGTTTTTTTCCCTTTGAGGATTAAATTGACCTGTACTTCTGGATGACAAGGATTTCTGCAGGGACTGAAAATATGACATTCACCTTGTCTCTTCTAACAAGCCTCATGTTCAACAAAAGAGAAAATTAATCTCTGATGACCTGTAGTACATGCTTAGTTTGGAAGTTTTATATTTAGGGAGTGTGTCATCAAATGTCAACAGTCATCAGCTCTTCTGAGTGTAAACACAATGGGGACAACCAAGATGGGAACAAGTTGTTAGAGGTTTGAAAACACCCTGAAGTTATCATTTACTGTAGCAATTACAGCATCTGAAGGGTTTTTCAGACAGGCCAGCAGCAAAAATCCCACCATGACCATTCCTTGAGTTGGTGCTTGTGCTAGTCTGGAATTTGACATGGGAAAAGGTGGCAGCACCATAGTGCCAAGATGAAGTAATTTATAGCAAAAACGTGCACAAATTGGGAATGATGATACACAGTTTATGCATAGGCTGGACTCCTCTCCTGGGTTGGTACTGCCTGATAATGGTGTTTAGATCCTCAGGGTCAGGATGGCAGCATAAACAGCAGATACAGTCTGTACTACCTTCTGGTTTGTTTCTGGAAAAGGTATTGGTTTTGACTTACAGGCTGTGGTCACAGACATATCAAAGACAAACAAGAAGTGACCCATTGCCTTCAGCAGGCAACTTAACCCAACATTTACAGTCAGGATGACACCAAACAGTCTCTCTGCATCACACTGTTAAATGACTTTCCTTGCTGAAAGATTAAGAAATTGCCTTAATGTTGCTTTTTTTCCTCTACCTTCTCTGATTTAAGATAACCTAACTTGGTAATTTTTTGGTATGATTCTGAAAAATTTACATTCTTTTCCTTCTGGGACAGTAGCTTTGTTACTAGTGACTTGAGAAGAAGTGGAAATAAATTTTGGTAACTTGGGAAAATTCTCTTCTGGACAATAAAACATTTGTTTATATTTTTGTTCTCTCAAAAGATAGCACAGCACATAGAACAGTGAGTGAGTAAATTCCTTAAACAAAATGTTATATAAATCCCAATGCATGTAAATAACTTGTCATAAAGAAATTGCATTATGTGTGGCACTCCACAGCTCAGAAGGGCACCTTCTACTACACCTTTCAGAATCCCCAGATAGATCACCCTGAAGATTATCTCCTTCTCCATTGCTATGAAAGTTGTAGGTTATTATTTCCCTTGTCACATTCTTTCATAAGAAACATAGCAATAAAACTCACTAATCTGTCCTCCCACAACACCTTGCTGATAAGATGAGTAAATCATAAATTATTTTTTTCAATTACAGTAAATTTGTTTCAGAGAAAGAAGGAAAAAAAACCAAATTAAAATGAGAACCTAGGGAACAATTGAGTATCGCTTTTGCATATCTTCAGAGAAAATTTTTATTACTAGTACTAACAATAACCCCCAAATTTTATTCTGGAAGAAACCTACCTCTTCTCATG
Organism: Pycnonotus jocosus; assembly: GCA_013400435.1. Classification (NCBI taxonomy): domain Eukaryota; kingdom Metazoa; phylum Chordata; class Aves; order Passeriformes; family Pycnonotidae; genus Pycnonotus; species Pycnonotus jocosus. Next base: position 36,629 of record VWYP01008190.1, read on the forward strand.
CCATCTTTTTTCAGACCTTGGATATAAGTTGTGTGATTTCATTAATGGTTGGATGGATGGATGGATGGATAGATAGATAGACAGATAGGCAGGCTGGTTGACAGGAGGGGTGCCACTGGTTTCTGCCTGCCAGTGGGACTGTATCCTACTCATCACAGCTCCTTGAGACACCACTTTGTCCAATCTCCTGCCTGCCTGCCTGGCCACTGCTTTGTTGATCAGGGGATTGTGGCAAAGGCTGTGCCTTGAGCAGCCACCAAGGCTCCTTGCCTTTTCACAGGAAACAATCATGTTGCTTCAGTTTGATATCTCTCTGCTGTTCTGTCATCTGTTCCAAGACAAGCCTCCATGCACTTCAGCCACTCCTTTACATATATTTACATATACCTATGGATATAAAGAGAGATCAATACACAGAAACACAGATGAGCTTGCACTTGAGGTGCCATGTCACTTGTCTTTAGCAAAGGATGGCACCTTGGCATGGCTCATTTCTAGACCACAAGAAATGCAAGATGTTCCAACCTAGCAAAAATTTTTCCTGTCTAAATTTTGTCAGCCAAATGCTCTTCTTAAAGGATACATAAATCCAAAAGTGGTAGGATTTTGGAAATGAGCTTTAGTTCACTAAATCAGGTAAATGTTGGAGGCAGGTAATATTCTTTTTTCAATCTTCATAAAGTAGGACTTAAAGATGCTCCAAATCCTGACTAGAATCCCTTCAGGCTTATAGGAGGTTTCTAACTTTTGGAGAATTTTTGGATAGTAATGTGATGTGCATTTTTCTGTCTGCAGCTTTGGACTGAACATTTTCCACCTCTATCTGCTCATTTTTCACCTCAGAGCCACTCTATTGTGCTGTTGTTTTACAAGAATCTGAATGCTTTTTTTCCTGTGAGGTATTGATATGGAGAGTCAGGTCTGAGAGAGAGGTTAATGAGTTTTCTGCTCAAATATATGGTTTATATTTATATTTATATTTGTATTTATAAGTTGTGTTTTGTTTCTTTTGAATTGGGACCCCCTCTGTGCTGTTACTAAATGATGCATAAGGAAAACTGTGTCCTTTTACACCTGCATTGCTTCCATAGTACCAAAATGAGAGAAAAAAAAAAATCTCATGGTATAGAAAAATAGAAAGCCTTAATTAATGGCTACAGTTTAATTGTTTTCTTCCTCTGTGGCCCCCTTAGTGAGGAAAAAGACAGGTGTGCATATATTTTGTCAATATACTAGCTTCACTTTGTGGGTTTACAGACCTTTAAATAGGTACAAATTTGTCATTATCTTCACTTTGGAGAGGCACTTAGCTTAGATGTAACAGAGACTGCAAAAAGCTGGAAAAACATTTTTCCTTTATTGCCCAAGGGGGAATAATTATTATCTGATTTCTTTCATTCTCAAAAATGCATATTTAGGGTTTTCCTAAAGGTGCCAGCTGTAACAAAAAACTCTTGAGATTGAGAGATACTAATCTAAATACATATTTTCCCTTTTAAAAATCTTTTTGTTCAAATTAACAGTAAAAGGAATAAACAGTGTTGTTTCTTCAGTTTTGAAAATTACCATTAAATCTGTCAAGAGGATTATTACAACTACAAAGCTACTCCTTGCAAAATGAGTTTGTACAGTAAATGCTACCATTGTAAAATTGGAGGCCTTTTATAACATCAAAGTTATAACATTACAATTGCCAAATTGATATAATCTTTCTATTAAATTTGGATTATGTGTGTTGAATATATGCTCCACATTTTGAAAGTGTTTGTAAACGTGCTCCTACCCTATTGCAGATCTTTGAATGGATTATTTCTAGAAAGACCTGAAGGGCTGGAAAAAGGAAACAAAGGGTGGAAAAAATATTTTTACAGCTCAACAGGCTAGCTGCCAGATTTGTGGACAGATCTTAGAAATAAATTTTTCTTCACATTAGAATTGCCTCCCACAGCAGAACTGAGCATATGCTATCATATTATAAACAAAAAGCAAAATTTGAAATTATGACTCAGCATGAAACCAGTAATTGAATCCAGTCTGAATTCAGAGCGAAGGGATGTTCAGGCCCATATCAAGTTTAGTAAAAGGACGTAGATAATTTTTCTCAAGTTCTTGGACTGAAATTTTGAAATTTTGTGTGTTTAGAACCTGGCTGTAGCATTTATTTCTTATATGGTGGCAGATAAACTACAGGAGAAAATTACCCATGTTATGTGGTTACAACAGCCCATACTTTGGTTCAAGAGTTGATAATAGCATGGTTGTTTAAGTGCTATTCCAATATGTCTAAATTCTGTACACACTGATATTTACATCATTTTATTCCTCTCACAGTGCTAAAAATGTTATCTCTGCATTTTTAAAATTGAAATCAACTTGTCTTTTTTAGATTACAATTCCTATTATCTAAATTATTTTTATAGTATGAAAATGCTACAGTTAGCAAATGGTCAATCATGTCAAAAATGTCAAAACCTGAGATTTTAAGAGTTTTAGATTCCTTTTCCTTTCTGAAAAATGACAGCAGAGTAGGTCTATTTTGCTTTTAAAGATGTGCCAAAAAATGATGTGTTTGAGTATGATTGTTCTAAAGCCTTGTTAGTCTTCTTGTTCCCCACTAAAAGCAAACACATTCCCTTGCTACCTTTCCTTCAGTATTCATGGTGACAGTGTGTCCAGAGCACAGTGGTGATGTACTGCAGATGATGAGCTAAACAAGGACCCAGTGTCCTGTGTTCTGCTGGGCTGAAGGGTGGGTATTTGGCCACAGTGCCTGTGTGTTATCAGTTTAGTGACACATTCCAGCCTGAATCTGACCCAAGTCTCATCAGCTGTAGACAGAATTGCTCTGCACACACTGAGCTTTCTGAGGAGGATGCTACATCAGATGTGAAATTGTGCAGGGATATACGGCTGTGTTAATCCTTGCTTCTCCCTGCTCTGTTGGGCCACGCTATGTGGATAGAGATAGAACTAAAGGCAATCTTGCCCCTGATGTATTGCAGCTGTGTTAATCACCAAAGAGTGGGAACAGCCTTGCCCTCCCAGCTCTGGCTGTGATAAAGAGTGAGTTGGTTGGTAGAGAGTCACTTGGAGTCTGCTGGCCGTGCTGTGAGGAGGAAGGGACAGGACGTGGGGCAAGGGACAGATCAGGTGAGCCCCTGTAGGAGGGACAGACAGGGTCAGGTGGCCGTGCCAGGGACAGGAAGGAGAGAGCTGGAGCTGCAGAAGGAAGAGAGAAGAATGAGAGAAAGAGCCAGAGCTGTGTTGGGTGGTTACAGAGAAAAGGTATGAGAGACTTTTTAATAAGGTGCTGATGCTTGAAGCCCTCTGAAGTTTTACTGAAGCACTCTGAGTGCTGTGGCCCTCTTGACAATGACAACACTAAGCCTGTCACAGCCAGGGTCTGCCAGAGCTCTGAATGAGTCTTGTGACTGCAGCCTTTGCAGAGAGGGATGCTGCTTCCCTCAGCTACAGGATAACCGTGTTTCATGGTAATTCTGAGCACTTGAGCACATGTTTGCTATCACAAATGTCTCTGTTTCTGTGTCTCTGTAGTAAAATACAGGTCTCAAGGCAGCATTTACTCTCTCTCAAGCACCAGAACAGGAAGGAGTGTGTTCATAGCATTACTGAGCTGGGGATATAAAAATTAATAGAAACCAGTTGAAATACATTAAAGCTTTTGTGCAATGCTTGTTTCTTGAGGTATTATGTTATGGTGTTGGTTAAGGATGCCTGTGTATCTGTACCTTTTGTGCACTTGCTTCACCAAGTTAGGAGTTAATTTGTAGCAAACTTTTAAAGAGACATGAATTCTTATCATTGAAATGTAATAATTCCACACAAGTTTGGCATGTAAGTAGGGAACTTTTTGACAAGTAGTAAATGGTGTTCTGGTTCTGTTCATCCATTAATAGCAACCAGGAAACTAGGGAACAGAAAAGGATCAGATTCTACTCTGGGATGTATTCTGGCTTGTCTTCTCAATAGGAATTAAGTATGTGCATCTAAGGGAGGAGCTTGGCCTTGCAGCATGGTTTTTCAGACCTGGCTAGATGACCAACCTCCTGAGACAAAAACATGAACTGTACTGTGTCTGCTGTGAGACTACACTTCTTGGGAAAAACAAAACAAAAAATGCTTCTCACTCTTTTTCTCATCTGTGAGGTCATCTGTTCTCCAACTCAGTAAAAAAGAATTTGAGACACTTCTTTGTATTTTTCTTTCTATTGCTTTTTCATCTCCATAGTGGATAGAGTCTGCTATATTATTCTGAAACCTAAAACTGTATTTCTTTTAGCTCTTGAAGGTTCCTGAATATTTGCCATCTAAATATTGCCAGGTCTTGTTCTGGTATTCCAGAAATGCTAGTGGGACATGCATTCTCACAAGGCTGTTAAAAGGAATGTAACAGACCACTCTTCCTTCCTTAAAAATATAGGGTTTAGATACACCATGCACACCAGTTACCCTGATTGAAAGAACTTGTAGGCAGGGAGTTTATTACCCTTGTAAAGCCATTGTATGAGGAGACCATTTTTTCATATATGGAAGTTTTTCTGAAAAGATGTGAGTGAAAGTTGCCACCTGATACTTGGTTTTATCTGGCGGTGGCTCCACATGCTTTGGGTTGTGGGCTTGACTCTCTCAGATCTGTGTTGACTAAAAGCATTTAGCTGTGGCTAGAAAAGAAGCTGGAGTAAGTGAATCATAGTCAAGGTGATTGCTACAGGGTGCCCTCTGCTAAAATCATAGCTCTAGATTCATCAAGCCTTTTCTTGGCAATAATTACAAGTGACTCTTTGCAGTATTGAAGTACTTTCTTGATCTCAAATCCTGCAATACTTTGTCAGAATCTGTCTTGAACCTTAGTACTGTGGGCAAAAAGAAAAGGTAATTGGTTATAAGTGTAATAAGCCTGTGAGGTGCTATAAAAAATCTACTGCCAAAGAAAGAGAGCTGAAGTTTGTTGGTCACTATGGACAATGTAGGTCCTACCCTTGGTTTTGGTAATAAAAGCCTGTTGAAATTCTATTGTTGAAAAGTTCCACTTACGTAAAACCCTGGAGCAGTATAGGAATTACTTTCTTCTGTTGAAATGTAAATTAAGAAGATAGTTGAGCTTTTCAGTCACATAATTTTGGCTTTGAGGTTAAATTAAGCACATTAGTTATGCAGAGTCAAGCACTTAAGTCATGCACTTAAAGACAAGATTATTCAGTCAGCAGTGGAATAGCTGAAAGAAATCACTGCACAAGTCCATTGTACAATGAAGGCTGGAAGTAGAGATGCACAGTCTGAAGAACTTTGAATTTGCTTGTACTGCAACAAGAAGGAGCCTTCAGAAAAGGGCCTCCTGAGGACTTATTTCCCAATATTTGAAAGTTTCTGACTTAATGATCAGATAACCACTCAGATAATCATCTGGCTTTAATTATTGAGCTCCCACACACATTCTGTTAAATAAGCCCCTACTTCTGCATGATGGGGGTGGTTTCATTTTTATGAAGGAAGCATATAATTGCTGGAAAAAGTAAGATTTACTTTATCTAATCCTATCTGACCAATCTCAGGCTGGGACCTGTGGTTCTCTGAAGGTGACTAGGTCCTTGCTGGAAAGTGAATGTCAGCTGAATTTATCAGAGAAAAATAGTTCAAACTACAACATTTAAAAGAGGCTTTTACTGAGTGTGCATAGTTATGTCCAAAGAAACATGTTATTACATTTCATATCAAATGCTTTGAGACGATATCAGTAGTGCTGAACACTTTAAACATAGAAAATAGGATGATCTGCATTGTAGAAAAATTAGTCTGGCTGTAATACAAAGTGACTGTACAGCATGGAGAATGTGCTTCCCCTAATGAATTTGGACTGTGCTTCTGTTGTGAACCATATCAATCTCTGAAATGTGTCTTTGATCCAGCTTAGCATTTTCAGCAAAGAAAATGTTGATAAAACATTTTTGTGCAGTAATATTTTAGAATTAGTGGTCTGAAAAATGTCTTAGCTTTGAGGCTTCCTCACTGGTGTGAAATACATGTAAACATCTGCACATCTCTTCTGAAGTGAAATACTTTCACCCTTCCCTTTCCCACTAGTTTGCTGAGCTAGCATATATATGGGTATTATCAAGAATTATGCATTTTGGGGCCTGTTTCCAGTCTGAGTGCAGCAGTCTGATTTCAGATAGGTCACTCAAATCACCTGATAAGACCAAACAGCTTTTCTGTTTTACAGCTATAGGCACCTGACAAACTATTGGAGATAACTGCACTTTATAGCATGTATCCTCTTACTGTGTAACTGTATAAGAAAGCAGACATATTGTGAAATAACCAGGATGAGTGAGACTTTATTATGAATCTTTCTTATTATTATGGTGGTGGTCATCAAAATAGGGACTGAATACTATGCAAACACATAAAACTGAATACTTTGCATTTCTTGGACCAGCTAGCTGTCATTAGATCTGGAAAGATGAATTTTATACTTTTTAAGCATTGTTCCTAACACTAAGATCCTTAAAGCCAGAGGAATGACTCCTTTGTGAATTTTGTTGATTTTGATTCAAGTTTATAATGAAACTGTATCTTTGCTGTTCATGCCCTGAGTAGAGAACTGCTCACGTGAAGAATGTGAATGTCCTCTCCCAGTTACCTACACACTGCTCTTCTTTGGCTTTCAGCACTGTAGAAAGCAGCTCACAGGTCGTGGGACTGGAAGACACAGATGTGGCAATTTAGGAACTTCCAAACACTGACCTCTGTGACACCCAAACCATCTCCTGCTAGTTGTTATTGTCAGATACCTCAGTAGTCTGCTCATTCAGCGTCATGATCAGAGGCAAGGATACCAATAACCCTGTGAGATGCTACCACATTACCACTGGAATCCAGAGAAGAATCACTGGCATAAAGTGGACAAGCTGAATCTAAAAATGGTCCTGGAATTGTGTATAACTAGAAGGATCATTGATAGTTTGGATAGAAAAATGTAATGTAATTTCATTTCCCCACAGTGACCTGTGAATGTCTCATCTTTCCTTTGTATTGTTGCCTAAACATGTCTGGATCCTGGAGAGGGGTGAGAATGGACTGAGAAATATTTCACATGTGGGAATATATGGCATATATTATAACTCTGTGTTCATGTATGTATGTTCATGTATGTCTTGCAGCTGTAAGGTTAGTAGTCGTCAGTTACTCACAGACACATTCTTATCTTTTATCACTGTTCACATCATCTTGCAATTTAAAGCCTGGAAAGAATGCATTTTGGAACAGCAAATACCTTCCAGCTCCAGGTGCAGGGCAGTGTTTCCAGGAATGCTCAAGGCTATGTGCTTTTGAAACTGCAGTTTTGTTGCCATGGAAAAAAAGATCTGACCATTGTTTAAGGAAGTTGAGTAGAAGTGCCTTTGGTTCTTACTCTTCTGAAAGATGTGCTGTAACTCTGGATATGTCACTGGGAACCCATGTCCTGTGTACAATATGAGAAAGAGAAGGAAAGTCATATAGCGGATTTGTATGGCTTCACTCAGGACTACACCTGGATAATTCAATTCACAATTTAAAAACCATTGATTGGCACTGTGTGAGGCTATTTCCTCAGCTGGTCTGTAGATCCAGAGTTTACCAAAAATGCTGTAGGTGTGTTGAAGGATCAGACTGAGAGCAATTACCCATTCACAACACTCAGATGATGTTAGAAGACTTCTTTTTTCTGAGTAGTTAGCCAGTTTCTTTGCAATTATCTTGCATATCATCTTAACCTAGAAGCCATGCTGTGGAATAAATTAAGAGTGACTGAATATTACATTTTTTTTCCATCCTTTTAAGAAACCAGTAGTGATACTTATTTTTTTTATCTCATTTTCCTGAAACAAACTATGTTCATTGTGATTTTATCTGAGGGTCTTCTTTCTTATTCTTCTCTTAAAGTCATTACATTGCTCTGTGGAGATAACCTACTGAGATGTTTTGACATTTACAATGGCCACTTTCATTAAGTTCTCTCCTTGAGTATAATTCTGAATTTTGCTTTGCAGTCATGGTGACTTTGTAGATCTCAAGGGATCCTCTTTTACATAATTTCTGTATTCTATTGCTCTATGGGCCAAAAATTTTGAATGGAGCTGGAACAGTAGCAGCTGTAGTTGAAACAACAGGACTATTTAGAAATTATATATGATAAAAGTAGAGTTATATCTGTTGAAACCAGAAATATTCAGTGGTCCTTGTTCCATGCTTCTTTGTAGAGTATTGTTGAAACCCACAGTATCTCTATCATGGTTCTGAAATACTTTGGATTTGGAATTTCTATCCCCAAATCTACCCTCCTCAGAGAATTTAGATGCTTACATTTGCAATATACATTTGTACTTTACCAGATCTAATTAGCATAGTACAGTAGATTTTAATTGTAAATATCATCCCTTTGGAAAGCTTTTTGTCTCAGGAGAACTGCATATTGTTCCATTAACAACATTCCCTCCTTATGATCTATTTCTGTGGAAAAAAGAGTTCATTGTTTAAGTTTTCTGGCTTATCTATGGATAATGGACCATTTTTTTTGCTGTAGGAGAGGGCACTGGCAACACTGTTAATCAAAATTAGAATATCATAGAAATTAACATCAACCTAAATTCACCTCTGAAAAGAGCATCAGTTGGTTAGCAATAATAAATGAAGTTTTGTACATGCCCTGCTCTGTCAGTTATAACCTCACCTGGAATATTGCACATTCATCAGGTACTTTTTCATGACCTTGGCAGAAAAAGTAATAAATGGAAATGAGGAGTTTGTGTGCCTATATCCAGTAATGATTTCATGTACCTACATGCAATGCTGATGTGCTGCTGATGGCTTGAATCCTACAGCAGCCACAGCAGGTCAGAGCAAACCCTGCAACCAATTTTCTGAGCCTGATTGCTCATTTTTCAGACTGCTGGTAGTTCTTACTACACGGAAAGGAAATTGCTGATAATCTATTTTTGGTATGATTAATCTTTGGGACTTACTTCAGATTCCTTTTTGCAGCCCATAATTTGTCTGCTCTCAGTATGTCCTCAGGAACTCTTAAATTAAGGAACCCACAGTTTATATGAGCCTGTCTGCTATAAAGTCAGATGTTACCTTTTTGCCCATTAATGTCTTTTGAAGCTCTTGATTTCTTGCCAAATATCTGACAGTAAAATCAGTATGATGCTTCTATCCCATTTCTGGAAATAAGTTTATTGGACTCCCTTAGGGTCCTGAAAAAAAAGCCTCTTATATTTTGTCAGTTTAATTTCTGCTGTATCTATTTGTGTTAATGCTATGTGAAAGAATACTTATTCTATTGCTTGTTTAGATTTTAAATTTTTGGTTGTTCTCTACAGACTTCAGAATTTATCTTAAGATCAGTAATCTGGAAATTAGAAAACAAGATCTAAAGATCTTATTTCTCTTAATCTTGCATCTTGTCAAAGCATAAACCACAACAACTATTACCATGAGCTTATGTCAGAGGCAGTTTTGAGAGGAAAATTGTGCAAGAAGCAAAAAGAATGGGAAGCAGGAGAAAAGAAGCTCCTGAGTGTTAGCACTTGTCATCTGCAAGGATGTGCAATTCAGCTTTCAGAAAAGTAATTTTTCTTTCTTTTATTTGTACAGCTCCTTCCAGTTTAAATGAAATGGTGATTTGCTGAAAATTGATACTGATAAAAGCATAATAATGGTTTAAAGGGTCTGTGAAAGGCAAATTAATGAAGTTGAGCTGTGTGGTCTCTTCATTTTGGTCACTCTGTGCTCAAAAGTAAAATGCTTATCTCTAGCTCTGCCTTATCTAGGAAATATGTGCATTATTGCATTCAAAGATGGCAATTTGCCAATTAGACACACACCTTGTTTTAGCTGTAGTTATTTACCATGCATATTAGAATTATGAATAAAGGAACATACAGTTAACTCCAGTATAACCAGTTACTCCAGTAACAAACAGAAAGCCATAATCTACAATTATGCATATTGTACCCTTTTGGTGTGGTAGTGGATGCATTTCCCCTGTCAGGAGTAGCAATGGGCCACAGATATGTATGAAACTGAAAAAAGTAATACCAGTGGAAATGCGTTTAGAAGATTCATCTAGTGGTAGTGGTTTGTTTGTCAGTCTTTAAATGGATTCATCCACAGCAATGCAAAGATTAGGAGTGCCCAAAAGTGATGTTTAAAAATACCCTGTGTCTAAGAAGGACATAGAGCTGAAGCAAATTAATCTGAGAGGAAAATAAACTAATGTGCCTTGACTGAAGAAAAAATAGTGAGGAATAGAAGCATAGAATCAACTTGCTATGTTTGATTACACTTTAAAAAATTGCAGTGGTGAGTTGAAGCAATTCTCAGCTTTCATTTTGCTTTGCTGTTAAAAAACTTCCCCTATATCTCAGTTCTCTGGCCCCATTTTCTATGATGAAAAAGCCATTAACCAATTGATAACTCTGCCAAAATGTGACTTTCTTCCAGTGAGGAGCTTTGTACATGGCTTTTCAAAAGTGAGAACTCTCAAGATTTCTTAAAGTGCATTAAATTGCCCACAATTGCTTTGAGTAGGCACAGTAAATCAATAAATAAATTTCCAGATAGTAGTTAAATAATAAGACCAGAAAAAAAAATCTCCCACACTTAAGAGTAGTGTAAACTGGACTAAAGAGGACCCAAGAGGTCCTTCTTGAGTTATGAATATTTCTGAAATGCAGTGCTAGCAGCTGCACTGCTGTGTAAGTACAATAGAGCAGTGTCTGTTGGCCAACACCTCAAATTAAACAACAGCCAACCTCACTGGAGAGTTGCTTTTCTCTGTTTTTTTTTCTGTGCTTCCATGGCAACATAACCTCAGCTACAGCCTTGCTCTCAGGCTGACATAAAGCAAAATGCATTCATGCTTCTTGGCTCGCTAAGAGCCTGCTCTGTGCATACCTTCAGCATCCCACTGCAGGAGCTCCCTGGCAGCATCCCACTGTCTCTATGTAAAGGGTGATGCTCTGAGAGTCCGACACTGTCTCTGTCCCATCTCTGATCTTCCTCATGGCTTGCTCTTCCCTATTCTCCTTTTGCTAAGAACAGACAGTTTTGTGAGGAGCTCAATTTTCTTCCTCCACTCCTGAATCCACCACGTTCCCCTTGCCAAGGGTCCTGTGCTCAGTCTGTGGCCCCCAGGATTCCTGCTCAGAGGCAGGAGCAGCACACATGATTTGCCCTTTGCCTCTTCAATCCCACAAAGGAGGGGCTGAGCAGGGCTCTTGTGTTATGATAAGCTTTTAGTGAAAGCAGTTATTTGCCCAGTAAGTAACTGTAGGAAGTGAAAAACACCTTTCATATTTCTCCCAGATACTTATACTGGCTAGAAGACTACTGTTGCCTGAGATTCTAGAATTCCTGAATGCCTCAGGAAAAATTATCCCAAGAATCATGGGTGGAGAGAAAAAAAATACCTAAATCCTCTTGAGTTCAGCCTAAATTTTTACAAGTCAAGCCTGATGCTATACTCCTTCCAGAATTGTGGGAAGAGACGAATTCAGCTTTAGTGAAGATTTTGGGGGATATCATGCGAGTGCATGATGACCTTTCATGTGACTTGGCTGGAGCCCTCAGACTTCATCTTGTGAGGTGGCCACAAGACAGAGTCCCTGATCAGTGTGAATCACCAGGACACTCAATGCTTTCATGTTCTTCCCATGGCCTCTCCTAAAGATGTAAATTTCACTCAAATTAAAAAAGAAAAAAGGACCAAAAATCAGGAAAATGAGGAAGTTTCCATGAGTGGTTGGCTGGTCTCTGTTTCCTTTCTGCTCCTGATTTCACCAAAAGTTGCATGAGTTTGTTCAAGTACAAACAAAGTACATGAGATATTTTTAATTCATTACTAGTGTAGCAAAATCCTTCCCTCTCACTATATGTACCTGAATACATTTTGGAATATGATATTGTGGTCATATTCTTAAGGAGAATATCCTTAACTTAAAATCTTTCCCAGAATGTAATATTCTATGTTTCAATTTTTGATGCATTGCATAACATATTTTATGCAATTAAGTTTCCTATTAAACACAAAAAGCCAAAAAACATTCCTCCTGATATGCTACTATCCTACTTCATGTCTGTTTTTCCCTTGTGTAAGAAGCTGCCTTTTGGGATATCAGCAGCATTTTTGAGTGTCAAGAGGACTCTGGGACTCTTCTGGTTGAACTCTTTCTTTAAGAAGCACCATCAACACTCCTTGTGCTTTCTTGTAAAGGTCCAGCATTGCAGGTTATGAAAGGGCTGCTGAGAATTTGTTGGTTTAAATAATGCAAAATATCAGTGTGGGGATACAGTAGGAAAGGGATCTGGACTGGCAGTATGATTAACCTGTTCTAAAGAAGCTGTTGGGGATTTTTTACAAACCACAACTGGTTCCAGCTAGGAAAGTGTTTGTTCAATTACTACCACACATAGTTTGTTCTGCTCTGCTTTTGATGGCATCTGCTATGGCCATCTGATAAAGTTTTTACATTTTAAATAAGCTAATGTTCATATCATGTTCCATGAGTTCTTATATTATTTCTGGGTTTTGGTGTCAAGGATGAGAATTTTGTGATAGACTAGGTCTTTTAATGTGAGGATTAAGTTTTCAGAGCTCTAAAACATGACAGTTGTAAAGAGTAATTAACATTTAGTGTGATTTTTCTCCTAGTCTCCACAGGCAACATGACTTAATCATACTGAAACAGATCTTTTAATACTTAGAATCACCAGATTAAAGCAGAGATTTTTTTTTTTTTTACAGCACACAAAAACATTCATCATAGATTAATCAGCTACAGAATCAATTTTTTAATCTAATGACTAAAAACCGGCAGTTTTCACTTTCTGACACTGAAAATTTTTGCCTATGGTTTGAACATGACATCAGCTTAGATGAAATATAGCTTCAGTGTATGGGTTGCAATAGTGGGGAAAAAAATAAAATTATTCTGTTTTTATTTGCTTTTAGTATCTTGTCCTCAAATACAGAGATTTTTTTCCCTTATATATTCAATGTTATTTCACTTCCTAGATCACATCACTGTTTCCATAGATAATATTAGTGTTTTTCATGGCTCTTTTTCAGGCACTTCATGAAAGTCAAAGATAGGATCTTTGTACTGAAGACTCTGAGGTAATATGAGGGTTTGTGTTAACAGATAAGCTGTACTTTAATTTAAATCATCCTTGACAACATCAAACATCCAGGTGCAACATAATCTGATATGGCAAATTGAAATTGATGTATGAATAGAGTTATCATATATTCAGGTTTTCCTAGTTTGCTTTTATTTCCTCACCCAGAAACTTTTTGAAGCTTTTTTTGAAGTCTGCATGTGTGCTGTGAGTCCATTTAGTCATTGACACAGAGCTTCCTGGTCAGAGGGATCTTGCATAGATTGCAAAGTCAGCAGTTGTAAAACTGTATCATTTTTATTGTAATGGTGCAACTATACAGGCAGAGGAAGCTGCAAGGAGCAGATGTAAGCTGAGAGCAAGTTAAGGTACAAATGGACAGGAGAGAAGGTATCTGCAAAACACCAGCTGCTGCCTGTGTTCTTGACCCCACACAACAGACACAGAGTTGCTGTTCTTTGCTGACCATATTTATGCAGGTCCTATTTATGGTATTTCCCAGGTTACTCTTAGCCAGTTGCTGAAGTGTCCAGGTGCCCTGCAAGAACCTCTCTTCAGCCATGGAGTGCTGCTTTGCAGGCTGTCACCAGCTTGCCCAGTGGAAGTTCAGACCTGAGGATAAGCTGCAGCCTCCTAACATGATTAAGTTCACCCTTCTCAGACGTGTTTGCAGACCTATTTCCTGATTTCACAGATCACACATTGAAAACATCTGCTATGACTTAATTTGTCTAAGCTGTATTGAACCTTTCTGAATATTTCCAGAGCTATTCCCTTTTCCCCACAAACACAGAAGATCCCACAGGATGTAACAGCATGTACATTCCTGTGCCTGATGCCAATGCTGCTGAGTGCTGAGAATGGCAAATTTCTCTGTCTTGCATTAGTTGTAACTTTCTCTTTTGCCCCTCTCCATCATTTTCCAGTTCCCTGGTAAGGGAGAAGCCTTTGATTTGCTCGTCAGGGATCATTTACATTTCATAGAACTTCAAGGAATTAGATCAGGGAATCTTGCATTTGTTTATGGCATGGAAGTCTGAAAGTCTTGAGCAGCAGCCAGCCACTTGCCATATGAAAAATACATTTTAAGAAGGCAATAGAATGAACACTACTCCCCTGCAACTTATTTGCAACTTTCTCTTTTGCTACTTTCCATTCTTTTCCTGTTCCTTGGCAACTTGTTGAGGAGTCACGCTCTTGCTCAAGGCAAGCTTGTTTGCCTAGAGAAGCCAGTGCACAGTAAATGAAGCTGTGAACTGAATAACTGTCCAGACATCTTATGCAATTTCTCTGCTTGAACACCTACAGAGTGTTGTATGAAGCAACTTACCTTAGAACATGCAGAGAGCTGCTTCAAGACTCCAGCGGATAACAGGCTGTAAATCCACACATTTCCTTATCTGCATTTTAACTTTATTGTGTGGATGAGCCAAAAAATAATACTTCTCTAGGAATTCATGAGCTTAACAAAATTTAAAACTCCAAGTCATGAGTAAGAAATTTAGCCTTTCTGCTGTTTGATCTCTCACATGATCTCTAATTGCAGTATGCTTTGCAGTATGCTACAGGTAAAAACCAGTTCACTGGTGGAATTAGCTGCATACACTTTGTGGGAACGTTTGTCAAAGGTGCAGATCCTCTAAAAATCCGAATGCAGCCCCAGCAGCAATCAGTGTCCAACAGCTCTCAGAGAGACACCTTTGGCTGCTCTATGGGCTTTTATGCTTGAGCTATCAGTTGGAAGTCTGTATAATATACTGTAATGCTATACTGCAGTTAATGAGAGCTGGCCTGTCCCCACACAGCTGTAGGTTGTCATTTCGCGTTCAGACATCTTCTGTTCTTCCACAAAGGGAATTTCAATTTAAATGGGTCTGAAGATGGAAAGCGCTTGAAAAATAGTGTGGCTTCAGAATGTAGAGCTGCAACTTGAAATATTTTTTAAGGTGAATTGTGTGGTTTCTATTTTTTTGTGGTTTTGCTGATGGGACTTATATTTGCCTGACCTACTGCTTATGCACAGAGAACTCAGATTGTGATATGCCTGAAGAAAACTCAGCTCCTGCTTTATTAAACACATCCAAATCACATTTGAGGACTACAAGGTTATCACCATGGTTGTGTGACAAGATATTGACTTCTTTTAAAAATTGTCTTCCTTTATTTTACTGTCACTTCTAACACTACAGCTCAGTTTCTCTCCCTGATAAAATACCTATGACTGTACTTGTTCTATGGTAGCTACCCTGACTTTAATCTGATGCCTTAAAAAAATCCCAATAAATAAACAGAGACTATAATAATATAATAAATAATTACAACTATAAATATAAAAATGTGTACAAATTTGAATTTAAAGAGTACAGAGAATTTGAATATAAAATTGATGGCTGATTTTTATAAGTGTGATTATTCATTATGTCACTGGATGTACCTTAAACTATTTCAGTTTATTAAATTATCTTTGAATACTTCTGAAGTCTCTAATAAAACGTTTCCACAAAATTCCTCCTTGTTGCATGCTGGATAAACATTAGATTTCTCAGTCTGTAGGTCTTAGTGGCATTACTAACACCAAGCCTGACTGAGAGAAAAGGAATTTAACTTGTCATTGATTTGGATGAAGAGTAAGTGATGTATTTATTTTGTGCAAGTCTTTCATCATCCTGGTGTTCAAGCTGTGGTTGTGTGAATCGAGATCGCCATCCCATGGCTGCTCACAAGTTAGTTTTCATGGGAATTCCAGCACACAGCCCTTGTTCCCCTCACCGTCTCTCTTTGAAGGATGTTTTACTGAAACAAAAGGAACCACTTTATCATCACCATTTTTAAAAATTTATATCGTGTTTTGCCATGCTGTGCACTGTGTTAAACTTCACAGCTGCCAAAAATCTGCAGGTTTAGTTGCCTACAACAGGTAACTTTCACAGCTGTGAACAGTTACTGAAAGAGTGAGAGAGCACAGGGAAAAGATTTAAACAGAAGTATGGCATAGAGAGATTAAAAGGAACTTGTATTATAGACCCCCAGGGTAAAAAAATATATCGATATTTTGTCATGCTGAAAGAAGCATTTTGGATGCTGCTGCTTGTCAAGCTAAGTGCTGCAGCAGAGCTATTATAGGATCTTAGAATGGTCTGAGTGGGAAGGGACCTTAAAGATCCTCTCATTCCAACCCATTGGCCAGGGGCAGGGACACCTTCCACTAGATCACTTTGCGCAGGACACCATCCAACCTAGCCTAGAACACTAGAAGGATGGGGCATCCACAGGTTCTCCGGGCAACCTGTTACAGTGTCTCATCCCCTGCAGAATAAAGATTTTTTTTTTTTTTTTTTAATATCCAATCTAACCCTGCTCCCTTTCCAGAACCTTACTTGGTAAAGAGGCAAACCATGAGGCCACAGTAATTCTGTATTTGCACAGTACTTCAGTTCACTGTAGCTTCTCAGAGGAGATGGTCTAATACCTAATATTGTTTAGGGACCCATGATAGCTTATCCTTCATAGATGTTTTTACAGATGCTTTCTTAAGATGAGTTTACATCAACCACTCATTCTCCAAGTGTTTTCTGAAGAATGGCTTCAGAGCTCTCTTAGCCTAAGAATACAGTTTCTGTTTTCAATAGATATCCTCAAATTAAATCCCAACAATTGGAGGAAAGGACTGAGCAGTTTTCTGTTTATGAAAGTCAAGTAGCTGATTGTTTGAGACTCCCTGTTGGTATGTGTCCCACTAGATATGGTTACTGCTGCTGCCAATTTTTGAAGAGAGCATTTATGTAGTTATCTAATATAGGTTTCTGCTGAATATGTAATTTTCCTTCACTGCATTGTGCTTGACACTAATGAAGTCTGAAGACATGGCCATATGTGAAATTTAGGAGGGGTGGTCTGCACAGGAACAATCTATAAATGTAAGGAAATCAGCTGAACATATGAAGTCAATACATATAAATTACTATATCTGAAACTCCTCTTTAGAAAATCTCATCTTTGAGTAGAGATATTTCAGTTTACTGCAGACTAAGCTAAACGGAAAATTGCTTTACAACACTCTGTAATAGGCTGTAATTTAGGAGTGGGAAAACATCACTCTTGTGATTCTGGTTACACTTTAATAAAAAACTTCTTTCTGCAACTATTTTTCTTCATTAGCAACCAAAGATAACTCCCTTTATTCATTCAATTGATGCAGGTTCAGTGAGCACTCTCTGACCCATTTCAATGTAAATTTAGCCAAACCTCATTTGAACTTTTTTTTTTTTTAAAGTGATGTAATTTGCATCAAAGCTTTGAGAAAGCCATTTACTGCATGAATTGGTAGACTAACACTTATATGATACAGCATCAATCAGCTGGAGGAAGGTGGCAGAATAAATTTAGAGCCAATGCAAATGAAGGTGATTCTCTTCATCCTGTGCAATATTAGGGTTTTTATTATCAAAGTTCGGCCTGGACTAGAATCAAATGCAGCTTGTCTTTATCACTTACCAAAATCCCTGAATTAGATCTTGTTTGGATTTTCTTGGAAAAAAATCACTATATTATTTTACAGATTAACTGTGTTCTTATAATTTTTTTTCTCTGGAATGTGATGCCAGTCCTCTTTGCTGCTTCACAGATTAGGATAATCAGCAGTGCTTTTAGTGAAGTTTAATTCACTGGTTGCTAACAGCAGAAATTATACAGTAGATTTATTGATGCATGACCATTCTTCAGCTGGTCTGTGACCCCAGCCTTGCTTAAATCTGGTAATATTCCTAGTACCCATACTCAGCCAGCTCTTCTGCTGGGATCTCATCTGCTTTAGTCAAACAGATTAAAAATACATTCTCTTCCCTGAGACATATTGTGTGTTTAAGAAAAGAGGCAGGTACAGGCAGACCAGGACACAAATTACATTATTAACAGTCACATTATACCCTCTAGCCTTGCCAAATGTGGCCACATGATGGGACCTCTAAATGTATGAAACTGTTTTTATTGATATACTTGTAAAAGGAGAAAAAACTATCAAGTATAATTTCCTCACTAAAAAAAAGATGGAAACAAACTCTTAATTATTCTACTATTAATGTATATAATTTTCATATAAAGAGAATACAGATGGTTGAGTCTGTGCCCTTGAAATCACCAGTTTGTTATATTAACATAGCAATACAGCCAGTAGGTGGCAATACATATTTAATTTAGTAAAGGAAGGCAACTCTCCAGCTCTAGTTGTGGCACTCATGCTGGCTTTGAGCCTTACCAAGTAACTCCTCAAGAGTCTTGCCAAGTGTTTTGTCAGCTTTGTAGCTGAAGTACCTGCTGCGCAGTCAGGCAATTATTTGTCAGAGCAGTCAGATCTGGAACTAAATTTAAGTTCTAGTCTCCTATTCTTTCAAGTATTCTATGGCTCAGTAGGAAATTCTGAATATTTTTTCCTTATATTACATAGAAATTTTGGATATATTCTAAAGTTACTGTGAGCAAATACTTTCCCAAGGCCTCTTTTCCTATAGCATATAGGTATGCCTTTATACCCCTTTTGAGAGAGACCAGAAAGCTGTAGACATGCATTTGTGTGCACACTGGGATTACAGATACAATATCATCTATTTTGATATAAAGTGACCTTTGTTTTCCATGGGTGAATGCTATTTTCTACAGGACATGAAGAAGGAAGGACTTGTATCTAGTCCTTAATACTGGTAAGAGTATAATAGCTGTAATGCTCAAGAGGGCTTAGTATAAAGTCATGAAGAGTTTTCTGAGATTAATGAGACATTTCTCTTATAAAGCATTATGTCCAGATTTTTTGGCAACACTGTTGTCAGTAGCTGCTCGAAGTGTATGTAAAAACCCCAAAAGGTCTGGTCCTTGAGTTGTCAATTGATTAGCTTTGTTTTCTGAAAACAGATGTCAGGTGGCTCTGCTGTTCAGACCAACTGTTCAGCATATCTTCAGCCAGAAATTTAATATGAGGTGAGAATGAAAGAGAAGGACCAGAAAGAAGAGGGTAAACAAGAGGCAGATGGTCCATGTGTGAAACTTGCGATGCCAAACAGTGGATTAAGATGCTCTTTTAAAAAGCTACTTCACAACCTGAAAGCAACTGAGAAAGGTTCCATTTCCACTAGCTACAGAATGAGCAAATTTAGTCTGCTCTTCATCATAGTATTTCCCATTTGTCGAATTGCTGTAGGAGCTGCTTGTCTAAAAAGTGACCTAACAGCAGTTGTTTACTGCTCTGCAAGTAGAGAAAAGCATAAAAGTGCCATCTCTCTGCACGGCTTCATCAAACCAGTTACCAGACTGATCATCTCTGGGTCAGAGCTAAAAGCTAAGTCTGTCAACAGTTTTTGTGATCAGTTTTTGTGATTTTTATGAATAAACTGGAAGAAGTTCCTTCATCACAGGCCCTGCTTCTCATATTGGGTCTTGAACCACTTTGACATCTGCTGAATGAACACCCTGCAGGGTGGAGGCAAGTTTATGTCATTGTACCGGTGATAGCAGAGTGTCTGCTGCACCTGCAGGGACAAGAGTGAAAAGCTGAAGGGCATCAGTGTCCCAGGAGCTAAGCTCTTCTCATGGATGGTGGGAGAAATGAGAAGCTGGCCCCATATGGAATAAGGGGAAAATTACAGTGGGAACAGAGAAAAACACCCAAAAAGTCAGAAACCAACAGAATTCTTGATAAAGTGGGTTCCCTTCAGATGTGCTATGTGTAATACCAAGTGTGCAAAGAGATGGTGATTACAGCTGACCCAGGGCTTCTCTCGTAAAAATTAAAAATGGTTCATATCTCAAAATGAGTGTTTCATGGGAACATATCAATAGTTTTGGCCAATTTAGTCAGGAAGGGTTTCTTTGCTCCATGCTGGAATATCCAGGTAGGAGCAAGTCTCTTTCAGCCACATGAGATGGTGAACAGTACATTTGCTTAGTGTGAGTTCCACATCCAATATTTCCTGTGACACTATTTGCAAAGGGCATTAGAAGTTACTTTGACCACAAAGACTATTATTTTGGGGAGAAGCGGGGAGATGACAAAAGTGAGGGATTAGTGTGTCAGATTTCTTTTACTGTCCTTGTTGGAGCTCTTTAAGTTTAAATAATTTAAATACACATTGAGCAAAGAGTTGAACATGACTCTACTATATTGTATGTGAAAGATCTAAACATGAGGCTGAAAAGACTTTTGGAGGTATGGAGGAAACAAAACATCCAAAGCATCTTTATCAGGACTAATCACTGACTTTTTATATCCTTGCTGTATACCACAAACACAAACCATGTGTCTGTTCAAAAATTTATCATTGATTGTCTTAATTTTATATTATTTAAAAGTTTTATATTTTCTTGTAGAGAAAAATAATCTCAAATATAATCACAAAAAGGAGATTTTCTTTCTGAGGCTGTTTCTTTTTTAGAAAAGATGATCCCTCTTCCTGAACTATGCTGCCAGAACTCTTTCTTAGCATGGAAGGAAATTACAGTTGCCATTAAAGTGTCACAAATGTCATGGATGGCTGGCAGTGCAGAATCATTGCTACTGGTTTAGTAAACATGGCCAAGCAGACAATAAATAAATCCTCATCTGATGATTTGGGGCAGGGTAATAGAGAACTTTGTTAGGGTATCATTACCATCCTAAATATATCTGATATTAAGCTATAGCAAAACAAACTAGCACAAGTGGAACAACTACTTTTCTCCACACAGTGTGGGTAAGAGAGGGCAGATGTGGGGTGTTCATGTGTGGGAATAGAGAAAATGCAGTCATATATCAGGATGGCACAGCAGGTAAGGGCTTCTATTCTTCTTTCCACTACAGACTTATTTGTGAGCAGTTGACCTCAGCACAAATTCAGGCTGGTGGAGAAAGGACCCCTATATACCTCATTTCCAAAGGCTTTCACTGTGTTTCAGTACTTGATAGTACAGGAATATATGTAAATATTGGTATCTCTTGTCACTCAAGTGAACTTTATTTTATTGTATCCCTGAATGAACACATTCAATTATTGCCAAACAATTTTTTGGCAGTTCACTGGTGACTGGTCTCTCCACCAGTATGACAGTGAACTCCAGGCCTGACCTTAACATGGTAGCTGGATTGTGTTGCTGTATCACTGAGAGTTTGCATGCTTGAATTCACACTTTGCAAAGCTCTGGAGAAGTGACAGTTTACACAAGATTGCAGGGGATGAAAGAAGACCTTTATTAAGTGCATGGCACACTGTCTAACCAGGATGAATGTCTGTGCAGGCTGGTGACCTAGAGGTAACAGTGATTGTGTCTTGAGGACCTAGTAGCAGAATGGTCTCAATGCATGAGCTTTCTTTGGGGGGGAAAATAATTTTTTTACTGATCCTAAGGAATACAAAACCCCTCAGTTTAAGGCATTTTTGAGACTGCAATTGTTCATTCAGGCTTTGCCTCTGAAAGTGCGAGGTGTTTGCTTTTTAAATAAGCTTCTTTGTTGGTTTTCTATGGGTAGCAGTTGACTGATGGTCCATTTTTGCCCCCTTGTCACACTAATGCTTGTAGAACTTAATTTTGAGCTATTTGTGCAACAACAAAAAAAACAAAACCAAACCAAACAAAAACCCCAAAAAACAAATAAACAAAAACCCAACCAAACCAAAACAATAAAAACCAAAAAATGGTACTCAATGCTGTGTCTATTTTGCTAAATAAAACAGGACCGGCTTTGCAGCAGATTTTTAGAGTTTTTTTTCCATTAAAATGTCAGATCGTCCAAAAGGTCTGTCCCATTTTAAAAGGTCTTTTATACTGTAGTCTTTAGAATTAAAATTTAAAGGGAATATTTTGTGGGTTAAAAGGCAAAGCAAAATGTGTAAAGACTGCAGCAGATGTGCTCTTATGCTTAAAGTGAAGATTAAAAAATTCAGCAAGTGCAGTCAGGAAAAATTCCTCATTTCATACACATACACTCAAGGCACTGAGTCAGAAACAGGGAGTAATGACATGAATATATTTGTCTTAAAAAATGTTTGGTACGAACATATTTTCTTTTTCCTATGCCTCACATATCCTGAAAATGCAATTCTGTTTTGGATTTTAATTTCTACCAATGAACTGTCTCCTCTCAGTACAATCTAATAATTCATGCCATAAGGCAGCATCATGCTGAAAGAGAGGATCAGGTTAGACTCATTAAAGGCCCTAGGCAGAGATGTAGCACCCTCTCCAAACCCTTCTGGGCACCTATCTTCATCTCCTGCTGCTGGAGCGTTGTTCAGTGCACGCACACCAAGCCTGTTTTCATTGGAGACACAGGAGGCCAGTTCATTGTCCAGATTCCCCAGTCAGCCACGTGCTTTCTGAGTGATTCCAACCAAGTCATGCTCAAACCCTCCAACACACAGAAAAATTTCTGCCATGTAGGAGTTGGGCAGCTCACTGCGTTTGAGCTGTAAAATCTCTGTGCTTCTGGTCTCTCTCCATGCAACTGGGATTTGAAAACAAAACAATCAAACAAAAACAAACAACAAGGTCTTTCCCATTTCATATAGAAACAAAAAAATTCATCTGAGATCCTCATATATTGTAGTGGTTGAAATCTGAAGTCATCTTAAAAAGAAATACCCAAGAAAAGAGAGTATCTATGTGGAAAACAAATATAAGGACAAGATCTTCTACCTTAGCAAAGATCCTGCCCCACTGGAAACCTAGTTATTGAAATACAGGGATAAGAGTGGACTGAGACAAGCAAGGGCAAAAGGTTATTATCTCATACACATGCTCCTTTTCCAGCTCAGCTTCTGCAGTTAGCAGAGCAGTAAATACTATGATTCCTATGGAGGAAAACTAAGGTGTAGGTTAAGGTTTCTCTGCCCAGATTTATCCCTTGGGTTACTTTCCTAGTGTACCTGCCCCATATAAGAATAGAATATAAATGTGTAAATTAAATAGAAAATCTTTAATAACATATTAGAAGTCAGTGTGAGGCTATTTCCCTGACAAACCCAAAAGGAGAAAAGCTCCATAACCTCTATGCAATAGATTTCTTCTTGTATGCATAAAGGAAGTCCAGTTTCTTCTCTGTTAGCTGCTTAGTGAGTTTCACTGGTCAGATGGGACTGATTATGCCTTTGCATTAATTGTCTTGACTTACATTTATGGATTTGTTTTGAAATGTACTTTTACTCACTCCTTGCTTTCCAGTTCACATTTTATCCTAAAGAGAAGAAATTTGAGTTGCACACTATCAATGTATTGCAAGTTACAGCAGTTCTAATACAGGTTTTGCAATGCCCTCAAATCTGAAGTTGCTGCAAGAAGATAAATCCTAGAATGACAGAACAGTTTGGGTTCCAAGGGACCTTTAAAGGTCATCTAGTCTAACGCCCCTGCAATGAGCAGGAACATTTACTAGATGACATTGGTCAATAAATACCTTATTCTAGCAGAATGAAGAAGAAATCATCCATCATTAAAGGAGCAAGAAGTATGTATTGTTTACAAGCAGCTTCATGGATGCCTGGAGACTTAGTTCCCATCTGTGTGTGCTGAGCACCAGCCAGCACCAGTCACACTGCCCACAGTGCTCTCACTGGCAGCACAGACACTCAGGCACCTCTCAGTCTCATTCATTCTGTAATGTTAGCTTCCAGATGCTGCAACATCTGGGGCAGAATCTGTCACATTAAACATGCCCCAGTGAATTAGCCATCTAATTTAATACAAAAAGGTTTTCTTCTATCAAACAAATAAATGTGGTCATTACCATGGACCTTGAGCATAAGTTGCTGCAGTCATACAACAATCATTGGTCATGGAGAGTCCAGCTGAGCTTGTACTGACTTTCTCTGTCTGCTTCCCTGGAAGAAGGAGGAATCCATTCAGAAGCAGCATTTTATATGCATCTGCAGTGTGTTGCACAGACACTGTCTGCTGTGTTAAGATGTGTTCATACTTCTAAATAAAAGAAAAGAACAGCCCTGACTGTTTCTTAACTGGCAGTCTCCTTCTCTTATCTGCCTCCCCAGCTATCTGATGAAATCCTGGATGAAGCTGCTCACAAGCAGCTTGGACCTGAGCATGTCTATACTCTTGGTCACAAAACTAAGGTTCAAAAATCCCCCCAAAATATAGATAAATTCCAAATATCCCTGATGTACTTCCTTGCTTTTGCTTATGTTTAAACCAGACTTTTGGAAACATGATACATCTTTAAGCAGTGGCTCAAGGTATGTAATTTTCACATATTAATAGCCCAACAGTATCACACAGAACCTATTCAAATCAACAGAAGCTTCACTAAACAACAGTGCCTGGCTTGTTACATATTTTGGTTGCTTCTACCTCTCAACCAGGAAATATGAATGTGTCTCTGTTGAAAAAATGTTTGGTGTTCAATAAACTTTATAGTTCAAGAAGATCCATCTGTCTTTATTTCATTCATCTTTGCTACTGAGAGAGAGAATTGAGTTTCAGTTTTCAAAAATCTGATTATGTGGCTTGCATTGCAAAACAGGCAAAAAAAAGCATCTGATTAATTTGAAGATTCCTGTTAGTGATATAAACAACACAGGTTGGTTTTAATTACTGTTTTAGTGCAACCAAGATGATCTAAGAAAGCTGATTATTTTGGAGTTTGCCATTGCTTGTTTCTTTAAAATAAAAGTATCTTTTACATTTGTATTAATGTATTATTTTAATTGCAAACCACTTCAATAATTTCTTTAATAAACTCCAACTAGTTCAAATTAATGCCTACTGCCCATAACATGTGGATATTGCCGTAGCGCACATGCTCTATAAGAACAAACATTTAGACCATTTATATCCTGAAACTTCACATGGATGAAATTGATATTCCACCACAAAATAAAGTGGATGTCAATGTAGCCAAAACGTACACTAGGTGCAATGTCAGGTACTTAATTAAAAAAAAACCAAAACACTGACCACAGCTTTGATCCTTGAAAACTGCATTTTAAAAATGCCATATGCAAAAAAAAAGATAAACAGAATGTTGTTCTGCAGTTTTCTGGGGAAAGCTGAAGCACAGAGGCCAAAATATGTCAGACAGCAATACAGCAGACACAGTAATGAAACACAAATATCTTACCCGGTGAATTTACTGTTCAATTTATTCAAAGGTTTTTGGGCAGGTCTTTCTGCACTGCTGAAAGTTGATAAAGGTTATGGAACATTAAATTCCCACCTGCAGCCTTATACAAACCCCAAAGGCCCCTGACATCCCTTTACCTGCTTTTTGTGGCTCTCCTAGAGCTCCTGGAGCTCAGAGGGGAGTTAGCTACCTGCCTGTGGGTTGAAAGGTAAATCACAGCTGAAATTTAAGAAACAGTTTCTGGCTGCCCCTCATCCATGCACATCCTGGCTGAGACTGGAGCCCATCTGTGCAGGTGACCTCTCCATTTCTGTAGTGGCAGCAGGCAGCAGTCTCTCCTTCAGTGCTGAGCCTTCAAGGAACAGAGCAGGATGGATGCAATGTGTCATCATAGGTGTGCGAGGCACCCTCTGGGCCCTAGCAGATGAGATTAATACAAAAAGGAAAATGGGAAAATGAAAAATCCACAATGAATGCCTGGTTTAACAGCCCTCAACTGTTCACATTTCAAATACTGCTTTCTACATTCATAATGCAACTCTGCAATGACACTTTCATTCTCTTCAAAGATCTTACTTTTAAAACTTCCCTCCACCTCTGGGTTCAAAACTTTGCTTAAAATAAGAATGGATTCTTCTGCTTTCTATCAGAATAAGAAAACAGTGACATGAACAGTTTCATGATAAGCTGCTCATACGATCTTTCCAATGTGGCCTGTAACAAGGGAGCAGTGGAAATTTTATGAGGAAGCCTATAAACTTTTCAACTTCAGTTAAGCCTCTCATTGTGTGTATTTTATTCATATCAACCTTCTTCCCACTCAGCTTCTCATTGACCCCATAAGTCAACACTTGCTTGAAAATATCACCCTCAGAGAACAGCTTGTTTCTAAATGACCATTGTTCATTTTTATTTTCTCCTTAGATCTTATCTCACATACATTTCTTCTGAGAGCCACCAGCAATAATAATCACCTCCTCTCCAAGAACATGTGAGTAAATAGCTCTAGGGTGTTGCTGTTCTTTATGTAACTGGGAGTTGGACTGGGATGAAACAGAGAAGGATACTGCTTAAACAGAGACTAGATTGTTTTGGTGAATCCACAGCACTGCATAGCTGAGCAGTATTGTCTGTGTAATCTAAGAGACTGTTTCATTTGTGTCCTTGTTGTACGTTGGTGCACCAAGTATTTCTTCCCTGCTTGCAGCTGCATGTACATGTGTAATTTATCTCCATCATTCCTAGGCATAAAGCTAGGGAAGAGCATGGGAAAAGCTGTCCTGTTTTTTTCATTTTCCCATATCAAGAGGTTCCTGTGTTTGCTCAGCTGGGGAGAGTTGCTGCAGGCTTCCTAGTTCTCCTGCTGAAGTGGCACTAGGATGTAGTGCTCAGCCCAAAGGCTCTTCCCAGTGGGAAGAGTAGGCAGCTCCTGCTTTCAGTGAGGATGTTTTGCAAGTAGCAAAGCAAGAACTGAATATTCTGAGCTGCGAATCTAGGCTTAGGCTCTTTTTGAGATACATCTTTATTTGCAAAGAACAGGGGTGTTTCCCAGCATCTTGGTGCTAGCTCTTTGTTCAGGGCTTCTCTGTAACTCCAGGAAAGGTCTGGGAAGGAAAACTAGCTTTGCAGATGGCTTGGGATGTGAAGTTCAGGATGGATTCCCTGTTGTTTCTGCATCCTCCTGGAAGGGGAAGCTTGCCTTCACTTAAAGCTACGCAAATCCTCTGGATAAAATTCAGCATTGTTGATTCCATGGAGTGTGTACAGGTGACAGAGGCAGCCTGCTGTCCTTACCTGACAGTGGGATGCACAGATCATGGGTTACACAAAAAACCGGCAGGAGACATACTGTCTTCCCGTAAGAAAAGCGTATTGTCTTCCTTTAAGAAAAGCGACCTCCTTAGAGGCACGTTCCAGCAGCAGCCCGTGGTGCAGGAACCCGGGATCATGGACAGTGGAACAGCGGCCGCCGCGCCGCCCTCGCTCCCGGCCGGAACCCCCCGCACCCCGCCCTGCGCACGGAGCTGCAAAGCCCCGCTGAGATAACAGGAAACGGGCGGGGGAGAACCCAGAGGTCGCAAATGCCTCGGGAAGCGACTTTTCCTCGAGAGAGACGGGGGGCTGGGCCGGGGGCTGGGCCGGGGGGCTGGACCNCCCGCCCCGCCCCGGCGGTGGGTGTGACCCCGCTGTCCCCGCGGTCCCCTCGGTCCCCCCCGGTCCCCCCCGATCCGAGCGAGCATGGAGGCGGGGAGAGCACCTCCGGGAGCCTTTGACAAAGGGAACCCGCCCTGCGCATGGGGAGGGGGCGGTGCGGGTGTGCGGGCGGGAGGGATGCTCGGCTGCGGGGAGGCGCCGTCTGTACGAGCAGGGATGCGACCCGCTCCTCGGCTCCGCCGTGATGGGCTTGGAGGGAGGGAAAGGAGCTGGTGCCGCTGCGGTAGAGGGGACCGACCGGCTCGCCGGCTCGTCCCGCAGCAGCAGCTGTAGCAGCTCCGGGGAGATTTTGAGAGGAGCGCTGCCGGCTCTGGCGGGGCTTAAACCCCGTGCGGAACCGTGCGTGAGCGGCTGTGCCCGCGCACTGCAGGACGCGCCCATGCGGGGCGGCAGGCAGAGCCTGCGCTCAAGGAAAATCACAATCTAAAGCCCTTTAAGCAGTGAATGGCCTCCCTTTTATATATCAGTAGCACAGAGAATCCAGCAGACAGCCCCCGAGGAGCCCCGGCTCTTGCCGCTGCGGTGGGGTGTGCCCGCTCGGGCAGCTCTCGGCTCCAGCGGCTGCATCCAGCGCATCCTTCCAGCCCGTTCTGGGAGCGGCTCCTCAGCAGCGCACGGCCAGGAGCGCTCGGCGGCGAGGAGCGCTCGGCAGCCATCGCTGCCTGCCGTCCTACGG
Source organism: Pycnonotus jocosus (assembly GCA_013400435.1). NCBI lineage: Eukaryota > Metazoa > Chordata > Aves > Passeriformes > Pycnonotidae > Pycnonotus > Pycnonotus jocosus. The sequence goes on from VWYP01008190.1 coordinate 64,795, forward strand.
CCTCTCGGCGTGGGCGTTGTCAGCCTGCCAAAAACCAGCAAGACGCAAGCTTCGCAAGCCGCCTGCTTTTGCCGCGTACGAGATTTCCATGGCATGGCAAGGAAAGGAACGATTTTTAATGCGAATTCCTTCAGACTTTTGTTTACATCTTTGGCCAGAGCTCCCAAAAGCAAATAGTCTGCGTGTTTTACAAGGCGGCAGAGTAGTTTTTCAACTTCTGACTCTTCTATCAATATATTTACACTCTGCCCTTGAACAGCATTTGTTAAGATTACCAAGCACTGCAGTATTTTTCTGATTACCTAAGATCAACAGCCTCATTAGTAGCTGGGTTACTTCCCCAAACCTCTGAATGTCTGAAGTGGAGCAATTTTAGAGACAGATGTGAATCATGTAACTTGGTCTTCATTTGCTTGATGCAGCAGAGAAAACAGAGTGCTCACAGCATTTGGGAGGAACCAAGGAAGGCACTGCCTCTCTTTGCTAAGGCTCACTAGCATGCAGCTTTTTCATCTCGTATAACACAGGTGAAGAAGCTACTTAGCTACTGTACAAATCTACAGTTATTTGTCCATGAGGTATAACCCAAGAATAGGGAGAAAATGTCTAAAATTTTTTTGACAATTCTATGTACTAGAATTTGAGGAAAATGGGTAAGCTGCTCTCTGAACCATGTTTCTTTTGAGTGTGTCTGAATGGTACTGAGAGATATAAATTTTCTGCAGCAGGCCAACAAACATTTTTTCCTGTAGTGTGCTGAAGAAGCATTGTGTGCTTTTTTTGAGTCCTTTTTCTTGGCATTTAGGATACTCCCATTTCCATGGCATCTCATGGTCTTATAAAGATTATACTATTATTTGTGTTCAACTTAAGGTGTACAGCCTTAAGTTTCTGAGGGCTCAGGTCTGGTACAGGGCTGAAGAACAATGACCTCTTAGATCCCTGTTTTGGGGATTTTTCAATATGAATTGGATACCTAAATTGCAAGTATAGGTAACGGGGGAGGTAGGTGGAGATAGTAATGAGAACTGCACAGTAAGTGGGAAGGTACCTGAATTTTAGCTGGTAGAAACTATGAAGCACAGGTACCTTTTGCCAGCTCACGTCCTGCAGGATGCTCAGACTAAACAGGACTCAGAAGAGGCTTAAAGTCATCCCACTAGATGCAGGTGATAAAATCATGCATTTATTTTCAAAGCAGTCACTGGTAATAGTGTTTTTATATAACATTTCTCTACTTGCCTGAGAGAACTTACCTGGAAAGTGGGAGAGCTGGGGCTGATGAGGAATGCCCAGGCTGCCATTGGGACACTGCTGAGGCTGTCCTACTGTGAAAAAACAGCTGAAGATCTGGAGATGAGGAATGCATGGGAACAAGCTTAATAGTTCAGGCCCTGCAATCCACTGGTGAGAACACTTAGCAAGGAATGGGGAGTGCAGTTTCAGTCCCAAGTATCTGTGCACATCCATCATTTGATGCCTCACTGAATGCACAATGGTTATTAAATCTATCACAATTAAGATCTACTGCTCCAGCTTGTCTGTGGTTTTCCCATTATTTTATTTTCTGTTTCATGGACAGAATTGTGTCTGTGGTGCCTTGCTTAAGAAAAGGCTGTGGAGATGTGTGTTGGTGTTCTCTGAGCATGCCTGCCAGCTTGTGTCCCCTGGGAACGTGAGCAGCAGGAGCCTCATTTGTAAATCTCTGAAGGGTGGCAGGCGCTGGGAAACACGGCTTAGACAAGACAGTTCCTGGGCATGCATAGAACTACAATATTAGGCTGGAAAGTATAAAAGATGGTTTTTACAGTGGTTGTGATTTTCTGAGATTTTGATATAAATTCAATCTAAATTTTACAGTAGTCTGTTGAGTTCACAAAGCCTCAGAAGTGTTCAGAGGTAATTTTCTGACTGTCCTTGCACTTATATTTTTTTACCAGCATTCGTATTTCCTTTTCTTTGTTCCCCTATGCAGTTCTCGTGTGGGTGTGAGAACTACGTGATGTGTTCCCCTGCCATATGGAGCAAAAGTCTTGAAATGATGTGACTTCTGTATTAAATCTCAGCTGAAAAACACCATTTGCTGTATTTTCTGACTTCTTCAGAGACAGTGTTGCTTCTAATCAGTTTTATAACAGCATCAGTTTTGTACTGGGAGGTTACAATTTTCCTCAGAGATAACAGGAAGCGAAGTCTGCAGGAATCTCATTCATGTGACTGTTTTGCTCTGACTGTGCCTGGATGTGATGAGGGTGCTCAGTCAAGCCAGTGTCAGAGCTACAGCCAGTCCCCCGAACAGCCCTGAAAGGAGCATTGCACCAAGACAAGCAGCTGGATGATCTGCTTTGACACCGAGTGGGTGGTGACTCCAGAGAGACAATGCTGCAGAGAAATGGTGGCCTTGTGGCTGTCTCATTCGGTGTCCAGTTCCAAGACATCTGTTAATTTAACATTGGCTGTGAGAACTGTCGGAGTAAATGGCTTGGAAACGAGATGCCATAGGGGGAAAAACCTGATGCCATATAACGCTGCTCATTCAAAAAAACCAAACCAAACCAAAAAAACCCAAAAAACCCCCCAAAGAAAAACAACAACAAAACCCCCCAAAACTTCAATCCTTTCCAGCCCCTCTCACTTCGCAGCTACAAGATGCTCTGTCATTGTCAGTGTCTCCCATGCACAGGGTGATTAATCGCCACTTTAGGCCGGCAGTTTATAGCTCATAAATACTTGGGTGTGTCAAACTGTAATGGATCCCTTAGGAATGACAGTACTGTTTGGACAGTGGCTGAACACATCCCTCTGAATTCCCATCCCTTCAGCATAGAAAATGGATTTTAATGGTCACAAACAGATGGTGCCCATGAAAGGGAGAAAAAAACCCCAGATTATAGTTTATTTCAGACAGAGTAGAGAAAATAACCTGCTATATTTAAAACTTTATTTTATTAGAAACAATAATTTAGCTTCAAGCAGTTGTGGTACAATAAAAAAAAAATAAACAACAAACCCTCAATATTACTATTAGCAATAAGTGGGTCTCAAAAGACACAGCAGTTCTGTTTAAACTAAATGAGAGAATCTAAAGTCAAAAAGTGGGGTTATATGTTAGCTTGCTCTTTTTGTTTTCTTCTTTTGTTCAAATGAGAGAGATTTCATTTACCCAATTCATCAGTCAGGGCGCAGAAATAGTTCAACTGAAGTGTCCTACAGCCCAGAAGAATGTCATTAACAGCACCTTAAATTTTTGAGCTTTATCTAAGTCAGCTGGAAATCTAGTTATTTCCATTTATTGGAAAGTCAGGAAAAAAGCATTCAGGTTTGGTCACCCTGAAATAATTATTTTAAGCAGGATATTGGACTGCAAAATCCTAGCAATTTGGTTCAAGTGCTTGTTCAAGCCTTGAGAGAGCACATAAACAGCCATTAATGCACAGTTTATGTCTAGTATTGTGATAAATACAAAGCATGTTACTGACTGAGGCTCAGACACACAAGACTTAAATTTCATTGTAGACACCTCTGTGAGTGTGATTTATTTTAAAAAATCCATATAATGCCTTAGAAATTTTTTTGCCATTTTCACCTCAAATCAGTACCAGCCAACACACCCAGAGTCCTTGGAATCCTGGATTAAAGGCCGTAACACACACCAGTTCTTTGTTAGTGGTGGCTACAGGTTTGCTGATGTTATCCTGTCTTTATGATACTTTGAATCTTACATTCCTGCCCGGTTTCAAAAGGATTGAATGCTGTCTTTCTCCTTCTGCTTTACCCAAAAGAGTGCCGAAAGTGTTAGAGGGATAACAGGTATCTGAACATATCTGTAGACCTTTTTGGGAAGAATCTTTCTCCTGCACTGGTGTCTCTTACAGGGTGGCAGAAAGAAATCACATCACTCTTTCCACTCTGTTTTTCACTGACAAGTGTTGCACATTATGAAATTAAATATCTAAATGCTTAAGAGTGTGTAGGGATTTTAGACTATGACATGCATTCCTAGCATCCAATGTCTAAAGTTTTTTTACAGTTCCTGCCTGGCATGTGTCTCTGGAGTCAAAAGAAAGGTAAACTTTTTTTGCTTCCTCTGATACCAGACAAAGCTTTCAGTGAAAAACTGTCAGGGCTTGAATTCAAAGGACATCTGAGATGGGATCTTGCACGACCAGACTAGCAGGAGTGAGTTTGCTGCCTTGGTGTATTTCTGCAGAGCAGAATTGCCCAGCAATTTCTGCAGAGCAGTGCCCTGCAATGCTGAGTAGGAAGCTCAGCACTGCCCTGTCATGGCTTGGCTGAGCAGTGATTAGGTTTTCATTCCTGAATGTGTCATCTGTGAGATTTGAAGGCAATTTCCTTGATATAAGAGGGAAACTAGAAGAAAGCTGTGATTAAACTGCTGAAGTGATTGATGTAGTCAGTCACTGTGGTCCTGGCCCATAGCCAGCAACACTGGGAAGCTGCAGTGGGCTACCTAGAAGTACAGGAAGCACAGGGATATGGAGCAAACAGGTAGTAGGCAAATAAATTGAATGGCTTATGTGAAAATGCAAGAAAAAAATTATTATTCTGAAAACAGTGTTCTTTGCCATTAACTTGTATATCAATCCTCTTGTATAGATAATGGCACTAAGGGGAAAATTAACCTTCAGAGTTAAAAATGAAACCTGTGAAATATTTTTCATGACATGATCAAGACACTTAGTGCTTTTTAAGAGAATGCAAAGACAGCCTCCAACTGCCTCTGCAGGGAGAGATGAGAAGCAACTGGGACCACAGCTGTGTTGAGTTTGTACCAGAGAATCTTAATTTCTTTACAGGCCTTTTTGTGAGACTTGCAGTAGACAAAGACCCAACATTCATCTCTCTGGCCCTGAACCAAGCATGTTATAGTTGATTCTTCATCTTACTAACCTCCTCTGAGCTCCACTGGAAGCCAGTTACTGACATTTGCACTGCACGGAATGTGAGTATTAGTGTGTTAAATCAGCACTAGCCTACAGTGTTGTCAGCTCCTGTTTTTATGAAGAAATAATCACAATTTTTCTTGAAGTCTATGCTTCTGGGTCTGTATGAGTATCTCAAAATTCCTTAGAGAAGGAAAGAAAAAGAAAGAGAGAAAGAGAGAGAGAAAAGAGAAAAAGAGAGAGAAAGAGAGAGAAAGAAAAAAAGAAAGAAAGAAAAGAGAAAGAAAGAGATAAGTTGAAAATATGAACCAAATGTAAAAATCAAAAGGGAATTGAACAATAGAAAATGGAATATGCTTTTTAATGCTCGTGATTTTTGTGGCATGGCCAATCACTTTTCAATGCTTAGGCTTGGCAAAATTAGAAAAACTACAGAGAAGTGTAGACAACATTTCTTGCAGATCTTTCTAAGGAAAGAGAACTGAGGAACAAAGGGGACATGAGAAGGTCTTTGTCTTTTTCTCAGTGGGGTGAGCATGCCTGTTATTGTGTGAAACAGAAGGCAGCAGTGTGTGCCTGGTGGCCCTCAGAGCTTCAGGCCATTTGGGTGATTACTGGGTAGCCATGGCTGGAGCCTGGGAGAACAGAACGTGTTATTACAGGGTAATAACTGTGGGGCTGGTGTGTGGGGTCTGGGCAGCTGGCCCTTCCAGGCTGCATGGAGACAACTGACTCATTTCACTGGATGTCCCTCTGATGGTAATAACTTCTAGTCCCAGCTAGCTGCAAATGGATGGAAACCATGACCTGGAGGTGAAAGGTGCTGAATCCCATTCCAGTGCCTTGAGTCACTCCTGCTCTCATCACAATGAGTTTTCTGTGCCATAAGCAGTGATGCTCTTGCTTTGCATGCTTGGCAACTCTTGCCTCTGAGCTGTGGTTGAAACAAATACACTGCTTTCCACAAACTCTTCTCCTATGGCCCCTTGTTTATTTTAAAGGGCACAGAATGTGTAGACTATGACTATATTGTTAATTACAAATATCACCTTTTGCTTTCTCTTCTCTCACCTTGAAAAGTCAGATCTTTGCTAAAGGCTGGAGACTGTACAACTCATAGCAGAGTGTGACTTGTGGGCTACCAGATGTGAGAATATGAGCTGTGAGTTCAGTGCAAATTATTCCTGTTTCACATTTTGGCCTATTTTTACAGCAGTGTGGCCCTGTTGTTCCTGGAAGCTGGTAGCACTTCAGCCAAGGAAGCTACTTTTGTACAAGTAGAACAGCTACTGTTTTTAACATGTTGGTCTGGCCTGTAAGGTTTACATCTCTGTAGTGTCCCTGAGACTACACAGTTTAATACTGCCTGCATCTGAAAAGCAGCGGGGGAAGCTTGTCTATCTAGCTGACACTTGTCCAGACAGGTCAATGGCCATAGTGTACTGATGACTGAGCTGTTTACATGCATGTGGAAATCTAGCTCATTATTTCTGCTAGTGCCGTTCAGCTCTGCTGTTACACAGCTCCCCACCTTATCTAGTGTAGCACACACTAGGCAGACACTGTGTGCTATGGCAAAATAGACTAATTGTGAGAAATCTGCAGCACACAAGTCACATTCAGGAAACTGTATTTACTAAAACTCTCTCCATCACCACTCAAAAAACAAGGAAAACCTGTCAATTAAAGTAAGAAGAGCCAGAGGGGTCTTAATGAAACTCCCTCTATTGTGCTTCACTTCTTTCTATTCTTGGGTTGGTTCATGTTTGCCCAAAATGCAACACTAAAGCACAAATCCTCATATGTGTGTTTGCTCTGACTCATTAAAACAATGCCTTGATACTATTTATTTTTGTGAAATGAATGCAGACCTCTGTAGGAGCCTTGTGCCTCAGTGTTTTGCAGTAAAGGTCAGGAATCTATTCATGAGACTTCCAAAGTGTTATTGTTAAAACATCTCTTTGCTATGTCACTGTTTTCCCTTTCCTCTCCTCATTCAAAATAACACATTGTAATTAGTGACTTATAAGGCTCTCCCTCTAAGCACAGCATATCCAGCTTTCCTTCATTTTTTTTCCCAAGCTTCCTTCCTATTTAAACAAAGAATTGTTTTAGTCATTTGGGACTGAAATATTCCTAGCCTTGCTATCATGAAAAAAAATATATCACTCTCTTTTATGGAGTGATTTATAAACACTGCAGTTTTATTGCTGTTGTGAGCTGCAGCATCATGATTTGTTAAAACAGAAAAGTTATGTTCTAATATGGACATTGTGGCAATGTTGACTCTAACCTTTCTATGCCTAATGCCTAATGTGGCCAAAAATCTAAGCTTTTAATACATTAGTCACTTTATGAACCGTTGTAAGTAACATTTCAGCAAGAAGGAAGGGAGGAAGGCATGCCATTGTAATTCAGTAATGTAGTATACCACTAATCTTTGTACTCATAATTGCATATTGCTACTTTCATTATATATCTTGATTTCAGACAACTTTAACTTAGCATTTAATTTTTTACTCAATGAATTTTAAAGTAAAAAAGTGTCCATAAGATCATCCAAAATGGCATTTCCAGTTATTTGGACTCTCATTCATTACTTAGACAGTCTTTACACTGAGCCTAGTGTTGTATCTCTGACCAATACATGTCCTATGTTAAAGTAAACGTCCCTCATCTGAGCACACTGAGCATGCTGAATCCAAAACTTCTCTACTACATGCCAGAAATTAATCAGTTCGTTTCTAACCTACTTGGATTTTTTCAGATTTATCTGTCTTTATACATTGAAATGGTTGATTCTTTTTGCCATTTATTCTACTACATTAAAAAAAATTAAAATATTTTTCTCTTGGGAGAGCATTTATTTGCCTGTAAACATGTTACCTCTCAGTCTCCATTTTGGTGACTTGAACAGAGCGAGCTCTGTAGGTGTCTTGGTGAGGCTAAGAAATATTTTCTGTGCCTTTTATAGCACTCTCATGAAATTACTGGATAGTTTCTGAAGTAAATGCAACTTACATGATCACAGTGTCTGTCTAACACCATCCCACTCTTTTCCTCATATCTTACTAAATCCTTGGTCACTTTAAGTCCAAACTGTTAGAGGTGACAGTCTCAGAGCCATTACAGTCTGTGAATTTAGAGTTTTGTGAAAACAGTTCACTGTGAGGAGGTGATCCACATCTGGGAAAGGAAGAGCAGCCGGAGCTCAGCCAGCTGGCCAGCCTGTGCCCATGGGCTGCCAACCCAGCACTGCCTAAGCAGAGCCATAGTGAGAAGACAGCAACAAACACATTAGGGGCAGAAATTCCAACTGCATGAGTAGAAGAGAAGGAAAGATACACAGAATGCAATTTCATAGGGAACCAAATTTCCTAGATCGTTTCATGAGCTGCAGAACTAATCTTGAACCTCAGGCATCACTGCTGGATGAAGTGCTGCCCACCCAGAAGAGACCTTCCTGTAAAGCGTATGTCGGTGTTACAAATGTAAAGATACCAACTGTGTCAATCATTATTTTCATGTTGGGATTATACTTTCTCTTTTGGGATTTTTTACATCTCTATGCCTATGAATTTGGGCTTTGTTGATACTAGCAAACATGTTATGATTATTTGGCCAGGAATGTGCATTATTTGTCCAGAAATTCTGCATTATACAACACTCTACAGTGCTTTGAATAGAAGCCACTGAGGTGAGACATTCAAGACATTTCTCTGTCATGCTATGTATCTACCATAACAACAGAATAAAATACTCCAACCAGCTTTGACAGTCAGCCACCTCTGGTAACTAATGCATTTTTGGTGACTTTTGCTATCCCTACCATATTATGAATTATTGTCCTGCCTGTTGCCTTAAGGAATTAATAACACAAATTCTGATACCCTCTGCCCCATCATAGTGACAATCCACCAATTCAATCTGTAAATGTATGGACTCAGGAGATAGGCTATCATCTCTTGGAGGAAACAGTTATGGGACAATGTGTGTCAGCTGGAAGATGAAGGGCTCTGTGCTCCTTGAAAGAGGTGAGTTTCCATTTTCATGCTCTTTCATGTCACTGATTTTGGGATGAATGGCCACCTGAGGGCAAGATGATTTGCATAGAAACATTAGTGATGGTACAGTGCAGTGTGTAGAGGTCAGGGCATGTGACTGGTGATCAGCATTCAGGAAGCTCGTGGGACGACCATTATGCACCTGGGAATGGACTAAAAAGTAAGAATGCTAAAATTGCTTGCTTGTAATTTTAGACAATTTACAGGCATCTATATATATTTCCTTTGTGTTTGCATTTTTCAAAGAAAAGTTCTTTTACCAGCCTTGTGATGATATGAAGCTATATTTTTACTTGCAGAGGCTTTGGCTGATTCTAAGATCATTAATAAATTTGTTAGTCATGAAAGGAAATGCACACTTGTGAGAACAAGATGAGCACATTTCCAGCAACAGAAAAAAGGTTTTGGCAGGTTTTGTCTAACTCATTATATTACAGATGTATATTATATATATATAACATCATACAAATAAAAATATAAATATAAAAAATAGATTTAGAACATATTGTACCATGATAATATATTACTATATACTTTTTGTATTATATATGTATATTATAGCATCGAGTTTCTTGCTGCAGTGGCATTTTCATTTAGCATTTTTGACAGTTCTGAATTTGTTGCATCTGAATGGCTAATAGAATGGTTGTAAGGAGGTAGCCAGAGTTGGCATATATGTGCAGTAAGCTAAAACTGTGAAAGGTACAGTGGTATAAAATAGTGGGGAGGTGTTATTAGCAGAGATAAGGGAAACTGGGCTCAAATGGATGGATTTATTTGTTCTTTGTAGTAGTTCCTCAGCTGTTGGAGATTTCCATCATTCCATCTCCTGAGGATATTGCAGGGCACAGGAGTGTGTCTGAACTGGCCACAACACGTGTATGTCTTTCAGGGAGAGCTGATTGTAGTGGTCTAAAGAAGGGCCAGGTAGTCTAAAGGAGGGCTTCTTTGTAGTTGGATATATATGAAAAGAAAGATATCTATGTATATTATTATTATTATATATAAATACATATGTTTCTGCTCTTTCGTAATTTACACAGACAACAGAGCCATAAGCCATGAAACTGTCATAGCACCTAGCAGTAAAATGACTACAATTTGTCATGCAGTTAGTTTACAACTTTAGTTCCTTTTTCTTAAGAAATGCAGATTCCTTTAAAGGTACTTACCATTAACCTCTAGTCTTTTTCTTCCTCTCTGAGACAGCAGAATTACTGCTGTTCATTTGGACCCAATGGCTCCCCGTGAGACTCTTCTGTGGGAAGCACATTGTACACCATGGTATTGAATCACACTCATTTTCCTGAGTAAGGATCAACCAAGGCTTCCATAATCACAATGTATTTTTTCTTACTCTCATGGCTTTCCCTCTGGTCGCCAAGAGGGAATAAGAGAGATAAAGTAAGCATATTTTCCCCTGGATTTTTTTCAACTGAATATACTTTCTATTACAGTAGCAAAACAGAAGGACAGCATACTGTAGAAGAGTAATCTGCCTGAAAGAGAAGGCACATGCACAATTCACAGAGTTTGACTGATAGACACGATCAGAACAGAATTCACAAGGCAGACTGCTCTTAACACTGTCTGTAAGTAAGAATGCTGCTCCCAGTGCTCTAGAGTAAGAGTGATTGTCCTTGTGTCTGATAGCAGACAGACAGCTGGGAAGCTTGTAGTTGTCTCCTAGGTTGTTAAGTGCCTAACGAGTCTGGGATTCAGATTTAAGTCGAAGAAAGAAGACATCTTTGAAGTGATTTTGAATAGTGAGATACTTGCCTGCAATTGAAGTGTCTTGCCTCAGCCTACTTGAGTACAGAGACCAAAAAGAGAGGTTCCTGCTCTAAAAACCTGTAAGGGCTTCAGAAAAACAATTGTAATGTGGATAAGGGCACCAACACCTTCCATAAAAAAAATTTTCCCAACACATGCAGACAGGAGCTAGAAGGACTGCGTCATGAGCTGCTTGTTTGAGCATACCAATGGGCTCCTGGATGGGCATGCACAGTTTTCTCAGGAGTGTGCTGACTGACACAGGTCAGTTCTGAAGTGCAGGATAGCAAAAATATCCTTGTGATTGTGTACCCAATTAGTTATGGGGAGATGTACACTTCATTTGTAAACAGCATAAACAGCTATTCTCTCTCAGCTTTGTGGGGTGAAATATGTGTCTGATGGCTGTTTGGTAGGAAAAACATTTGTAGATGGAACCAAGTCTGTTCTTTTGCCCTGATGAAGACACATAATGTCATTGGCAATTTTTCTATAAGAAGTGCTGTTACAGCGATTATCTTCTAATTTGCATTTCACATTTTCTACTCATTATCTTTGATAAATGAAGAGTGCTTGGGATCAGAAGTGCCTCCTGAAATGGAAGGGCTTGACTGTGACACCTGCACATGCAGACACAAATTGAAATCACTAAGAGTATTTGCTTCATATCACCACAGTTCTACCACCTGCTAAATTGCTTCACTCCAGTACCATGTCGGGTCACGTTCCAGTGATCACGACATTCATGACCTACCTGTGAGCTTAGACAAGCGGAGGGAATTCACACTCCTCCTCCACTGCTTTGCTTGCCTCCCTTTGCGTGACAAGATGAAATGTGTGCCACTGGACTGGAATAAAAGAGAAAGCTTCTTGCAACTTCCATGACATGATGAAGATGGCATGGTGTAGGGAAACAACTTTCTGAGTTGGTCAGAGGTCTAGGAGCCTTAAAAAGCATTGTTCATCTTGTGCTTAAAACATCTACCAAACTGAAAAACAGTCATAACCGCCATCACCACTCCAAATCTTTCTCTGATTAAACTGCTTGGAATTCTGCTTGGCAATGACAGAGAACAGCATTTGAGAAAGGTCAGAAGAAACATTTTCAAGTTCAGTCTTCTGGAACAGACATGTGTGTAACAGACTACTGTGACTTCAGAGCTCGCTTTCCTGGTGAGAAGGATGACTGTGGGTAGTAGACTCAAACCTGTCTCCCTTTTGCCCTGATCTTATGGTGTGGCCATGAAACAAAGTTCCCTCATGGCTGGGTTGGTGCATCCTGTGGGCTGCTCCAATAGTGATCCCCTGCCAGTGGTTCCCTTGGATCCCCCGACTCCAGGAATGATTGGAATGTGCTGGACTGGCAGCTGGGTGCAGAGCAGCTTGGTGATATTCGCAGTGGCTGACTCTACTCACTCCCCTGGGACTGAGTTAGCCAGCCCCTATGCTGCTGCAGTGGCTGTAGCTGTGCAGTGGCTTCTGCCTACAGCTGAAGAACCTCTGTAAACTAAAGGGTGTTCCTCCTGTTCTTTAAAAAGCAATGAAAATAAGAAACCAAACTCAACCTGTTTGTTCTTCCGAAGGCACAAGCTCGTTTTAAATAGTTCAGCTCTATCCAGCTTGTTGATACTCCACCTTTGGTGTACAAAGAATAAATCCCACCTTCCTAGCAGAGGCCTGAGCACTAAAGCTTCTGTATATCAGAAGCTATTCTGCAGAAAGAGAAATGCACTTTGAGCTACTGCAGTTATTACTTGGCTACCACAGTAACTGGTTGCAGACAAATCTGTGGAAAATTCACTGTTTTGTATTTGGTCTTTCTAGTGTTAGTACTGCAGCACTGGAGCCAGAGAATGGAGAATGGAGCAGCTGAGCTGCAGAACTACAACCTGAGATAATTCACACAGTGTTTTAAGGCCCCTTCATCATCACTAATAGAATTCCTGCTAAACTCAATTACTTCCACCCAAAGCTGAATTAACTTCCCTCTGTCACAGTAAGTATTTTCTTTATCTCTATGCAAACTAAAGCGAAATGATTTTACCAAGTAAAATACTTCCCTGCCTCCAGAGCTTCCCTGTTGACTATAGCTAGGTGTTCAAGTACGTATGTCAAGCCACTAGGCCAACATTTTCAAATACAATACCTCTGGGTTTTGAATTAGATATCTGTTGTCATTGGCCATCTAGATATTAAATGCCATGGGGTGTGTCTGTCTTTTAAAAAACTTTAAACTCCTCTGTGAACTAAAGGGAGCAAAGGCTTGTTACATGCTGTAGGTGCATAGTGGGTCTCAGTTTCCTTGTCTTCCACCAAGTAGAAAACTGCCTCATTGTTGTGGATGGTTTTATGTGAAGAACATTCGGTGGAAATTTGAGTCCAAATTAAAACACTGGCTCAATCACTGAAGGGGAGATACTGGGTAGCAAAGAAGTAGGATCTTAGATAAGTCTCCATGTTTGAATGGTAGGGCAGGGCTCAAAGAGCCAAAAAATCGTGCCACTTTGTACACATGGCTGCTTTGCACATGCAGCTCTATTTATCCACCAGAGTGATCCTGCAGGCAAATCCACAGTTATACACTTCTTGGCAGGAAAGCTTAATGTATCAAGGGAACAGCATGCAGAAGCAATCTTATTTCTTGCAACATACTTGAACTGGTGAGTCCTGATGCATGTAATTCTCCTCACCTGCAGAGAACACAGACCAAATGGAAATTATGTCCTACTGGATCAAATGTTATCTTCTTACTCCCTTACATCTTCTTTGTTGGTAATAAACAAAAGGACCTTTAAAATGACCAATTTTACTCATATTAAAGAGTAATCAAAGTCATTGTTTAGGCTTTGGTTACCCTTTGCTGGAAGCTATAGATGACTTTGTGGGACATATCTGAGAGCAAGGAGATTGTCTTAAGTTTATAATCACCAAGGAGCAGTTAGCATGGACAGTACAAAGAAACATTTAAAGTAATCTCATAGCTCTATTTTTTAACTAAGTATTTCAATATGAAAATAAAGATGAAAAATGTGTCTCCTCCCCTTATAATATCTATCTCATTAAGATGTTTTCTCCTGTTCAGTGCAGGTAGGGTTTAACCTTGAGATATTTTCTGTAAAAGACATCAGAGTTATGGACTGGATAAAATGGAACAAGAATCATGAATAGCCTCTTCTCTGAAAATGTTTGTATATCAAGGCCTAAAAAGCTAATGGTATTCTTTAAAAATCCTTTACATTCACTCTTATAGATAGAAAGTGGAATAAATGCATTATATCAGCAATAGCACTAGAATAAGGCAAACTAGAACACTGTAAGGTTAAATATATAATATGAGAAAATTAACTGTACATATGTTTGTTGCTGCACAGTTCAAGGAATTCTGACAAATGGAACATAGTTGGTCCAGCAAGAAATACCAAGGCAAGGCAGGAATGTGTTGTCAGGCAGCAATGACATCAGGCTACAGCCCTTGCCAGCCTCCCTCTGTCAGGTCCACAGTTCCAGATCACTGCTCTGCAAAGGGTCACCACTCCCTTCCTGTTAAATCACTGCACAAAGGACCAGATCTAAAAGTGGTTGGCCGGGTTTTTTTCCATTTTACAAGAATGTATTATGACTACCAGACATCTAATATGCAGTGAACTTGTTTCTATGAACAAAGTATTCAGCCTGTCAGATGGATTCCCTTCTTCTTACCCTACTGTGGTACTCACTTCAATTTTGTTTGTTTTCCTTAGAGCTTGTTAAAACTGAGGGCTCACATTTTGACAACTAGTTTATCCCCACTGCGGTGTGGTTTGTTACCTCGTGCTTTTTATCTGCATTCATTCTCACAACTGTTTCACTAGGCTGGTTTTGAGACTATATAACATCTAAATTCCTTAGAAAAGAATCTGTCCTTGTGGGGGCTCAAGTGGACAAGAAAGCTTGTGGCTAGCTAATGGTTTTTGCTTGCTTGGATTGTTCAATTCATAAATGGTAGAAAATGTTCTTCATTTGATGACTGATTTACTTTCAAAAAGTAAGTTTAAAATGTTAGAAAATACTGTGTGGGAAGTGGAATTTAATCTTCCCAAAGGAGATACTGGCCTTCAGTTTTCAGATATTACTTCAAATGTACCTAAAAATCATCAATGGTTAAACAGAGCTGCTTCCAATAGTGTTTTGATGGCTTACAAAGGTCAAACTAAAGGTTAGTTTAACTATTTTAAGTTGTGTAACCTTCAAAAGACAGCGACAGCTGAAATAACTCCTTAATTTTACGTAACAATCAATATAATGGCTGGAAAAGCATGAGAAGGGATATATAATTTTCAGAACTCACTGTTCTCAATGTAAAATCCATGTCAGATGTTTTTTATCGAGAGATATGTATTTTTACTTCAGGGTAGATAACGTGCTTTTCTATAATTTTGGAAAAAATTCAGTAAAGACAGAGCACTTCAATTTTACCATGAGGCAAACTCAGAAAAAATTGATTCTGTCCTCATTGATAGTTATTGATTTATCTGTCAGTATACCTGAAGCTTCCTTCTATTTTTATGCTGGAATAGCTCACAGAAATTAGTATTAATGCTTGCTGGCATTCATCTAGGTAAGAAATGTGAAAACTAAATTATTTCATTTATTTTTGTGCTCAGTGGGAGCTAAAATCAGACCCTCTTTTGGAAGGAGTTTTTTCATTCTTTGTTTCTACCAAGCAACATCTTGTCATATAAATGCTGTTGTAATTTTGAGGTGAACACGTTTAAACCTGAATTCTTGACAAAGGCAGGATTTTCAAGTCTGTGTTTAAAAATGAGGGGTAAAAGAAGAGAAGCCTCAAATGTATTGTTGACTGAAAGATGATCTCCTCAAATGTTGATAGTATTGTTGACTGAAAGATGATCTTAAAGCTGCAGCTGTGGTTTTGGATTTGGAAACTTTGTGGTCCCTCCTGTTTCTTCTGTGGTTGTCCTCAGAGATGTTTCACCTGTTTGATTCTGCCCTCCATTAACCCTGACTGTTACCTTAGTCTGCAGATAGCTCCATTCTGAGTCTCAACTATTTTCTCACAGTTCTACCACTTAAAGTCTCAGCTTTTAAAGAATGAGAATATCATATTTCGTTGTGTCTGACATTACAGTAGCAGATGACATGAACACAGACATGATTTTTGGTCGGAATTACATGTGGACTTTTGAGTGCACAGTTTAGTTTGATCAACAGCTTAGAAAAGTAATACCAGAAAAACATTAAGAATAGAACATTAAAAATATAAGGGAAAATATAAGTTATTAAAAAGAAGTTAGTGCAAATATAAACTTCTGAATATGTTGAAAAGGAATATAGCATGGCCCATATCTTAGTCTTCCCATGTCTCCCAAAAGTAGCTTTCAACACATGTTCAAAAAGTCACATTAAAATATATTAGCATGTTTGAATGAATGATGTACCATAGTATTTTTTACAATCCTATCATTTGCTTGAATTCCAAAATTAAAACTTGAACAAGCTTAAATTATTAATCAATTAATTTATAAATACGACCTAATTTTCTTTCTCTTAGGATTATGCATCTTTAGTTACTATTTATTTTAAACCATTGAGTTTATTTGTAACAACAACAAATCCTCTTCTAAAAGAGATTAAATATTTCCTGAATCAACTTTTTTTTTTTTTTTTTTTTTCCCTTCCCTAACTTCAGTTGATTTGAATCAGTATTTGGGGGAATTATTTTTCTAATTATTTCTTTCAAATTTTATATATCTCTAGTTTGGATATACCAGTCCTTGTTATCATGTATATCAGCCTAGGCAGTTAATTAGTCCTGGAAGTTTGCCATTATAAAAACTTAATTTAGTATTGATTCATCTGTATTTTTTTCAAATATATGTTTGAATTATGTACTATTTTCTTTAGTCATTGACTAGAGCAATTAATGGCATGCATGAGGTTTTCCCTTCATAAATATCATTAAAAATTGCTCTCTTTAAATGGAAATAAAGCTCCATAGAGCTTGTTCTGTTGTGACACAATTACAGTGGTTTTCCTGTTCCAGCTCCTCGGGAATGTATATCCATTAAAGAGTCATTAGATAAAAGCACACAATCGACTCCTCAGTGGGAATAAGAGCCCATTCCCCAAGGCATGGGAGCACTCTGGGGGACAGGCTGAATGCAGATGCCTTCTTTCTTACTCTCCGTGACTATTGATCTTTCACTCCTTTCTGCATGCTGATGTGGCTCCAGTGCACTGACACCTGTACCAGTGAGAGCCGGGTAAACCCACGGACAGACTGGATTTCACTGTCTTCAGCTAGATGTGCATTAATGGATTAAATGGATGAAGATCTTCCTGGACATTGAAGTCAACTGGCTCACAGAATAGCTCACACCTATGGTAGGAATTTTTTTTCACCTCACAGCTGGGAGACCACATGCATAGTGCCTATAACCCTCCAACTCCCAAATTATGCTCAGCAATTGCTTGAGAGAAAGTTGGTTGATGTGGGCATATCTAATACCATGGGACATCCTCAGAGTTATTAGCCTAGACAAACCTATCCCGCTAACCAGAAATGTTCCCTTGCACTGTTTCATTTGCCAATGAAAACCCAGGAAGTGAGGACGAAAACAAGCAAGTTCCAAGGTGCGAGGTGCCCTGCAGAGGCAAGATGACTTTTGGGCAGGCATGGTTACAAAAACTCCTGCCATCAGCCACTTCCAAGTAAAAATGGGCTTTGGGAGACATTTTTGGTACCCATTTCTTTCTTGGATGCAAGTGCCTAATACAACCCTGGAAGTCATTGTCTTCACTGCTTTTTCAAGAGAGCTTCACAGTGACAGTAGTGCAAAGCACTTCAGAATACCTGAAGAAGAATGATTGAGCTTAAAGAAAGGGCCACAGCACATTGCTAATGCTGACTTTAGGCACTGCTGTGGGGTTTGTGTGAGTGGGGTTTGTGTGAGTTTGGCCAAATGCAGCAGAGATGGTGTTGCAGAGGAGAGCACCCCGCAGGAACACTATTGAATGGCTACTACCCCAAAATTTTTCCATTTTTGTAGAGTCCTTCTTTTACCTTCTGAGAGGGGGCTGCATCCCTCACCTCAGTGGAAGGCTGGTACATGTTTGTGAGCCAGCCATGGTATAACAAAGCATTCTAATATGGGAATTTTCCTGGTCAGTCTGTCAGGTAAGTCTTTATAACATCTGATTAATCCAGCTGGAGAAATTCAGAATCATGGAATTGCTGTTAGTGAAACACTTACAGTTTTCCAGTATTCAGCTGGGGTAGATGTGCAGACTTCAGAAACCTAACTTTTTCAGTGAACTGATAAAATTCAGAAATTAATCTCAGAAGACACAACTCAGAAAAAAGAAAAGAATAAAACTTTTCCTGCAGCTCTTTCTTCATGACTAAGAGCCTTTTGTACTCACAGACAGCTTTCTAGTTGACTGTCCTGCAGTTAGACTTAAGGGATATTTTTAGGTTACCATCTTCAGCTTTCTCTTTGCTTCTACATTTTCCCTAGTTTCTGTGTATGTAGCTCAAGCTGAAATTTCAATATAGCAAATGTAAGGTTTTATTTTTAGATAAAGTTAGCTACAGAAAGAAGGAAATGGTAAAAAACTTCCTCTGATAGTGAAGTTAGATGGAGGGCGTCTGCTGTGTTTGTTTGTATAAAGAACAATGTGAGAGAAAAAAGGAAAGAAAAAAAGTATGCAAAAAATTACTTTGCTAAATCTCTTTGTATGTTTCTAAATATTTTTTTCCTTTTTCTCCCTCCCTTTACCTTCCCAAAATGGAATGACTGTTTACAATTGTTTTGGAAACAAGATGGCAAAAGGTAAAAAGCCTTTTAACATTTATTCTGCATCAGTTTACAATGCAGGGTATCTGACCACAGCTGTTCTCTGGGTTCTTATAGTAGATGACACAAAAAAATCAACAGAAACTGGTACTGCTACTGCAGTTCAGTTTTGCATATCATCTTTTGTATCCCAGTTTGTTCCTATAGCCTGTAGTACTGGGTTGTTTTTTTTTAAGAGGAATAGTTTTATCTGCTGATTTTATGGGCAAAATTTGCAATGGAGCAGTAAGTATGGGTGATTTCCAGTGTTTGTGAGTGTTCATGGTGTGAAAGTCCCAGCTGCAACACAACACTGGACCCTATCTCTGTTTTTAAGACAATCTGAGACTCTAGAAATGAACAACACTGACTTTTGTCCTATTAAAAATCCAAAACGTTTCTCCCCTCATGACACAGTCTTCAAAGAAAACTTGACCCTGGCTATGAAATTCTCTCACGCACTGAGATACCAGCTTTTTGTATCCCCTGGACATGACAGGTTTCTGACTGATGTTTGGTTCAGACATATGCACAAAGTGCCTGAGGCACCCGCTGAGCCTAAACAAAGATGCCTGGGAAAGGTCTCACTCTATCTATTGTCTTACACTGACATCGGCCTTTCCATTACAAAGGCCTTCAAGACCTAAAATAATCAATAATGATGAATGTGGTTTTTCCCTGTGTGCATCTGAGACAGATGGAGAGTCACTGTGGACAACAATAGGCTGCAGCCAAGGGCCTTGACATGGTTGTTTAAAAACATCCCAAAAACCACACATAAAAAAAGGTACAGAGTTTCGTGATGTTTTTAAATATTTGCCCGCTTAATGACAGATTCCTTCAGCGAGCAGTAACTGCATTGCCTGCTAGCATGAGGATCAGTGCTGTCGCTGAGCAGCATCCATCTCTCAGAGAAATGACAAGACAGTTTTCCAGCATGATTTTCTCTCTCTGCATCTCCATTCCATTCCAAACTCTCATTTCTCAAGCTTTCTTTACCCCTTTCTCCAACTCTCTCTTCTCTTGCTTAGGCTGGTTCACAGCATGCGTGTTTACAGAGGCATCTTGTAGCTGAAAATATATACCTCAGTTAGATAGCCTTGGGAAGAAACTAGTTATAAACTATGCTGCATTTTTAACCTCCTTACATGTAGCTGTGTTCACGTAGGATTGGGTGGAGGAAGCCATCCCAGTGGCCTATCCTCAGAGAGGCTGCAGGTATCACCATGATGAGCATGGACCTAAGAAAGCGGTCTTGCCAAGGGGACACGGGGTTGGCTTCACTTTGAGAGCAGATGCTGTCTATATCCAATCCCTGCCTGCTCACATTTGTTCCACCCACAGCACATCTCCCCTTTGGCAGAGGCATATCCCAGTCTTCTGACAAATGCAAACAAAAGGAAAATCGAAGCAGACCGCAAATGATTAGAAGTTCATTATTCTCCCAGTATTGGTTTTGTTTTTCAGTTGCCTTAGTGATCTTTTGTGATTCCAGCAGAGGTGCAGATGGGTTGTTTGGATGGATGGTGATGAGTCCTTAGGAAAACCTATAAAAGCATCTATAGTAGCACTCATGTAAGAAAATTATTTTAGTGAAGCTAGGAGGAAACAGAAACACAAACATGAATTTCTAAAGTTGGATTTGGCCCTCATTTCAATGGGATGAGAAAGAATCTTTCCTGATTAATTGTTAATAACCTAAAGCCCAATGTAAGCATACTAGTGGGGGTTTTTTAACTACAACATATTAGTAAATAATCAGAAACTGGCCTTATAATATTTTACATAGAATTCAACACATTGTGCAGTAATAGGTGTAAATATTACATGAAGGAGACAAGATATTTTAATGTTTTAATTAGCATATTGATCTTAAGGTGACTAGCTTTTCTTCTGAGCATCTGGTCCCTGCCCCATCCATAGGCAATCTGGGCTGCGTGAACTGCTCCCCTGATTACCTGAAAGGATATACAGCAATGCTGTCCTGCTTTGTTTTACTGATCAAAGACACCTGCTCTCAGTCATCTGCAACACCTTCACTGAATTACTCACCATTGTTACTGTCTCTGTGCATTGGAGGGGAAAAAAACCCCATTGGAGACAACGTTTGTGACATGCAGTGAATGCTTCTTAGTTCCCAGATTCTGATTTACATGCCCCTCATCCATGAGTGTGTTTCCAACCTTTTCCTTCCCTTCTTTTCACAGTATTATGGCTCCAGAAGAGCCCATGTGGTCTGTTCACTTCAAGACCCGTTTCTCCCGCACCAGTGGAAAGGAAAGAGGAAGGCTGGCACTTTAAATAATTTATTCCAGCCTTCCCACATGGGGGAGGTGGGGAAATCGAAGCCTTCTGAGATTAGTGGGGCTGCACTGTTGCAAATGAAGGCATCATTTAGCTCAGGATCATGCTAATTCCTCCCTGTGGACAGCCTTTGGAAGAAAACAAAAAAGCGCACTCAAAGACAGATTGCTTCCTTTACATTAATAACAAAAGTGTTTATTCTAGTAAAAAGTTGGAAAGGAGCAATTAGAGACTTCAGGGAATATGCTAAGTGAAAGTGTGTTTTTGTTTATCCTGGATTACAGATAATTTACTGAACTGTCTATTTTACTTCTTGTGGTCACCAGTGGCACAGTGACCCAGTTGTGGTAATGCTCCTCTGCTATGCTCTGGAAAATCCAATAACCCCTGTGGCTGCCCCAGGGAGCTGCTTGTTACTGCTCACCCCAGCCTCAGAAATGTCCTGTGTGCCTCATACAGGGGACTTCCATGGAAAGTCCCCTGCTGCTTGCAGCTGCTGGCTACGAGGACAGCAAGCATGGCATGTCTTGCTGTGTGAAGGGAAAGGCATGGCAAGAGGAAAGTGATCCCAAAAGTAATTTCTGTGGCTTATTTTTAGTAATTCTATATTTACAATGTGCCTTAAAAGCCTTCATCCAAATCTCTCTGGCAAGCTAGTTAGCAGTTCTAGCCTAAAAAAAATTATGTATCTAATCACTACTGATCAGAAAAGATGAAGGAAAGAATAAGGTGGACAAATTGAGCCAATGCAAACTTTACTTTTAAAATAGCTCATTCTTCATTATTTTATAGCTTGTCCTAAAGCTGTGCCTAGTCCCCTTGCACAGATATGTGTTTGGATAGTCCCCTTCCACCCTTCATACACCAAGCTAAATGCTGGCCCTTGCATCTGAGGGGTGCCCAGCCACTGAAGTGGGTGTCAGGTGATCCCAACAGCTTTCAGCAACCTCAAAGCCTCTTGTCTGAGGGTTGGTTTCCTCGAGTGTGAGACACTGTGAGTGCACTGTAGCTTTGCCATTTGTGTGTGTGTGCTTTTAGGCACACGTTGTGACTCTTGGGAATGGTCCTATGCAGGGTCAGGAGCTGGACTTGATGAACCTTGTGACTCCCTTCCAACTCAGCATAGTCTGTGATTTTGTCATCTGTCTATCTAGCTCAAACCATCTGGTGCTCTGAAGTCATTGATATCTTTCCTTCAAGGATATTTGATAAAGTTTCTTAACCAAAATGAAGGAAACATTGAGACACTGCTGCCCTTGCCTGATTTCAGCCTGGTATGGCCTCTGGTGTAGTCCCAGCTGTTCTTATTGTTGTCTGCTGTATTTAAACAAAATTAAAAAACAACAACAACAACAAGAAACACCAAAAAAACCCCAACAACAACAACAAACCAGTACCTATTCTAATCTCTACTATCATTTAAAGTTTCCTCTCATCCTTAAATTCTTATACTTGGTTCTAAAACAGAAGACAACAGCTTACAAAGATGAACCCTAAAAAACCCTAGTGATAATCAGGTAGAATAACCCATTCTCCTTAGACACTTTCCTATTCTTTTTTTTCCCCTAACCTTTATCCAAATTTTTAAAATCATATGCAGACTTGTATGTACTGAACTAGCTGATTTTGGATAAAGCATCATGTTGAATTTCATCATCATAGCCTGCCAGTCAGTCTCCTTTCCTTCCTGTAGTCTGAGATCTATAGCTCAGTTTTCTGCAGCATGGATGGAGAGGGAGGCAATAATTTATATGAAAAGGTAATTGGTCTCTCTTGCAGATCACTGGTTTCATGCTTCTAATAAGACATCTATCACCAACCAGTTGTAAGTTTCCATCTTCGGATAGTTTTAACGCAATGTGTATTTCCTCCTCTGCCAAAAATACTGCAGTGACCTTCTTTTGGGGCTGCAGCCTAGGCATCTTTAGCAAGTTCCACACTTAAAGGAAAGCCTGTAGTTTTTTGACCAAGCAGAGGTGAGAAAGCACTGGTGTGACTAATAGTGCCACTGAAAGTGTCTGGTGCTATAAAAAGCAATAAAAGTCTGTAAACCATGAACAGAGAGCAGATGCACAGTCGTGGTTGGCTGGTCAGTGCAAACCCTGCCAGCTCTGAGCTCTTCCAAGCCTGTCAGGAGCATCTCTGTCTTGTGTGGGCTGAGCTTTAGATTTCTCAGGCTCTCACAATCAAATCCTGCTGAGTCACTGGAACTAGAAACACATGGACACTATGTGTCAACCCCATGAGACATGCTGAACACGGGGACTGGCCATACCAAGTGTTATTCCTCCTGTGAACAGTTTCTTGATGGACTTCTGTCAATAATTGCAAGAATGTTGTATTTTGTCCTGTATTAGTTAGATTTAGGCTGGATGCAAAAAGGTATGGCCATGCCATATCCTGTGTACTTCCCTGTGTCTGACTAACAGTCATTAAGTCCTAACAATTTCTGTGGCATCATTAAGTCAACCATCTTAACTTAACTAAACAGCAAGTGATCAATGTATTGACTGCCAATAGTAGATGCATCAGTCCAAACCAAAGAGATGGAACCTATTCTTCCTTAGAGATCTGGCTCCTTGAAAAATCAGTGGTGGCAAAATAAACCCTGAAATGAAACTTGATCTGACTCCAGTTCTTCCCAGCTGGCTCATCTTTCACAAGATGCAAGGGCTCCATCCCCAGTGGTGGGCTGAACACGGCCAGGACTGTTCTTAGCAGCTGGCAGGGATTAGCCACCTCCACCCACGGTATCACCTTTTCTCTCCCCCCAGCACAGAGTGGCTGCAGAAAAACAGCAGCTGGGAATGGTCTCAAGGCTCTGCTAACTCCCAAACCACACCTGTAGATTGTGATAGTAGGGTGTTCTGAAAGCTTGCCAGTAACTGTTCTAATAAATTAATACACATGATTAAGTTTTGAGCACTAGGAACATACCTTGACACTGTAATAGATATAATCCAGTAGATACAGCCAAACAGCTCAAGCTGTGCACAAAAAGCTCTGTATTTTCAGCCTACGATACCTGTTATCTCATGTCTCAGACACCCTCATTTTGCATTTCTGAGGCACACTAGAAGCTGCCACATCAACACACCATGTAGCCAGGCAGACATTTGATTTGTGTTCGATATTTTTGACTGGTAATTTACCCTCCACTTAGTCTTTCTCTGTTTCCAAAAGCAATGCTTGCAGTCCACAAGGAGTTTAAATTATACTCTTGATACTGAAATTACAGTGTTAATGCTTTAAATTACACTTCCAACTTGGACATTACCTTTACTTATTCATCAGGATCACACCCATGGGGCCTTCCCTTTCTGCAATTGGTCATTGAGTGAAAATGCTTTCCTTCTGCCTGACCCATGCAATGTGCTGCAATGAGCAGCATGGTGTGGTTGTGTATCACAGAGCCCATGTGCTGCCTTCTTGAGTTATTTTTGCTGGACTGAAACTACCACAGTTCCTGGGCTCTCTGCACTGTGTGATGGGAATTATGCTGTGTTTGAAAAATTCTGCCTGTTGTAAATTATCCTTAGTACCCAAATGATACATAAGTAAGGCCTAATAATAGCAAGAGCAAAATGAGCTCCAAACAGCTTCTGTATATAATTTTTAAGTATAATGGAGCTCACTGTTCCGTTCTGCTCTTTGATTTTGAGGATACCTCTTACCAGGTGTTATTTACTGGTCTGACCCGCTGTGCACACAGCTCATACGTTTGTTAGGAACTTGTTGTGCTTGGTGTAATCTCTTGCTCAATCTCATGTTCATTAATGAACTCCAGCGATGCTGCTTGTCCCTTGCCCTCCATCCCTTGCCCTGCTGATGGTTACTCATGGCACAATCCCACCAGAACTTGTGGGCCACTGTGAGAGCAGCCAAACAAACTGCATTTACAGATATTGAAGTGCATATATATATATATATATACTTCATATATATTATATAGATGCACTGTATATATAATTTTATTTTCTGATAGATGATAGGTTAATTTTCTAATGCATCTATAAATGGAAATATGTTTTACTAATCATTTATTACCCACAACTCTCTAGCCAAAAATATACTTTAATGTTGATAAAAGATACTTAAACAGAGCATTACATAAATGAGCATCATTACCAAATGATAGGGGTTTTTTTGTTTGTTTCATTTTATTTTTTCTTTTATATGATTGAATTTTATTTTGCATTAATTTAAAAATTGAACCTTTGAAGTTTCCATGGGTACAGTTATTTTATTTGATGGGGCTGCAGCAGGACTTCCCCATTGCTCTATGATGGAAGGACAGTATATTTTCTACCCTGGAAAATAATTACTTTACCCCATGTGACTTTCCTTTCCATCACCCAATTTCCAGGTTACTCTCAATTGTAACTGTTTTTATGATTCTTGACTTGTCCATGCAGCCTAGGAACCACTGTAACCTTCTGGGTATGTATTTATGAATGTCAGTGGCAGAGCTGGTCTTCAGCACTGCACAGTGGTTGATAATCACCCAGCAGGTAGCAGCTGTGGGGTGTTTTTTGCATTAACTTAATAAACCTTCGGAGCAAAAATAGTTGTCCAGTTCAGCTGTGTGTTGTGCACTACCAAGCCAGCCTTGCTACCACATCCTTATAGTGGAAAATTACTGCAAGAGCACAACTTTTTTTTTTTTTTTCCTGCTCCTACATTGTAATTCTGAGGGTGAAAAACCCTCATGAGCTTCACCCACCTCACCTCTTCCTGCCAGAGAAGCCATTCGTTGTGTTTCTTTCAACAAGCACTGTGTTGCTGATGAGGTAAGTGGTGTGCCATGGATCAGAGCTGATTTTTTTAGGTAGTTCTCCAAGCAAGTGCTTTAACACCAAAGTACTATCAAAATCAGTGTCTCTGTCACCTCAGCTGATGGTCTTGGCAGAAAGACTAAGGACTGAAAAGGTCTGAAAGTCCAAATTCCAGGGAAATATTGAGTATGAAGGGTTAATTACACAGACAGGGCATGTGTCCAGATTGGTGCAGAGTGGTCCTTTTTTTCACTTGACACTTTTCTGTCAGTTGCTGTTTTCATTTTCTCAGCTGTTCTGGGGAAGGCACTCTAGCTGTGTAGAGTACAAAAAGCCAGGCAAGGAGCAGCCTGAGTCAGGAGAGAGGCTGTCAGGGCTCTATCCCCTCACCCTATCCCACCTGGTGTGTTGTCCCTTCTCGTGGTGTATGAGGTAATTGCTGTGCTAGGCTGCAGGGTCCCCCTCCATTTACAGCAGGGTTACATTCATCCCATGTGCTTCAGTTTGGCACAGGAAATCCAGTTCTTTCCTCTCCTCTCCATGGCAGAACACACTAGTTGTGATTAGGGTTTTTTCTGCTTAGGGTTTTTTCCCTAGTCTTGTTTGTTTGTTTGGGGTTTTTTTGTTTGTTTGTTTTGTTTTGTTGGGTTTTTTTTTTGCAATCACCCATGGTGAAAAAACAAGGCTGTGCATTTCCAAGAAAGTGAAGCTGACAAACAAAAGTAGATAATCTGTCCTTCAGGTGGGCTTTCTCTGCAGCACAATATGTGAGCTATTGGAGCCTTGTGGAGAAGAACAGTATAAATTGCATGGTCAGGGACTTAATAATTCTTAGGTATGAATCATTGCTGTCAGAGTTTCTATGGGAACAGAGAAATAAGTGAATATTTAGGCTATTTTCACATTAATTCTGTCAGTACATCCAGAGGTTGTGCAATGTCTAGAAGCATGCAAAGAAACAAATAACTGTATTATTTAGGTTTTGCTAGTTACTGTTACTGGGGTTTTTTTGAAAAGTATGTTTTATGCAACTTAGTCACAAAACATTTTAAATCAACAGAAGACAAACAGGACATTTGGCTGTAAGTTTAGAACAATGAACTCATGAGGTTTATTTTTATGTGCAAGTTCAGCCTGGATCCATGCCATGTAACACAAAAATCCAGTTACCACTTAATGCCTTTTTTTTTCTCCCTTGAAGTGATGAGGGCATCTGGATCCCATTTTAAATTGCAAACTAGGCTTTTTAGCTTTTTAAAACAATTTGCATATCTTGAACTAATTAGTGCTTTGGTTGATGTGTAGGCAGTAAAACAACATGACCCCAAGCATGAGAGAGGTGAATGGGAGTTGCATGAATTTTGGCATTTCCTGACTTCTGAGAGCTTGGATTGGCTTCTCAAACATTTCCAATGTAAGCAGGGTATATACACAGCAGAAGTCATGAAGTAATACTGGAAGGAGACCCCTAGGATAAGCTATGTATGTTTCCCAGCATCATAAATAAATATTCAGTGATATGTTCTGTTACTCTGAGCAAAGACAACACTCTCAGCCAGATGCATCTGTCCCTCTTGAGTTGAGCTGATCACTGCAATCCCTGAAGCACGTGTTAGCTCCTGACACCAGAGGTCTGATTTCTGTGATCTGCACTATTTCTGATGATATTGGGCTGATGTCCCTCAGTTCCAGCTGGCTGGACCAGCTTTGGCCAATGCCCAGCCAATTTCCTCTCAGGTTTTGAAGTGATGTTTTCCTCCCTCCAATCACACTCAAATCTCTGCAAGCAACCCCATTGTTACGTTCAAGAATAAATAAAATGTTGTGTCTTGTGGCTGAATTATCATTGAAGTGGGTGCTGCAGGGAATCAGGAGCCCTCAGTCATATGAAATTATAGAAACCAGAAGGAACAGATAATTCCTACTCAAGACAAATCTAGTTTGTGTGACGATAAGAAAACCTGAACCCTACCCTTCTAAACCCAAGTTTAAGGTCCATATTTCTCAAAGGGATGGATTGGACTAGGTTTTGCCCAGGTTACAGCACTATGTTTCAGCACTATGGTGAGATTGATGAGGAGGGATTGCCTCGCTACAGTGCTACAGACCAGTAAGGCATTTCTGCAGAGCTGTGCAGGAGCTCCATTTCCAATGATACATTTTTGTTTCTTGATACAGCTTGTTCTGCCAAAAGCATTCTGGCATTTCAATCATGCTACCCTTCAACCTTCTACAGCCTGCAATTCTTCACAGACAGCTTTGTTACAATTAGGGCTTTTTTTTTTTTTT
>VWYP01008190.1:92783-180998 GCA_013400435.1 Pycnonotus jocosus
TTTTTCCAAAAAACGTTTTTTTAAATTTGGGTTTTTTTTTTTTTTTTTTTTTTTTTTCCCCAGAAGATGGCAAAATGCATTCCCTGAATCCTAGAGACTGGGGAATGACTGTTGCTTGAAGAAAATGTTGCTGTATTTTTTTAAACTTGGCAAAAAAATCTTCATTCTTTGTTCACAGCAGTAGTTAAAATTATACACCCAAGAGGTTCTGAAGCATTTTTCCTTGATGCAGATACTTTCTTGGCACCTAGAAATGATGACCCCCTGCAACGACACTGTCAGAGGATGGGGCTGGGGAGCAGCTCTGCAGTGCTGCAGTGGAGCCCTGAGGTCATAGAGGGCCGTCAGCTGAACACCACTGAGGTGTGCTCTGACAGCAAAGGCAGCCAGCAGCTTCTGAACTGGCTCATGGATCAAGGGAAAGGATTGTCCCCCTCTGTGTGGCACTCCTCACACCACATCATCCAAATAATGAGTCCAGTTTTGGGACCAGGCACAGAAAAGACATGGACAAATTGGAGGGAGCTCACGGGAGGGCTCTCAGGGTGGTAGGGCTGGAGCACTTGCCCCATGAGGAGAGACTGGGGAAGCTGGTCTGGGTCAGCTGGGAAAAGAGATAGCTTTGGGGTACTTAACAGTCCTCAGCACCACCAAAGGGTCATGGAAGAGATAGAGTGGGACTTCTCACAATGATATAGGATGGGAGGGCAAGAAGCAATGGCCCCAAGTTGGAATGAGAGAGTTTCAGGCTGAGTACAGGGAGAAACTTTCCCCATGAGAAGGCCACTCAAGTCACCTCCATCCCTGGAGGGTTTCAAGGCCTTACTGGTCCAAGCCCTGAGCTGGCTGGTCTGATGCCAGCAATGGCCCTTTGGGCAGGAGGGTAGACTGGGTCTCTCCCAGCCTCATTTAACCTATCATCTTCTGATCTTAACCAACTGAAAATGGAGTACTGCTCTGAACAAGTGGTAGTGCTGCCAAGCTGACAGCAGTTGCACTGAGCCTGAGATCACTCACTGCAGATGTGATGGACAGCATCCAGCCAGCAAATAGCAAGCCACGTTATTCCTCCCTTTTTGCTTTTTAAAGATATTTGAGAAGCTCTTGAGGGTCTGTGCAAGTCTTCCAGATAGAAACCCAACTACCCAAAGTTCATCTGTAAAAACCATATATGGCCTTAAGCAACTTTGCTCAGGTCAAGGCAATGTTACATTTCACTATATGCTATTTGATACACATTAGGTATGTAAATTGAGAAATACTGTAGCAGCCCTTGCCAGGGCTGAGCAATCCGAGAAATATTAAGTTTAAAGTCAATTCAGATCTCAACACTGGAGCTGTATCCACAGTCTTGCACACCATCCAGCTTTCCTTAGTATCTATCACTGTTACTATTTGTTATGACAGCTACGTTATTTGTGGGGTAACGGAATGTTATAAAATGAAGCAGAGCTGTTTAAACTATCAAAATTCCCTTATTGTGTGTACTTTTGTCTTAGATTTCACTATTTTTTGGATCATACAGCATGTACAGTTGTGTACTGTAGACATGATAAATCTGTATATTAATCTTTGTGACCTGTGTTTGCCCTGGCTCATGCGGTCTCAGTATTTCCATGGCAAAAAAAACCCCCAAAAAACCAGGAGACTCAATGCAGAAAATCCAAAGCATTTACTGTGTTTATAAATCTCACTATGGGCCTGATCTTGTAATTCCTTTACTTGGTTAAATTTTCATTATTCATCTAAGGACTGCTGCTGAAGCGTAACATTATGTGTAAGGAAAGATTTGTAACATCAGGCCCCAGTGACATGTTAACATTAGCAGCAATCATCCCTGTCTTCCATCAAGTGGAGGAAGTCATGGAAATGAAACAAAAAGTTCTTGTGGAAATGATTAAACTGTCTGCGTCTGCTGGGGCAAACCAGAGCATCACACAGGGATGCTGCAGGTGTGCTGAGAGCAGCTCTGTGCCACATTGAGAGGCACAGGGACAGGGCAGGGAAACTGCAGCAGCCTGGGCTCAGCCTAGCTGGAAGGACACCGGGTGCCACAACACAGGGCACTTGGGGGAGATCTAATGGGAAAAGGGGCAGCTACAGGGATCAGTATGAAAGCAGCAGCATTTTCAAGTACTCTTCTTCACATTAGGCCATGATATCAAGGCATGTACTGGCTTATTACTCTTACTCCATTATTATTGGGGTTTTTGTTTTATTATTCCCTTTAGTTTGACACTAAACAGATAAACAGCATTCTAACAGGTCGCCTTCAAGGCCTGGGCACTCTGCATGCCCTCCCCATTAGGCTGTAATGGCTAATTAGGAATGGCCTGGTGTGTCTGGATAACTCTGCAGCCTGTGCACAGCCCCAGGAGGGGACAGGGTGGCAGCAGCTTCAGGACATCCAGCCTGGCCTGCGAAGGGGACAGGGCACTGGCAAGAGTGGTTAGTGCTGGGGGGTTGAAGAGGGAATCTGGCACCATTTGCAAATCTCAACCCCACTGTTCCCACAAAATCTGAGAACAACTCCTTTTCCTCACTTGCTCGCATGGGAAATAAAACAAGTCTCAAGTCTGGCTTAACATATTTTCCTAGCCAAAACCATAAGAAAAAGCCCAGGTTTATTAGGAACATTTATCTGCACCTTAGCTCTTGTTTATCTGTGACAGGATGCAGTAAATCAGATTAATCTGAGAAAAAAAGAGGAGAGATCATGTTCTCTGCTGTTGTTTGTTTAGTTTAGATGAGTTGCTAGATGCCTTCAAGTTTCAATTTTTAAATCTATTGCCAAAGGGGTGGGGAGATGTATACAAGAGCCTGCATGACTGATGTGAACATTCTTGGCTATTTCGTTTCAATTCTCCTTCTTTTCCCCACTTTTCAGCTCTTGTTATCTCATTAGGAGCACCTTATGCATCCTGCCGACACTTCTATTTTTGAAAAAAATTGCACTTTTGGCACATAAGAATGGTCAGGAAGTCAAAGAAGACACAGAACTCCCCTGATTAATGTATTTGTATAATATATAATTTTGCAAACTGTGCTGAAGATTAAAATTTCGTAAGGCAGACGTCTTTTTTTACCTCCAGTGCCATAAGGAGAAATTCTTGTGAATTTTCTTGCCTACCCTGAACAAAATTAATTACTTTTTTAAAAACTGCTCTCTGGGAGACCTAATTATCTTTTTCTCTGTGCTGCTGACATATTCCTAACCTGATGTTGATCCAAATGATTTCAGAATCTGTACTTCTTCTTCCTCAAAAACCTGCTGCCTCTCTAAGCGATTTGAAGAAGCAATGGCTCAGAATCCCTTATTTCTAACTTTCTGAGCTGCCCTCAAATTTAAGAGCAGACTGCAGCAAAGGAATGGCAAACTCTGTGCTAATAAGGGTTGTGGTACCATAGGAGTGAGTCAGAGTATGGGGTGCATGCACCTCTATGACAAAACTTGGGATGGAATGGAATGGCCCTGCTTGCTGTGGAAACTAGAGGAGAGGTGGTATAAAAGTGGTTTAGGAGATTTGCTTTATGACCTAATTTATTGTGGCATGGATTGCCAATCCTCTTGCAGCTTAACAGACTTCTGGGTCTGGCACGGGCTTGTGCAGCTGGTCAAGAAACTTTCAGTGCACTTACAGCACAGATTTACAACAGAGCTTGGAGTTAGGCTGTGCTTGCATTTTCAGGGTTGCTGGAACTTGCCATTATTACAGAAGGAAGCAGCCACTTCATCCACTTTAATTCTTGGGGAGGGAAGGAGCAGCAGTTGATATGAGGACTGCCAGTTATCAGCAAATAGGAATCACATGCAGTACTTACTACTTCATGCAGCATAGGAGCCATTGCAGGAGGGTTCTCATGGTTTGAGACCTTTCTTAGATCTGTGCATGTTTGATAAATGCTACAGGATCAAGTGGTGAAGTGCCTTACTTCTTTGTTCAGACCTCAGTGTCCCCATCAGGGGTTGCAGTAACCTACATATAAATAGATATCTGGAATAGAAGTTCAGATTCTGTTTCCTCTGAAAGGAATCTGCTTTACATCTATCAGGGACATTCAGCAGACTGGACTGATGCATGGTAAGTTGAGTCAGTGAGGGGATTTGCTTGGAATGCCCTTACTACTCTGCACCATGGGAGCCTTGAGGGCTCAGCCTTTGTTCTGCAGAGCGACAGACGGCCCATGTGAGTCAGGAGGTCAAAATCTGAAGCACTGAATTAAGCTGTTGCTTAAAATGAAGTTCATTACCATCTGTTTTCAAATACATCTTTTTTTTCTCTCAAAGAAACTTAAAATCAATTAAAAATAATTTCCTAATAATAGTATTTATTTAAGCAGCTCTTAAATTAAAGCAATTCAGAATGCATCAGATTTTGAGATGATTTACACATCTATCAGAACTTCATGCACAGTGTGATCTCCAGATCTCCACAGATATCTGGCTGATATTTTCTTTCATTTTGTCATATGGTGCAGGGCTGTGCCAGCCATCTCATTCAGCACAGCAATAAAGAGCCCTGCAAATCTTTAATCACTGGCTTTCAGATGTTAGTTACTGACTTCTACTTCTGACAGACAGTGAGTGAGGTGCCACAAGCACAGCGATGGCTCACACCTCGAGTTAGAGAGGGGGTCTGGTGCCAGGAGATACATTGGGAGTGACCTGGGTTTGTGAGCTCCTTTTTAACCCTGCAACTGAGTGGGTGATACCAGAGAAAAAGAACAAGACTGGTGCTGCAATCTTGCATTTAATTAGTGTAAAAATATAGCTCATTTGTGATTCTCAGAAATGCTGAATTCCATGCCTTTCCAGGAGAGTTGCTTTCAATCTGATATGAAAAAAATTAGAAGGACAGCTTTATCTTTTCCTTGCACCAGCATGCAAAGAAATTGTTTTGAAAAAGAAAATCTAATTAAAAACTGTTAACACAGTCTTCACAGCTAAATCACGTTCCTCATGCTTGTCCTGTTGTGTCAAACAATAAACATCTGACTCACTACAGAAGCTGCTGCTCCCGGCTCCAGGCACCTGAGTGCTGGGAGTTGTGCTATTCATTATCACAATTGCTGAGACCTTTTTCACATCAGGCTCTGAGCCTTGACTTCTCTGCAGAACATTGGGGTTTTTTCTCTCTAGTTTCCTAAAATACTTTCTCTGTCTTCTTGCTGATGAGATTCTTGGAACTGTGAGACTGTGGAGAATTTGTAGGTGTAGTTTGTCATAACTTGAATTGCAGGTGTTTAGAGGCAAAGCTGGGGAAAGCACAGTCTGCCAGCAGTGCTCTTCAGATCAGAGGAAACCTATGTTTGCCTGAAGAAGGAAAATGGAGATAAAAAGAAAAGAATTTTATTTTGAAGAATAGCAGAATGACCAGTACTCAACACTAGTGCTACTACAAAGACTACATAAATTTGTAACCAGATTTGTATCTGTATTTATATGTAATGGATAAAATGCTACGACCCTCTCATACAAAGATGTTTTAAACTCAGCTGCTTACACTGGAGCTGATTTATTTTGCTAGCATGGGATTAACATACTTGTTGACCGCTAGCTCTTTTGGGACGTTCATTTGTTTTATTTCTGATTTTTTTCAATGTCAATTTAAGATAGTACAGGCATCAAAAACAACAGTATAGTTATTTGACAGCTAATCAGTTGGGTTTTCTTTTAGGTAATCAGTTAGGTAAGTAAGTCTTCTTACCTAAGAGCCAAATAACTCAGAAAGAGCCATTCCACTTAGATTCTGGGTCAGGTACTATAGTTGTGTTTTTGATATTGAAATATATTCTTTGTGTGTCACATGAGCTGTCACAATTTTATGGGGGGACAGAGCATAATTTTGTGCTATTTCTGTTCAGCAATCTATAGTGCAACACCTGTCAGAATTTTAATTGCTGCCTTCTTAAAATTTGACAGAATAAAGCATTCATTTATAGATGATTATTTCACTATAAAACCCTTAATAGAAGATAAGCAATGTCTTGGTTTCTGTGGCTTTCTCATTTTCTAAGGAAGAAAGACTGGAATTGTTTAATTCCTTCATAAAAAGTATTTTCCTACTAATCCTGTTTCCACAGGAGTATCATATTTAGATGTAAAACAAAAGAGAGGCAATCCAAAATGGATTAGCAAACACAAATATTCCCAGAGACCATGAAATCCCAGTCTGTCAGGGAGGGTGAACAAAGGCTCATGGTAATGCACAAACACTCATCTCCTGCACTAGAGACCTGATGTGCTGGGGAGCTAATGGGATTGGTGCAAAAGGGCAATGTGGAAGGAATTGGCCTGGTTCCTGCAGCCATAGTATGTGTTTGATGTGCAGTGACATTATACTTGTGGAAATAAATTATTTATGTTGGTCTGAGGGATCAGCAGAGAAATCCCATGGCTAGACATGAATTGTTGTCCAACACTTCAAGAACCTTTTCTATTTGTTTGGGGTCTTTTTCAATTCCTGGTCTGTTTCGGCTGTGAAAGTGGTACTAGATCACAATACTCAGCTGCTCCTGGATCTGGCTGACAAATGAGACATTTGCACAAGGGGAGACAATTGCTTATTCTGCATCACAGTGGTTTTCCATATTTAATGGCAGGACAGGGCTGTCTGTTTTCCATGAATAACAGCATGGTTATGGTTAAATTTTTGCTTAGGTGCTGCCACAGCCTGAGCTTGTCCTTCAAAGGATTTGAGTTAAACTTTCCCCATGTAGTCTCTTTAGCCTCAACAGTTTGGTCTAGGGAATTAGAGTTTAGAAATCAACATCCATATTTATGTAGTAACTGGTGGAAACGTCTTTGGGTTTGAGTCATGGTATGTTTGTGGTTGTATGCCTGAAAAAATATTTTGTTTCCCAAGTTATTTTTTTCAATATGTGCTTAGCATTTTCCTAAACCAGAAGCAAAAAGCCAATGTTCATAATGACTGTCAAAAGGACAGACATTTCCTAATATCTATAGAGGATGTGCATTATACATGACTGCTGACGTAAAAATCCAGCTCTGTGCAAAACATGATAGAAAAATCTCTCTTTTAGTAGGCAGGAGCCCAGCCTAGAATGTTTTGTTCTTATTTGTACATCTGAAGAGCTAAATCTGTGGTTAGTAGGAATGCCTTCTGCTCAGCTCTTTCCTCCAGTACTTGTATATTCCTCAAGTGTCACTGAATCTCCACAGGAGTCTTCTGAAAGGCTGTTTGTTCTTCCAAGTCCACCCCAGGAGCAGATCAACCTGCTGCTACATAGATTGCATGTTACACTTTGATTTCATTCAATTCCAATATTTGTCATTCACTCTACTTCAACTATTTTTTCCCTATTTTTTATGTACAAAAGAGTTTTATGTTGTTGGATAGTGTTTGATTTAGAGCAGAATTTGAAAGTAAGAGGGCAAAAGAGCCCTCTTCAACTGTCCTGCCCTGTCCTTCAACCAGCCCGGAACACAGTGGATAGTAGAGACAGTATTCCTGGGGTTTTCAGCCTGCTGGGATGTGCACAAAAAGAATCAAGTTTTGTATTTCTGTCCTTGAAAATTTAGGTAATATACACCCAATGAAATTAGGCCATGGGCTTCATTAATTCTAGCTACCTTGCAGTCAGAGGTAGAAAATATTAATAATATTGATAAAGTTGAGCTTTCTGTTTAAGCCAATTCCTTCAGAGAAGTGAATGTTCTCTCATCTTCAAGAAAATTCCTTAAATTTAAAGGCATTGACTGTTTAATCATTGGTTACTTGTCTCACTTGCAAATTCTGCTAATTTGTCTAAACTGACTCTCAGAAATAAGATGTGGTTAAAATCTCTTACAGTTTTTTTTCTGAAGACAAAGAAGAACTTATAAATTGCCTTGTAAGATTTTTTCCACCCATACTGAACTGCTAAACTTGTTGTTTGACAGATATTTTAATAAAAGAGAGCAGCTAGTTTCTGTCTATTCTTAACTGGAATTTCTATGCAGTGGATGAAATTTTGCTCTCCATTATGAAGACATATGTTTGGAAAGCCTAAGTCAAGTCACCTGAGTGTCTCCTGTAAAAACAGAGTGAGACCAGAATGGATGATTTTCACAGGACTATTTGGCCCATGACAGAGAGGACAAAATTGAAAACAACAGTAATTTTGGATAGCTTTATCTAATTTAAGAGAATTAGACAGAAGGGAAGACAGAAACTGATGGCCCTATGTGCAAGAAGCAGGCCTGTTTTCTTTGTACTGAGTCCTATCAGTTCTGCTGGAAATCAATGCATTATAGAGATCACATAATAATACAAATAGCTGTAGTATTGCATATTGAGGGGCTTCTCTTTTGAATGTAACACATAGGCCAGCCATAGTGGTTAGCCAGTTTTCTATTGCTCTTTTTAGTTTGCTCACTTTAGGGATGAATTTTGTAAGGTAGCCACTCTGCTTTCATTACTGATTTATCACTTTTTATTTTCAAGTTCTTTCTTAAAAATCCCTTTTGAAAAATTACCACTATTCCATGGTCAATTTAACCAGAGTAGTAGGGAGTAGCCTCACTGCTGAGAGCCAGTGGACAGGCTATGAATGCTGAAGACCAGAGACAAACATCTTTTCTATGGAAAAGCCTTTCCTAAAGACTGTTGAAATTAAAGGTTTCAGTAATTTCCCACCCCTTTATGTTGTGATGTGCTGCAATGAGGCCTTGAGAGTGCCCTGTGCTTTTGGGGCCTGGAGAACACTGCAGAAGATAGCTGACGATACAGGCAAAGGGACAGGTCCTCACATGGTCTCCAAAAACTGCTTTGTTGTAGAACAGGAACAAGGTGCAGTCTCGATGGGGTCCAGGGATGAGAACAGGATGGGGCTGAGGGCACAGGGTTAAATACAGGGCAAAAGGGGCGGATCTGAGGGTCAAGGGCCAATAGGGATAGGGCAAAGAGAGGCAGGGGAGTGGCTAAGAGTTGAGAGAACCAATAGGGTAACAGGGGTGGAGCAATGTGGTAAAACTGGGCCAATGGGGATGAAGGGAGGGAAGAATATTCTGGGGAAGGTGCATACACGGCAAACAGGCTGAACGGGGGCGGCATCAACTTAATGAACCAATGGATTAGCAAAGCCTACGAGATATTAACATGGAGTTGCCAGGCTCCATGGGTCCATTCTCACCCTGTTCTAGAGGGGCGTGTCTGTCCTCCTGCTTCAGCCCCTCCAGGGTTTAGGGAGAAGTTCTTTGGTGGCTAGCCCTTGGGCCCGCACACCTTTAGGTCCTGTTCTGACAATGTGGTCTCCAGGGACAGCAGGCGAGCTGTGGCCCTCAGAAATGATGGAATCAATTATGTTCATGGCTCAGGCTAAAGCTTCCCTGCTCTCCCCACATCTGCACCAAGCATTGCAGCTTGCTACCAGCTGCCACTGGGCCTTGGCACATCAATCAGCGTGGTCTTCCCACCCCTGCTCTCAGCTACCTGTATGTGTGGGCATTGGAACTATGTAGACCACATCTGCCTTGCACCTGGCTCCTTTGGAGCACAGGTAGAGCCAACACTGAGCTCTTTGTGCCTGTCCTCATACTCAGTTTCTGCAATTAATTCTATTTACACCATTATGCTGAAGTTTTATATCCTCTGAAAAAAGCAGGATTTAGTTGCCTCCTCTATTTTACCCACTTCTTCCCTTTTCCTTCCTCCCTCCCTCTTTGCAAAGAGGTAATTTCTTAAGACAGATTCAGATAGACTGGGAGCCTTAGAATAGCTTATACAAGTCTAAGTGAATGACTTCACTCCTTCAGTTTCCCAAGGGAACAAACTGATAAAGGAATATGTTTCAGTGTTTTATTGCACTGGTCATTCGCATTAACGACGTGTTTTTCCTCTGCGTAAACCTAATGGTTCCCATGGTGCTTTTTCCTGGTGTTCTTGGCAGAATTTTCCTCCCTCTGCTGCTGTCCAAGTTGTGATCATACTGAGTTGTTGTGTTCTTCTCTAGGAAAGAGCCATATCTGCATTGTGCATGTGTAGTCTATTAAGACATAGTGGAAAATTACAGGAAGAAAGAGACAACATAGATTTAAGACTTATTAGAACTAAAGTTTCCAAGATGTAATGCAACAGTACACAAGCATGTTGAAGCAGGACTAATTTTGTGACTGGAACAGAGTAAAAAGAAAACATGCAGTGTGTATATTGTTCTGCTTCCAGCAGATAGTTCACAGACGTAAATGCTGGGACCAAAAATAGTCAAATCAATCTCAGTGTTACTTTATTTAGCCTCTTACAGTGCTACCTTTTCTTAATGTGCCCTTGAACTGAAAGGCAGCAATTTTGCTTCCAGCCGTGCTGTATTTTGCAATGTGTTTCAAGTTTCCTGGGATAAACCCATCACTTTTCAATTGTGCACTGCTTGCTGTAGCAATGACTGCTGCAGCTCTTGCTGCTCGGCTCTATTCCTGCAGGTGCAGCTTCTTAACTGCACATGGACAACTACTTTGTCCACCTGCCTTTAGCCACTAAACCCAAATGCATGTAGAATTTCTCAGTTTTCTCAGCTTCATTCTAGCCTCACTGCGCTCCTCTTGAAAATTTCTCATGTGACAGAAAAGCAGCAAAAATTGAGCATTTCTAGCAGGGAACATGGAAACCTAGGTTGTTTTTTTTTGTTTTTTTTTTTTTTTTAAATAGTGCTCATGGAAGTCAGTTATTCTGAGAATTTTGCTTTCTTTTCCCTTCTACATATGGATTTAGAAAATAATTAAAGTCATCATCATAAAGCGTCTTTCTACAATGCGGTTTCCAATGGTAGGAGTAGCACTGAATAACATTTAGTCACACATCTAGCCAAAAAGGCATTGACTGTTGTTTTTGTATTAAAAAAATACATATTGTGAATTTTTTAAGTGTTTGGGAAATTTTTTAACCTCTGTCCAAGTTTATAAAATCTAACTATTTGTGTTTAACTGCACTGTTTTTCATTTTAAGTAATACCACGTAAAAAGATGAAGCAATAATCATTGAGAAAGTAATTTTAACATGAGTTTCTAGCCTTAGGAGACTTTCTTAATGGTTAGTGTTTGCTATGTAATTAAGCATTTGGCACATACCAGGTTTAATTTGAAAAACACTTTGTATCTTCTCTAATTATTTTAAGAAGAAAACTTGCACTTTTAAGATCCATCCTGCTCTATCAAGCAAGGTAAAGCCAAAGCTATGGTCTTGTCTGTTATCTTGTTTCACATTTGAAGTGATTTTTTTTTGGCCATTTTGAATACAAATGCATGTTTAATAGGCTGAGGAATGGGAAATCTATATGGATCTTCAGCAATCCTATAAATACTGATATATTCTGAATAGTATGTCTGTTCCCATGTCTGGGAGACAAAGATAGAGAAAGATCATTTTATTGCTTGAGTATTTTTCTTTTCCTGGTTTCTATTTTCCTGATTGAAATCAATATTTCAGGGCTAATGGATGAGGATGTCTGCTGTTGCTGCCTAAAATGCTGACTTTGGCAATCAATATATTCAGTTTGGAGCATTTGTGATGTCAATTACTATGATAATACTTCACAATTTACTGCCAGCAAAATGTCTGGGTTATTGGGTTAGAGCTCCCCTGCTACCTTATCTTTCCCACTTTCTCTCTTTCTGTCTTCTGCAACTGTTGGGGACTCCAAAGCCTTGAGCACAGCTCTGCTAAGCAATTATTTTGTTAGGGCTGGATGAATAATGGTGTGTGTTTTCGTTGATCACTTTGAAAATACAGAGGAACCAGCGAGCTGTTCCAAATAATATGTTTCACTACAACTGAAAGTGCCTTGTTCTGATGTTTTAAAACCTTTTCAGGCAGATATTGAAGATTTCTAATAACAGGCTTAAAATTTCCACATAGTGAAGAAACAGGACACCTTTTCATAGAAAACACTGAAACATTTGACTTAATTTTTTCATTGTGGTCTGCAACTGAAGTGAAAAACATGATTGTATCCAAATGAGTTCAGTGTCAGCAATCAAATTGCTTTAATCTGAAAATTATTTTAAAAATATAGTTCAAGGTTTTGAACTTTACCCATTTCCAAGTGCTTTTAACATGGCAACTTTCTCCTTTCTCCTCTTTGTTTCCTTCAGCATAAAGTACTTATTCTGTGGGGTTTCCCTGCTCTCATGGCACCAGAATAGGGTCAGTCACCATCATCCCTGCCAGCAATGCTGCTTTCTCTCTGTTACACTAAAGTTGGTTGCTGAGCTTCTCTACCAAGTTACCCAGATGCAAAGAGGACCTGGACATCAGATTGATCCTGGTAACCATGAAGTCTCCCAACAGATCTCCTAAAAGATTATTGACCTTGGTCCAGAGCTACAGTAACATCTGTCAGTCTCTGTAGAGCATAACTGTAGATACACCACTATAAATGATGGCCTTCTATTCATAGGGCAGCCTTATATAGAGAAATCTAATTTTATTAGAGAAAATTAGATCTGTCTTGGAGCTTTAAAACCTGTTTGTGGGTCAACTGAAACCTGTCATAAAGGTTTGCAAAGATTGGCCATAAATTAGTAGAATGACAGCTTTTGTACATGATTACATTGCCTTCAGATCTGTCCAAATCTGCATTTTTTTTGCAAATCAAAAGGATTAACAGAATAAATGCTTTGTCTTATAGTGAATACAATCACGAGTATTATCACTATTTATTTTATATGTATTTTTTTCCAAGAATAAGTAAAGTTCACTAAAAATGGGACTTCAAAAAGTATTATTTATGTGTACTTTTATCAGCTGAAAAGTTTATTCCTCAGTCCTGTAATCACCAATATCTTTGCACCCATATGGCACCATTTAAAGGGTTTTCAAATGCTTCTTGTAAGACTGAATAAGCAAGGTCTGGCCTGAAGCCCTTCAAGGTAATTGAGAGCTTTTGCATTGGCTTCAATGGGCTTTGGCTTAGGATAATAGTGAATTTAGTCTCTCAAAACCACTTGGACTATTGTTATCTTCATATACCAGTAGAAAACTGAGATAAAAAGTGAAATTACATGCTGTCAGCCATACAAGTTGGCAAAGACAGTATAGGAACTCAGTGTTTTTGCTACCAATCCAGTTATTCAACCATAACTGCTCTCCAAGAAAACTACAAACCCCCCACAAACCAAAACCCCAGAAAAAGGGAAGAAAAGCTGAGATTTTTTATCCTGGTGAAATAACCTTATGAATGGCTTGAGACTAAAGAGAGAGTCTTTCAATACATACAGGCTTGTCCTAGTGATATCTCAGGTATGCCCTGAGCTCCCTGGGGTTTATGGCCTTGCTGGGGGTGCCACTCACATGGGATGACCCTTCCTCCCATGGCCTCTGCTGAAGTTTCTTGGTGCTGACATGGATCATGTTGGCAGCTCTGAGTCACACTCAGCAGCTGCACTTGGGTGCTCTGAAGGTGCCCAGACAGAACAGAGTAACAGCCAGACTCCAGGAAAATATTTGTTAGATGATGCATTCAGGGAAAACAAATGTTGGCACAAGAGCAGCCTACATTCCTACTTCTATTTGCTATGCCTTACCTTGCCTGGGACAGGTGCAGGTGTTCTCATTTTGCACACTCCTGTAACATTCACTTTTTGGCTTCACAATCTGTTCCCATCACAAGAAATCTTTCAGTGCAAAGGAGCACCAGTGTGCAGGCAGCCTCAGGCAGGAGAGGAGCTAGCAGCTCTTTTGGGAGCTAGCAGCCCCCCTTGCAGCACTGCTGCCTTCCTCTTGTGGGTTGAAGGACAGACCCTTCTTGGAGCTACCCTCCACCAGGAGATCTCTTCAGAGCTCCAGCTCTTGTGATCATCCTAACAACCTTTCTTGTAATTTGTCTGATAATCCACAATCTGTACTTAACTTCTTTGGGTTTTTTCTTTCCTTTATTTTTTTCCTTCTTTGGCTTAATTTTTAGTTTCTGTCTTTTAGCCTGTTGCTCACTAGTGGCATGCCTGGGTAGATCTGTTAGCTTTGAGTCCCCTGCAATACTGCAATGAGGATGCTATTCTCCTTTGAAATAGATGTTTATGGACTTTTTGTTTTATTTTGTATGACTGAAGAATACATCTCCAACTCCATGGTTTTTTCTTAGGTTGTCATCCCTAGGCTGAGCAAATAACACAATGAGCGATCTTTTGGATCTCCTCCAAGCCCAAGTGGTCACATACACAATGAATCCTTCGCAATCTGGAAAGTATAATAAGGTGGTTTCTTATAATGACATTTCTGCAGGTTGCTCCAGGCCTCATTCTTAGCTGTTCTCTGAGCTAGGGAAAGATTCCTAGCTGATTCCTAGCTCTTTCCATGCTGATAGAGACATCCCTGCCAGTGCTGGCTGTATGAAATAGTCAGGCATGTCAAAGGAGGAGAAAGCATATACAGCCAAAGGCTAGGAAACCCTGGAGTTTATTCACCTTCTTTCCTTGACCTTCATACTTATTTGATTTGAGGCCGCCTCATCACTATATTGAATGTGATTTACATGGTTCATTAATTAATAAGCCAAAATTATATTAAGAAACCATAAGGGCACTGTTAACTGATAGGTCTGTCAAGTTCTTACTGAAATCTTCAGGGACAATGCCCAAGGGGCAGAACTTAGATTAAATCCATTCATATCAACCACCATTACCTAGAAAGTATGACTTAACTGATGAACGGTAATTGGTTATGAACCATTGTGACCAGATCCTAAATTTGGGAAAGATAAAGAAGCTCTGAATTCTGCTGACCTGGAAGGCCTTGATGAATACTGCCAAAGACTTCAGCTTCACCTGATATTTTGTGTGTATCTGAGCTGCAACACTGAGAAAGCTCTGGAAGGCAAGAGATTTTACTTAAATATTGTAGGAAGAGGAGTTTAATGTGTGTTTGTGCTTGGGAACATAACAAATGCTGACATCTGAACAAAAAACCATCTAGATAGCAACAACCAGATATAAAACTATCACAAAGTCTGTGGGGCAACTGGCTAGCCAAGGATATCTGTGTTTTCACTAGAAGTCTCTTACTTCCTGATCACGTCACAGATTCAATTGAAATCACAGGCAAACCCTGAATGACAGTCCCATTTCTGCAAACTGAGAGTAGTAATTGGAAACTGTTCTCCTGGAAAAGCATTTAAATCCTAGTGAATCAAATAAATATTTCTACCTTTTTGAAGTGCTTTGTGTAGACTACAGAATGAACACCCTCTCTCTCTCTCTCTGAATGCCTGTCATTTAAAAAGTTGATGATTACAGACTGTGCTTTTAGAATATGTTTGCGTAGATCATTGCAGTACAAGATTTAGAGCAGGTCCACTGAGTGGACACAGTCACTTTACTCTATTGAACATATGTGCTAAAGATCACTTGAAATATTGATGGATACATCCTTTTCACTGTCTCCACATTCATGTATTTTTGAATAGTCATAGAAAAATAGAGACATTTGCTCCTCAATGTTTTTTATTCTCTTTACATGTTTGCAACCATTGCCATAAAGATAACCAGTCATAGTGCTCTCTCAGGTGATGTTTTAGGTCTAGTTGCTTGAAGTATTAGGAAATATGGGTGCCAAACCTGTGTTTTAGTCTAAAGACATTCTCTTGCTACAGCTTCCTTCACAGATAGGAAATTGGACACACCTGTGAATTTTCCCAGTTTACATTGTCCCAAATGTAACTTTTTCCTGATACTATGAAATTAAACAACAACAACAACAAAAAAATCCCCTTTTTTAAAAG
This sequence comes from Pycnonotus jocosus, assembly GCA_013400435.1. Lineage (NCBI taxonomy): Eukaryota > Metazoa > Chordata > Aves > Passeriformes > Pycnonotidae > Pycnonotus > Pycnonotus jocosus. The sequence continues at coordinate 108,495 of VWYP01008190.1, forward strand.
TTACTAGCATGAACAAAAGCATTCAATTTCTCAATGATTTGAAAGATCTTAATGATTTCAAGATCTCAAATGGCTTACCCATTGCTTCCTTAAATATTAGAGCTGAGTTTCAGATCTTGATCAGGTCTTGAAAGTATTTATTATACATAAAGGCATGTTGTTATTAAGATGAATCTGGTCATTATATGTTTTAATTCCCAAACAGAGTAAGAAGTCTGCATACCAATATAATGTGACTGAGCCTTCTTTCTTGTAGACTGCTCTGTGATCAGTGGTATTTCACACAATCACAGACTCATAAAATGGTGTGAATTGGAAGGAACCTTGGAGATCACCTAATTCCAACCCCCCTGCTATTGGCAGGACACATTTAACTGAACCAGTTTGCTCAAAGCTGCATCTAACCTGGCCTTGAACACTTCCAGAGATGAGGCCACCCACAATTTCTCTGGGGAATCTGTTCCTGCATCTGTTCATCCTCATTATAAAAAAATTCTACCTGATATCTAATCTAAATCTACTCCCCCAGTTTATCACTGTTACCTGTTGTCCTGTCTCTACAGGCCTCAGTAAAAAGTCTCTCTTTATCTTTTTAATAAAAAACCCTTTAGGAATTTGAAGGCTGCTGTGAGGTATTGCCAAAGCCTTCTCTTCTTCAGGCTGAACAACCCCAACTCTCTCAGGCTGTCCTCATAGGAGAGGTGTTCCAGCCCTCTGAGCATCTTTGTGGCCCTCCTCTGGACTCAGTCCAGCCGGTCCAGGCCCTTCCTATGTCAGGGACCCCAGAACCGAAGCAGCACTCCAGACAGGGTGTCATAAGAGCAGAGTAGATGTGCAGAGCCACCTCCCCTGACCAGCTGGCCACTTTACTTTTGATGCAGCCCAGGATGTTTTTGGCTTCCTGGGCTGCAACCACACATTTCTGCCTGATGTTGAACTTTTCATCAACCAACAACCTGATGTCCTTCTTCTCAGGGCTGCTCTCAATCCACTTCAGTAGTAAAAAAAAATGAAGAGATAGAAAGCAACATGAATAATTTCCAGCAATTTTACTATGAGCTGAGCAGATTTAAATATTTGTGAGTCAGTAAGATTAGCTAAGTTAAAATATTTATCTCCTCTTACTTTTATTTACCAACTCTCATGTTGGAGAATGAATTTCATTTGCTCTGTAAGCATCATTTTGATCAATTGGTCAAATACATCTTAACACTGCTACAGTAATTGCTGAAAAGGCATTATATTGTTTGCTTGTTTTTTGGAAGTGCCTACAGATGCCATTTAACCCTTCTCAAAATAGATGTTATGAACACAAAATAAATATCAATCCTTCTCTCAATGATCTAGTGATCTCAACATGTGGTGAGAGATGAAAGGTAGTGAGAGGCACAGAAAAGGAAAAGAGACAGATGAAACAGTGTAAGTAGGTAGCTACTGCTACTGCATTGGGTCAGGCTTATCGGGGGGAACAAGAAGAAGCAAAGAGGGCTGGCATAGTTCCCCCATTAACTCTGCCTAGAGCTACTTGTAAGCCAGTGCCATGAGAGAGAAGACACTACAGTGTCATTTTTTTGCCTGCAGCAGCTCAACAATTCCTGACTCTCAACCAGCACTTCACAGATTTTGCAATAAGAAATATTGCATCCATTGTTTCTGACCAAAGTCTAGATTAGTACAGACATGAACGAGGTCATGTAGAGCAAGGAAGGATTTTTCTGTAGCTAATGCTACTTTTCCATTACTGGAAGTAAAGGAGAACTAAGAATGCAAGTGAGGTTACCTGTATTTTTAATGTCTCATGAAGCAGTCCTCCTGAAGCAAGGGTCTGACTTCCACACTGAGTTGATGAAGCCAGACAGGTTCCTTTTTGCAGGAACCCAGTCTGCTGTAGGTTATGAGTTCTTTGTTATGAAAGGAATGAAGAAATCATGGCTTTGCCACCCTTCTCTAGCTCTTGATTGGAAAAACTGATATTGTTGTAGCTAAATTCTGAGGTGAAAAAGAATTAAAATGAAAGCACATGAGGTACGTTCAGAGATGTCCAAATTACTTCTAAATGTGGTGGTTCCTGAGCAAGGACTCCCAGAACTCAGGAGCTTTCTCCATTCCTTACCCATGCCTTACCTTTTAAAGAATGAGTCTTTAATATTGGTCATACTCTCCAGCTGAGTACTAGAGAACAGAAAGGTTTGGTGAGTTGGGTTTGTAGGCTCTGCAGCTAATGGGAGAAATTTCTATTAGCTCAAAAGAGCTCTGTGGCTGACACCTACAATTTTGACACTTAACTCTTGAAAATACTTCAAAAATTTGCTCATACCTCTCTTTCAAAGTGAATACATTCCATGAATATGTGAATGGTATATTTAGGTGTGTGGTGAATGTACCTATCCCTATAAAATGCTCAATGCATCCACATTTCTAAATTCTTGAATACCAAAGCGAAGATACTGGAATGATATCTTTCTTGTACACAGATAGGTCTGATTCATCTTGATGGATGAATAAGATAAGTCTTCCTGTTAATGGATGCTTTCCCTAGCACAGCCATTGGAGAAGAGTAATGCATTACTGGGGATTTTCACTTACATTCACTTACATTCTGTAATTGCACAGCTACCAAGAAAGATAATGGCTGGTTTCCAGATGTTACCACTGTGGTCAGGGCCACTTGCTGTTTAAATTTAATCCTCCTTGGAACCTTCCTTTTCATTAATTAAAAATTATGAAAGTAGTCTCTCCATTTAACTGCACAAAGAAAGACAAACAAAAGCTGTTTTAAAAGCCTGTTTGATTCTAAGCACTGTGACAGTGTAGTGAGGGCATTTACCTAACTCTTCTTAGTGAACACTCAGGAAACTCACATGCTAGAGGAGAAAGAAGAACTGAGATTGCTGTACTTTTAATATGATTCACAAATAACAAGCATAAGGAACAAAAAAAGCACACTTCATCATTCCAACAGCGTTCACCCTGACCAGAACAGACAGGTTTTCAGCTTCTACCTCCGTGGTGTGTCTCTGGGAAATGAAAACTGAGAGGCATTCTGCAAAGTCATGCGGAGGAAGTGCTCCCGGTTCATTGTGCTTCCTCGCACCCTGAAGGCGCTCTCTGTGTGAGCATTTGCAAGAATAGACCATATGTTAATGACTTACTCACTAACCTCAAAGCCAAATCCGCATGCTATAAACCACCGCTATTACCTTTCTTTTGTGCACTGTGCTATTGCCTGAACAAACCCTATAATTTCAGAAAATGTCAGGTACAAGTATTATATCAAGATGTGAGCTATGGAAAGTCAGCTCATACATTTACCAGAAAGCCATTAGCAGAAAACGTGTATGTACTGAAATCAAGATAAAGATAATGTATAAATATATCCACAAGCCAAAAATATGATGTTCTATTATGATGAAAGATGCTTGGAAAACATTAAGAATAACAAAGCAGATTCTTTCCTACCATAAAAAGCTTTGCTCAGCACAGAAGGGCTTCAGGACTGCTGGAAAATATGAGAAAGGTAAACACAGAACAGTGATATCATCCAGACAGGTTTTGAAAAAGAGGTTTTGTTTCTCAGACTGTATGTAATTGGGCTGCATATTAGATTTGTTTAAGTACTGTAAAGCTAACATATCTGTATGGTAGATGAATACTCAGGTACTTTTGTATCTTCCAGTGCTTTTCGTGTGCTTTTTAATTTTCTTTTTTCATTCCCTCATCTCTTTTTTGCAATTGCTTTGATAGTTCCCCATATACACTGTTTCTTAACCCTGCTGTTAGCAATGAAAGGAATTGACAGGTCCCCTATCTGGCTTGTTAAGCTCTCAAAGCTTGCTGCATGCTGCATGCAGCATGTTTCTGATTATGCTGGCAGCACAGACATTTGAGCTCGCAGCTGCTGTAGTGCGGTCAGATCAATACACTCACAGAGCACAGCGAGCCTTTTGTGTAGGCTCAGAAATCAAATTTCTCTTGTCTATAGGGCAATCTGTAAAGTAAAATCTCCCAACAGAAAATTGTCCTCCTGGAAGAGGAGTTGGAGCTTCACTGAGAAATGCATTTATCAGTGTATTTAACAAGGTGCTAAGAAGTTCTCAAGGCTGAGTGACAAGAAGGGGCTTCCTTGCTTCAGATCAGTGCCACCTCCCCCTCTGCCTCTCTCCCACACCACCCCAGACTCCATCGTGGTAAGGCACTGTATATATTTCTGCTTGGACTTGTCTGCAAAAAAATCAAACTCTTAAAAGATGCATCAGTTGCATAAACATGAACATAAACCTGTCAGAAAACAATTATCAGTTGTATCTCTTTGTGATCTTATTAAGTCACTTGGGTCTTAATAACCTTGCAGATACCCTCTGTAGTGGAAATAATCAAGGCAGACATAAGCAATTTATTGATAAAACAAGGAATCTGACTGGGTCAGCTTGAAGCTCACTCAGCTGTTTGTTTGTAGGGGGTGGGGGCTGGATGTTCTTAGTTTCTGTAGGTTTGTTTTTGGGGGGATGTGGGGTTGTATGCCTGATAGGACTCAATATATATTTTTTTCCTTCCATCTGATACAGACAAGTTCATTTTTTTTTCTAAAGCATTTAGCTTTAGAGCTAATATTCAGGAATTGCCAGATCAGCAGACAAGAGAAAGAAAGGGGAGTGGGATACAGGGAAGGATCAGCCACCAAATGTTGTGGAGAGCAAATTGAAATCTAATCTTCTCCCAGGCCTTTGTCCTCCCACTTCCCTGGGAATGGTTGAGTTTGGTGAATCTGCAGGACTGCTAATGAGTTGCATTGGAATTTGGCTCTGCAAGGTCATGAGAACATAAATCCATACAACCTAAGACACAAAGAAAAGAATTGCATGTATGGGATGAAATAACTACTTTAGCAATTTGGGCTCATCTTTATCTATACTTTTTCACTCACTTGTAAATTATTTCCTTAGGGGTTGGACTTGGAGAGTCAAAATTGAAAAATTTCACCTGATGGTAAAATTCAGCCCAATAATTCATTTTTCCACAGGGGAAACTGCTTCTCCAGGGGAAGGGAGATTTTAGATAGAGGAAATTGCAGAACTTTTTTTCTGAGGAAATGGCTGGTCTCAGCAAAAAATGTAGAAGTATGGTTTACATTAACTTTTGAGCAATCCTTTTTGCTTTGTTTTTGTTTTGAAGAGCAGACTTTAATAAAAAGATACTTTTCAGAGTGGTTTCTAAAAACCCCTTAAAGGAGAAAACTTTAGGTTGAGTGGCAGAATCTAGCACTGGGTTGAAGGGCCCATGGAGAGCAGACCCATGTCCTTCACAGGCCATGTGAAGGCTGTCTCAGCTTTGCCTTGCATGGCCGAAGCAAGAGAGTGTGAATATGGCTGAAGGAGAGATTCCCCATGAAAGAAGATGAAAACTTAAAAGTTTTTTGAAATTAGACTTCACAAATGTTTTTAAGCACGGACAACTAATTTAGTATGGCTTCAACAAGAGTAGAGGCCTGAGAAAAACATTCATTAGAAGAAAAGCACTGAAAACACTCTGAAGTATATATTCAGTAAGGTGAATCCATTTTTATAATTTCAATGCAAACATTTTTATATATTTTGTAAAAGATGTCTGATGGTTCTGCTTCCTTATGTTATAGTAAGTTGTCTTGATTAAGATCAGTTGTCTCTGTCTCTGTCTGCACTCTCACTGCAGTCCACTTGATGATTTTGTTCTAAAATACGATTCAAAACAGACAGTAGTTAGAGATGTTCTTCAGAGATGCTTTCTTGAATGAAGTCAAATGATCACTTCTTCAGAAACTGCTGCACTTGGAGTAATCATCAGAATTTTTTTCAAATTGAAACGGTATCACCTTTCAGCTGGTTTCTACTCTGTAATGAAGACTTGTACATGCAGATATTTATATATAATAGCACAGCCTTTCTCATCATGTGTGTAAATTCAGAGCCAATCTCTGGAAGTCCAACAGAGATTTGTCGGATCCCATAAAGCGATTGATGTTATATGGAAACAGATGGCTCTGTACCAAAATCAAGAATTATTTCCAAATGCAAAGAGTGACGATGTCAATTCCCAAAGCAAATGCTCTCTGATAAATCAAACCATGCAGGAGTTTGAACTGTTCAGTCTGTCTCCAGACTCCTGGTTTGGCTTGGAAAAGGAGCCAAATGAAGACTGAGGGTCGTGGTCAGTTTGTAGCCACATAGAAGCAGGGCATTTTGGTCTTGAAGAGTTTACAGTCCACCTGCATTATAATTGCTGGTGCTGCATGGAACGGAAACCAGCAGAAGCCATTGTAAAGCCTTCCACCATCTTAAAAAAACCCAAAATAATACATACCTTGATCTGTACATTTCATTTAATGTGTTGATTTCATTAGATCACTGAGAATTGTTTAATTTTAGATAGTTAATCTGAATAACAAGGCTAAACAGCAGTTTAGCAGTTCAGAGAAAATAGAGTAAAAGCATTCAATTAATTATGACAAAAAAATCTAAGACCATTTGCCCTTTTTCTTCAATAAAGCTTGGATTTGATGCAGAAAATTCCCTTAACTCCTGTGTGAAAACTAATATTGTTTTTATCACAGTTTGAACCAGCCTTGCAAAATTCTATTCATTGCTGATGAAGAATATTAGGAGACATGGACATGAGAAATAACAGCTTTATGAAAGCAAAGTACAAGCGTGGGTCAAAAACAGGAGGGAAGAATAAGGGGCAGAAAAGGCAGTATGTGACTAAAAAGCAGAGTACAACAGCAGGCAATGTGTTTTTTTTCCCCAAGACATTCTGGAGGATTTGGCCCCTTGTAAGTCTGTCACTGCTTAATGGGGATTGCGGTGCAATCTGCACAGTGAGGCCTTGGGGTAAATAAAATGACAACATGTGCAAAATGTTTTCATTTCTCATGCATAATAAGTAAAGAGGTGTTAATTATGATAAGGCAGGAACCTTGGGTAGTGTCCCTCTCCAGACATGGGTGAGGGGGATATCTCCATTTGTGAGAGGGATACATATTCTGAAGCCTGGATAGCTCTGATGCATCAATGTAGTTATGGGTTGCCTGAAGTCTTACACTTTGTACAGTAAAGACATAATTATGTTTTTTCTTTTTATTTTTCTCCTATATTTCAACATCTGATGATTATGCAAGAATGCAGAACTATGGATGTTGGTCATATCCTGCATATTTTCTCCCCTTTTCCAAGCCTCTTTGTTTGCTTTTTGCAATGTACTTTCAGTGACACATTCCATCTGGTTCTGCTGTATTGCACGATCCAAGATAATACTTAGTGTCATCAGACATCAAGATGGGACATATCACAGCTTGTTACCAGTGTGTGTGCCAAGGGCCTTAATCTTCTCCTTCAGAATTCCAAATAATTTCTTATTACTTTTTAAGTTTTAGAGTGTTAAGCATGCCAGGGAACTATATTTTCATGTTAGGGCTGATCCTGCACTCAAGCAAGTTTTCTTAAAACAAATTCAGGGATTTTTGTACCAAATATACCATGACTGGGCTAAAAATCAGGTGAGCAGCTGTTTCTTCCTGAATCACCCAGTCGCATCCCAGCCACCCTGATTATGTTCCAGTCCAGCCCATTTTCCTGCCTGATACTCTTCCTTTGGAAGGAAGAGATATCCTCAGGGCCCATTTGGGGCAAATTTGTATTGCTGAGCTGCAGAAAAACCAGCTAGTGCAGAGGCAATGGAGAGAGCCTGTCATACAAAAGCATTCTTTACACATCACCTGATTGTTTTGTCCTGTATTTGAGTTTGAAACCATGGTATTTTTAACTATGACTCATGAAATTTGTTCTATTGCTGATAGTCTGTGGTTGGTAAATTTTATGAGTCTAATCAGTCTGGGAGCTGTATGCAAAGTAAAGCTAAGCCAATAGAATCTAATTTCTGCATAGAATAGGGATAGATAACGTAAGGAGACTTTGTCATGTCCAAAAGCACGTAAATTCATCTGACATTACAGGCACAGTGATTGCACACACACACACACACACACACAAACAGGACTTCCTGCTTTTGTGTTCTGTTTCCCATGTAGGTTGTTTATTGCTGTCATTGTTTTCTTTAGTCAGGTGGATGCATTGCACTGGGGCCCTACAAAAGAAAAAAAGTCAGTTGTCTCACAGAATCCACAGAAATGCCTGAGCTCAATCAGGGGAGAGACCCCAAAGGGCTTCAGTGTGGTCACACGGAGCAACAACAGAGAAATCTCCCCTGCTGGGTGCTGTTGAGGATTATACCCTCCTGCGGATGCCCTGCTAATCTCATAATCCCTAACCTATGACTTACCTCTGATCTCCTCTCACTCCAAATTATTTTGACTGCAAGTAAGAGGAAGTTTGGAGAAGAGGAATAATTATGAAAAACCGTTTCCATTAAGCTCCTAAAGCATTTTTAGCCAGTTTAACAGAGCTGTTAATGAGAGTGGTAGACAAGGTCTTGGGAGGCAGTGTAGATGTCTTTAATCCTTCTGCACCCTTTTCCTTATCTCCACCACATCTGCTGAAGCAAACAGGCAAACAAGATGTTTCCAGTATGCACTTAACACTTCATATGCTGCAATAAAAAAAAGAAAAAGAGAAATGCTTTATTTTTTCATTGATTTAACAGTTTTAAGTGATGTAATATATATGATACAAAATATTCCCTCCACATACACAGAGAGACTTGTAAGTGTTAGGTTTGGTTACTACTAAAAAGAAAATCCATTTTACCAAAAGTAGATCAATTTTTTTTTCCATAAAACATGGGTTGTTCTATTATAGCCCTGAAGTAAGCCTTTTACACTAGAGTGAGGAGATGGTAGAATAGCCTTTCTGGTTTTGCCTTTTTATGTATTTCAGAGATAATCCCAAATTAAAATAGCCTAGAGTGTAAAAAAGACTGGCTTCATTTAATTCTTATTTACAAATAGACATAACTGTAGTTTTCTTTTATTTTGTTCTTGAAAAGGCTCGAAAACATGGATTATCTTGTTCTACATATTTATTTTTACATAGCTCCTATGTAAAAGTAATCTTTAAAAGAGCTTTTTCTGTCTTGTTTTTAAATCATAATATTTAAAATATTTGCCATTTTCAAAGCAGTTCCCTTCTTCATCTCTCCCCCAAAGTATTGTACTTCCTTTTGTTCTAGTGGGGTTTTTTAATAGTATGAAAAAGACAAGAAAAATATGTGCATTCCAAAAGTAATAATATTTTTTATTATTACTGAAAAGCTACAATTAAACAAGAATTGTAACAACAAACTTGTAAGAACATTTGATAGAAGAAACTTCACGTAATAGAGATTTTTTTTCAACTTAGCAGAAATGAGGGAATGTAGCTTGTCATGAGAGAAGTACAGTTGGAATTCATTACCACACATTATTGAATAGTGCCCTTTCTCCTTCGAGGCTATTTGCTATTTGAACTGCATGTTTTTGGTGTGATAGTTGTTTTTTACTCTAAATTCAGCTTAGTGCTGTGATCTAAACTGTGGTCTTAAGATGTTGCAGTTAGATAATTTGTAACAGGTAAAATGACAAATATCCATGATTATGTCCCACAATTTTTTACAAGGCTATCAATACTGCTCTTTGAAAACTGTCCCTACTGCTTGTCTGCTGAAGGCAGATTTAGCCCTTCTGGAATGAAGTTCTTGCAATATTTCATATGATGGTTTGTGCACAAAACTGTACTATCATATTAAAAACAGGAGTATGTTTTGTCATTTTACAAATCCAAAATGATAAATATCACTACCACTAAAACTGTAATTCATTTAATGGTGTCACATCCTTTTAAAGGTACTGGTACTCTGGATTATGTCCCTTCCTTGCTGTTATATTAGAACAGTGATATAAAATGCACCATTGACTTTGCAGGAAAATATAATTAAAGCAGAGTGCTTTATCTTTTTCATTCCTTTGACCTCTCCTTTCCAGCCGTAACTAGTTTTACTGTAGTTATATTCTCCTTCTCCTAAAGCAAAAGTAATTGATCTACTGGCAAGATTTGTACTACCTCATATTACAAAAAGTACTTGATTTGGCTTCAAATGGCCTTGTGATTGAGTGATTGAAAAATAATCTGAGACACTTTATCAAAGATCAAACAAATGCAAACTGCACTAACCATTAGCCAACTGTTTGGCCTAGGCTGAGTCACCCAGTCATGTCCTGGGCTCCTGAGCTCAGTATGTCACCTGATCACTGCTGGAGTGGGGCACCACAGCTTTAAATAGACTGCAATACGTCTTTATAACCAAGTTTGAGTTTAATAATAGATAGGTGTGGTGCTGGCCTTGTGATTTTGCTGCTGTGGTAAAGAATGGGGTTTTTAAAAGCACAAAGTAAATTAAGAGTAACTGACAATCTAGAGGAGATGGCTGATGATGGATGTGTAAGAAGTGCCTGCTTCTTGAAAAACTTCCAGCTTGTGGTTTCACACCTCTAAAATGGCAGTGTGCTCTCTCCCAGCTACAGATGGTCAGGGAATGCTGGACTAATGTAAACACTGTAATGCAATGCAAACACTGCCAGCTCTAACATGAGTGGCAAAGTGGTGATCAACTGATGACCATGTGCTCCTGTACAAGTGCCTCAGATAAGCATTGTCCCCTCCAATCCTCTCCTTTATTCTTTTTACAGCCCAGAGGCTAAGACAAATATTACAAGTTTCTAGTTAAGAAAGCAAAAACAAAAGCAAACCCAAACAACTGAAAACAAAAACTAAAAAACACCTAATGTGATTGAGTGGCACTCAGAGAAAGCTCCACATCCCCTTCCTCTATGGATGAATCCTCCTTGGTATCCTCCACATCCCCTTCCTCTATGGATGAATCTTCCTTGGTATCAATACCCATATGAGGATGTTTTAAACCAGTTCAGAGTAATTAGTGGGGACATGGGGTCACAAACCAGCAGGAAAATCTTTGTAGGAAACAGAAACTAGCAAGCTCAGAGGGACTTTTTCATACAATTTCCCGAACTCAGAGGTAATTCTGATGACACAGAAAGGGGGTAACTGAGGGGGGAAAAGGCCCTCAAAATGTGTGTACTTTTTCAGCTCTTCACTCTTTGCACTTCAATATGAGGCTTTTATTAATTAACTGGGTTAATTGATTGTTACTGATGGTGGTTGGGGGAGGGGAGAGGGGCAGGGCAGTGGTATTTCAATAGATAATTTAAATGGAAAAATTCTACTTTGAGACCAAGAGCTTAAGATTAATGCAATTTGCAAGCTCAGTTATTATTACTATGACTATATATATATATATATATATATCTCCTATTATTGCTTATTGTTTCAGCTCTGGTGTGGCTGACTCTAGTTGAACACTAACCAGGTTGCTGTACTGGGACCTCAAGGATAAACATGTGGGTTCCATCTTCTCCTGATCCACTGGTCTTTGTCCCAGCCTTGGAACCTCTGAGACACTTCTTAGATAACATGAATATCTGTTATCTCTTCACAGAAATGGGGCTAAATGGCCCCTAGGCTGTCCTAAGCTTCCAGACACCACAGTGATTTAAACACACCGAATTCCTTAAATCTAGCCCACAGCATCCTGGATTTATATATTACTCTTTAGTAATACAGGACAGATGAAAGTTAACAGACTCCTAAGATGTATATAGGTTTCTAAATACAATTATCCTCCAGTTCAGTTAGCACAGGAAGGATACAAAACTAGACAAAATAATAAACACACATGCCTCTGCTTACTTCCCTCATTTTTTTGTTGTTGTTGATATTTCAGAATCTTTTTGTCTTTACTCTCTGAACTGTCTGTGATTTGGGGTAATACCTGTTCTTTGGATCCTCTTTTGAATATTATTGAATCTCTCCTCTCTACACAGCCATTTTTTTCCTTGGCTAATTCTACTTTGAAAGAAGCAATATCTTCTCTCGCACAAAAAAAAAAAAAATAGTCTTTAGGTTTGAAATCACTTTTACTTAAAGGGTTGCAATATGACATCCAATTCCTTTGTTTTGTCTTGGGAATAAATTCCAGTTCTCTGAGCTCCAGCTCCCTGAAAGAGAAGGTGGACAAAACTTACCCCCAGCAAACTACTTTTTTTTTTTTTACATTTCCCCACCTATTTTCATTTTAATGAAGGTTTCTCAGGGTAATGTGCCAGCATCCCACTGAATTTCAGCTAAGTATGGCGGTAGAAAGACAATAATGAAGGCACTCAGCACTACAATCACACTTGAGCTTGAAATCTTGTGGATAACCTACTAAATTAAATTACAGTTCATATGTAATCACATCATAGAAGCAAAGGGCACCGGGGCACAACAGGAACTGGGGACTTGCTGGTGTCTGGGAGCACCAGGGGCTCCCCAGTTAGGGCAGGATCAGCCATCCTGGGCCAGGGCCCATCTGAGCCCCCAGCCATGAGCTGGGATGCTGGGAGACACTGGGGCAGCCTCAGCCCCAGACATTGGGCCCCTCCCTGGGGAAAGGGATGGGCCAAGGCTGGGACAGATTGTTAATCCATGGATGGGCTGATCATCAGGGCCAGGCCTGGTGATGGTGATCAGGAGGACACACTGCCCTGGGATGGACAGACACTGCTCTCAGGATCCTGACTGGCAATGTGGGCATCTTAAGCTGTGCTGTCAATTCATGACTGTTAGCAAATTGCAGATACAGGAGTAGTGGGTTTTCCTCATTTCAGGTTAAGACCAGATATGGATCAGAGCCTTACATATCCTGTACTGTATTACATCCTGAGCAAATTTTGTGCTGGCTGTGGGCCAGGAAGTAATTTTCCAGCCATTTTTCCAGTTGCACACTGGAGTGCCTTGAATGTAGCCTTTATACTCCTCTAACACCAGGCCTTGAAACAAAGGCTGTGTGTGCTCTACAAAGACATTTTGTTATAACTAGGTGGATTGTATTTACAATTGGGATTACAGTACATGAGACTCAAGATCCAGAAATAGAAATGAGAAAACCTCTTTCTGATTATATTGAATAAAATATCCCCCGTAGGATTTGTTGTATACATACATAGTCATCATGTGGCTTACTGGGAAAGCTGGGGCTTTAGTCTTGTAAGGATCCTGGCACATCTGCAATTATACCAGTGAGGCAGTTTCAATACAGTACAAAAAAATGCTATACATGTTACTTTTAGAGCTGCCATAGAAGTACTAGATATTCTGTCATCTCAATACTTACTTTCATTTCACAAGAGGACAAAATCAAGAGATTTGCAAACCTTCCTAGGAATGGAAATTATAAAATTCTTAGGAAAAAATATTATTTAAAAAATCTGGAGTTCATTGACATGTTTTCTTTTGCCTATTTAAAGCATGACAATGGTTTGTGTCTATTCATTTCAACACTGAACTGCAGATCATGACTGTGTATCATCTTGAGGGAGCTGTAGTACCAAATCTCATTCATTCCCACATTGTGAGCAGGATCCTTGGCTTGAGTCCATCTTCTGTAATGCCTTCTGAATCCCAGGGCTTCCAAGATAAATCCTACAGTTTTGTTCAGATAGGCGTCATGTGTATTATTAAAAAAAAAAACCCAACAAAAAAAAAAAAAACAACCAAAAAAAACCCCAGGAAGCCAACTTCAGCAAAAGCACAAGAGATAGGAAGTCCACAGCTATAGACCATGGAAGTCCTGTGCATGTGCTTATTCATGACAGCTCAAACCCCCCCCCCCCAAATTCAGACAAACCTTTGGAATAATTCAGACTGGAAATACATTCTAATTGTATCCAACCACTCAAAAATAAAATATTACACTTTGATTTTTATGGACTTGAGAAAAAAAAAATTCTGCATGATATGCCTCTTTACAGAGCATCCAATACAAAAAGTCAGATGACAGAAGAGATTTACAGCCATTACTTCTGTCCAGGATTTCTGACAGGAAAATGGATTAAATGCTTTTAAATGCACGAGTGGTGACTTTAGCTCTGGGCAAGCATCCTCTTCTGTTCCTCCCTCTTCCTATACTGCCTTTGGTGCACCTTTTTTGCTGCTCTTCAGTTGGAGGCTGCTGCCTGTCATGGTTGAAGGGTGCCTGGCCAAATTTCTCTAATTTCTATATAGGAACATATATTTAAATAACTTTACTGATATTAAGTGAAGCAGGTGAGAAAATCTTAGATGGTAGTGGGACTGGCAAACGAGATGTCTGATGGATTGGCTGATTGGATGGAGAGGCAGTGGTGAGCAGCCAAGAACAGGGTTTGAAACCCCTTCCACTGGCACAGGGGCAGCTGGGAACAAACCACCTGTAGCCACATTTTGCTGAAGTGCATGGTGTGTTTGTGCTCATGTGATCCACAGTTTTAAGAGTTCTGCTTTTCTATCTTATGCTACCACTGAGTAAAATAGGACTGCTTAAATAAAATACATATCTGCGCTGCAAAAAAGACACGGTGCTCTTCTGTTGTCATTTTGTAGGGGGGGTTGGATGGCTTTTTGTATCTTTGCTTGATTTTTTTCTGTGTTTTGTTTTTTTTAAAAACATATGTTGCTGACTGTAATCAACAAAAGTAGAGTTGAGAGAGAAATTTCAGGTGTCTTAAGCTGAATCTTCTGAATGGGGTCTCATACCCAAGGGTGAAAAACTCCACTCCTCAAACCAGAATATTTTGAATTCAAATCAGTCTGTGGATGCTGACTACATTTTCTAAATATATTTTATTAAATACATGTGTCTCAATTATTTTTGCAGCATCAGGCTCTTGCATAATGAAGCAGTCTGCCATTTATATCAATGAATGTTATTTTCTTGCAGAGTGAGCTTCTGGTAAGTATAGCCATTCAGGTGATCTCCTGCAATTTGGAGGCCTGCATAATCCCAATATTTATTAGTGTGCCACTGTCTGATAAAAATATTCCTTATATGGATAAGACATTTACAAGGAATGTATACTTTTAATAACTACAGTACTCTGACAAATACCAGTTGCATTTGAGTATGAGTTTTCAGACTGACAGGGTTGTCTAGAACCTTTCAAGATATTCGCTGTAATTCCAAGTTGGTAGGGAAGATGAAACAGAACATTCTTCCACGTCTCAATTTGACTTTAAAAACCTCAGAAGTTCAACATCAGATGATTTAGACTAGATTGTGTGGTTTATATCAGTTGATAATAATGTACACTATGCCATCAAATCCTGGGCATTTTATCATTCTGTATGAGCCAGAAACATTGGAAAATATTAGAGTGGGTGCCCTGGAATCACAGAAATTAAACAGCTGGTAAGTACTGTAACTTAAAAGAGTTTCAGAAGAGTGTGCCTTCCTAACCACGTCTGTGTTTTTTTCACCTGATTTATTCAGTGTAGCCTGAATTTTTTCTGCTTCCCTATATATCCCTATAAATGTGCTGCATCTTGTAGACTATTTTGCTCATTCTGATACACATTTATACTCATGACAGAAAGCTACCAGTTTTCTGTCATGCTGGGACATCTGGGACATTTCCTGACTCTGGGGACCAATGACCAAGAATCCAAGGATTTCTATTTTTGCTAAGGTGTCTTTTCTTCTGTCTACAATGATTTGGGTTGCTGCTTCATTCCAGCCCTATGAAAGACAGCATATTCCTTTACATGTCTCATGCAGCAATTGACCATGTTTTTAATTTGTGGTTTTTCCCTTTTATTCCTTCAAATGTAAACTACTACTGGGTGTACAAAACTGGATGGTTGGAAATGTTGCTAGCCTTGTAGGCAGCTGTGTGTTTCTGTCATTAGAGCAATGACTTGGGATTGAGGCAGTGCCAGCGTTCTTGCTTACTGGGGAAAATCTGCTGCCTGGCCCCTCTCTGCCCTGCACGCTTTAGCCTCCTCTACTCCTTCTTTTGTCTATGTTGGGTATAAGATCTTTGAGGTAGGGGCTGCCTTTGACTAAATATTTGGACAAGATACAGCATAATGCAATCTAGAGATTTTTTGGAACCACCAGGAACATAATCATGTAAACAGGACTGTTTTATATGCATCAGGATTTTATCTTTTAGCTATTTACTGTCACGCCCCAGTGTGGGGCTGAAATGCTATTTTCCTCATGCTGTATGCATGCTGCAGAGTCACTGTGACAAATCATTCAGGAGCTGGAGCTTTTCCCCTCCACAGAAGAAATATTGAGCTAAAATGAAGGCCAGTACATGCTTAATTGCTGATACTAAACCATCTTTCATACATATACTGTGAACATGAAACATATTGGATGGAGCTGCTGTCTGGCGCATTTTCATAATATGTGAAACTAGTAAGGAAGAAACAGATGGAAGAATTGCAGTGGGAGAATTGCCTTATTCCCTAATTAACTTGATAACAATGCAGAAGAATAGCAATATTCAGGTTTTGTGGAAGACTACCAGGTCAGTATTCTCCTAGATGGAAGACAGATAGCTAGGACATGCAAATTACTAACCAGGATATACATATATATACAGTCTTATATTAACCATTCATATTTATCAGGAGAAGCTTATAAAGCAGCTGTCATTATGGTTCTTTTCTCCATCAGATATTCTGTTCTATTGCATTGTATAATGTGACTTTGCATATCAGCACAATGCCAGGCATAGAGCTGGAGGAAATTACTCTCTTTTCCAAGGATTTTCTGAAAAAACATGGTTCTGTGAAAAAAGTTATGAAATGAAGGTGAATAGGATCATTATTTTTGTTATTAAAATGGATCTAAACCAACAAAATGACTGAATGTCCCTTTGGACCAACTCATTCTTTATCTAGGAGAGCTGGATTAAAATCCTTTTTGTACCTTTAAAACCACACCTCTGGACAATTCAGTTGTGTAAATCTGTGTGTACAGAGTTTTACTCTCCTGTGGTTATAGATCTGCTTTGTGTGCTTGACTAGAAGTGCAGCTGGCCAGGAACTTGAATTCTGGTGCCTCACAGCTTGCACAGTCCCTCAGCTGGAGCAGAGCTGGAGACAGGCGCAGCCTGGGGCTGGGGTTTCCTCACAGCACCCTAACGCCCCTGCCAGCAGCCTGAGGTGCTACTCTCACCTGCTTCTGGCTGAAAAGACTCAGCATGACCAAAGCTAAAAGACTGCAAGAGAGGGGGAGCAGTCTAACATATATCCAGTGGTTTGATGGCTAAAATCCTTTTTCTCGGAGCTGGGGGATGTGAGTCCAAACTGCCACAGGCAGAAAATAAGATGCACCTGGATGTCTTAATCCTGGTCAGAGCGTATAAAAATCACAGAATTACTGAACAAAGTTACAGCTATTGTCCAACAGCTTTCTACACTTAAAACTTCTGCTCCTTTATATATTTTTCCCCAAATTCTTTCAAAAGCAATGAAGGGATTTTAATTTAGATTGCATGGAAAACCTTCAAATTCATCTTCTATTTCCTGCTTTCTTTGGCAAGAAAAAAGGAACCACTTCATTAATTTTGGTCCAAATCAAGATGCTTTACTTGTGTGTTTTCTTCTGGCTGTAGATCTATAAACCCAAATATTTTGTCAGTCCCAGTCTTAGCAAATGTGAGAGCATGGGTTTAGTACCATTCTCTTTCTAAAGGATTTCCTCTGGTCAAGCTGCTGTATAAGACCCACCAAAGTAAGATTCTACCCTTTGTGTGACATATAAAGAGACTTTATCGTGTGTAAATCATGTTTTCCGAAAGTTTGGTGAGCAGCACAGTGAGCCCAGGTGTTCCATTTAGGCCCTCCAAAAACCAATGCAGTGAGAAAAATGAGGGGAAGAAAGGAGGAATATTCCATGCAATTATTTTTCTCCTCTACTTTTGAAAAAAATGCTACTCTCTTGACAGGGGACAAGGGTGTTTGCTTTTTACATTTCTCTCTCTCTGCTCCCCATCCTCCAGAATAACATACAAAACCACTTTTAAGTGAAGCCTGACCCATTTTGGTTGTGGTTTTTGTTTGTTTGTTTTTTGTTTTTTTTTTTGTTTTTTTAATTGGCTTCATGGCATCAGAGCAATTCTGCTGTTTTAAAAGGTTTATTAGCTGTAGTCTGTGGAGCAATTGCTGATAATCTCTGATGAGCTCTTTGGCATCATATGCTTGGGAGTGATGGCCCAATCCTACAATGGAAGAGGGCTCAGAAGGCAAGTGATGGGCTCCCGAGGCTCAGGGAAGAATGCAGGGAGTGACCACAGTATTGCACATCAGTGAGTTCATCTTAACACAAAGTAGGGTGCCCTTTGTTTGGATAACTTCCTGGATCAGTTGAGTGGATCAGCTGATACAGTGATTTTTCCCTGAGTTAATCAAAAAAGTGTGAATGTCTTCTTCAGTGAGCAAGATCAGCACAGGGAAAGGGTATACATGTCTTAGCACAGAGTATGAAAACTGAATGATCAATAAAATGAACTTCAAAGAGCAACACGCTTGAACTGGCTTCAACCTGTGCATTACTTCCCTGTGACTGAGGATGCCAAACATCCCGAAAGAGTCCACAGGGAGCTGGAAATGGTAATGATATGTGTATTGTGATCCAGTTGTGTGCTGCAATGACTATATTGTGCTTGTATTCTGATTTCAGCAGTGTTGTATCCCTCTGCTAAACCAAAATCCTAACATCTAAATCTTCAGATATTAAAAGTACCATTAAACATTAAACCCTCTTTGGGCCTAATTTTAAAAATAGACTGAGCAGACACTATTGTACTTTGACACTGCATCTTGGTTCTCCTCCTTATTTTTCACTGCTAAATCAAGCTTGTAAAAACTGAAAAGCCCATTTGTTATTTTCCCAATATTTCCTTTTCAAGGAAGTTACTGAAAAAGTCAGAAAAATTTTTGCAATGAGGAATTACAGTGTGCACCATACCAGCTCTGCACAAGGACACAACCTACTCTAAGAGAGGTTCTAAAATTCCAGTTATTCTAGCTACTCTGTTATCATGCCTGAGATTGCACCACCATTGTGTCTTTGAGAGGAAGCAGAATCTTCATCAATGATCACCCAGCTTCCTCCTGGAGGGAGCTATCCTACTGGAGGAAGAATGGGCCAGAGGAGCTCTTCTTCACCTAGCTGCTGTTGACATGTCTGGCCACTCATGTGAGAATTGATTCAACTTTTATTCTTCTCTGAAATTTTCATGGCTGTTCTAATGAATGCAAATTACTGTGTATTTTTAAAATCTTGGCAGTTCATTTGCACAAGTAACTATCTGAATCAATCACTTCTACTTTTTTACTCATTTTATACTATAAGATTTTGGAATAGGAATGTTAAAATCTCAGATGTCGAGCTTCACAGGTAGGAAAAGTCATAATTAAGGCTCTCTGCATCATTTACTAAATGACAATATACTGGTTTTTTGTGAGTTCTTATGATGCAGTATTGGAAAGGCAAATCATAAGCCTCATTTTAGTTGTAAGTAAAAACTATTGACATACTTTAGTTGTAATTACTTTCTTAATCGTGTTTATCTGTTGCTGAATATATTTGAAACATATTTTCAGATACATTCTTCAGATTTTTTTTCTGTCCTGTCCTTTTGGACAGAGGCATCTGTCAAGTTCTGAGCTTAGAATTTCTGAGTTCTTGTCACAACTTGGTTGTTGATTAACTGGAAGATGTGCCTGCTTCTCAGTCTGTAGATAAGGACAACAGTTTTTTAAAAATCTCCTTTTAATAGTTTAAAATGATCAGTTAACATTTGAAGATATAAACTGTGTAGGAGAATAAAGCGTTTTTATTTGGCAGTCTTTTAAATATTATTGCTCACCAGAAGCAATTAGAACATGATGCACCCAGAGCTGCACTGAACTGTTTATGAACAGTTTATTTCTATAAGAAATAGAGTTCTGAATTTCTTCCAATATTTTATGACTTACAGAAAGCCTTCTATAATGAAAGAATACCATTTTGAAGTTATAACAATTTTATGTCTTCATCAACACTGTACTTTGTTTGATATGGAAAAAGTAAAAAATGTTGACTATTTAAAACCAATTTAAATAACACTTTTCCATTAAAAAAATTAAATAAAATTAAGATGAAACTGGAATTATTTCCAGAATACCTACCAGAAAACAGTGATCTATAACTGTGTTTAATTACTATTTTCTACAGGAGCATGTTGTAAATTACTGAAAAATTTACTGGTATATACTTTGGTATATTTAGGAGTGAAATACTCATGTCCAAATAAAGTGAATAAAGCAGCCTACCTTCTGATTTCTCAATTGCTACTTTCTGACAATTTCAGACTGGTTTTAGTGTACTACAAGCTTAGTTACATTGTATCACTACAATGTTCCCTGCATATTTATTTTCCTTAGGGTCTTCCAAAGGCCAAGAGGCAACATTTGGTAATATTTACATTATGTGGTGGTCACATATTTTCAAGGAAGTAGTTGAAACTACCATTTTTGTGACAAGAATGACACTCAAATCATTGTGCAAAACCCAGATATAGTATAAAATATATGTATTCAATAAGCAAATGAAATGCACAGAGTTACATATGCAGGGATTTGACAAGCTAGGATCCCTCACACCCTCTTTGTCCACTGAAGCTGTTGAGTCAGTCAAAGTTTAAAATAATGTTAACTGAGTCTTTAAGTCTCCAGAGGCTTGTCAATGCTAAGTCCTGAAAATTTAGTCTAATGTCAAGCCAGCTGTGGTCAGCCCTCACCAAAAATTGCTTTTTCCCTGAACTACTCATTTAAAATGTCAGCTGGCCAGCAACCAGCATGTATGCAATGCATTGTGTATTGACATTGTGTAGCTGATAGGGAACTTAATGTGATTGTCAAGGCAAACTTGGGGAACATCCCAAATGATGTCTTAACACCACTGGAAAGATCAGGCTACTGAAATGGAAATAACTCCACAGCATAATGTCATTTTTACTTGGTTGTGTAAATATTAAGAGAACCTTAAAATTATGCCCAGAGACAAGCTCACTTCATTTAAGACCTGTGTTTACTCTCAGAGAAAAAAAAATCTCCCTCTATTTTGCTTTACACCAGGTCTGAAAAGGAAATACTCATACAAAAGTATTTGCTTGAGTGTCTGCCAGGGAAATCTACCTCTTCTTTGATGGAAGATGCTGTGAGTTTCCAGAGAGAAGCATGATAATCTTCAACCCTCACTCCACACCTAGTGCCTCTTCACAAGCACTGCATGACGAGTGGATGTACCTGCTATGCCCTTCTCTGGGACTACCTAGGAGTGACTGAAATAAAGAGCTGAGAAGTGGACAGAATTCAATGGAAAGAGAGAGTTTCCATGTGTGCTGAGCATTCCGAGTCAAGGCTGCACACACCACCCACTGCGTGGATACCACCCTGCTTTGCCTCCAGGGGCTGCAGTGCAAGACCAATCTGGCCACCATGGTTCAGCACCTGATTCTTCTCTTGCACCTGGCTATGCAATGGAAATGGTCTGTTATCTCCAGGGAAGACAGACCATGTTGAGAACAAATGAACTAAAGATGAATTAGGTCCAACAAGCTGTGCTAGATGTAAGGGGGTTTTTTTTCAATTTCTACATGTTTTTATGTGAAGTGATTAAAAATGGCAATCTTTTCAAACCAATCCTTTCTTCACATGATGGAGCATTATAGATTTTCTCCAGATTCTGTATTATTTGTATTTCCTAAAGCTTTTAACAAGCTTACATGAATTTCTCTTTGCCTGGAATCATGGATGTTTTTTCCCAGAATAGTGAAGCTGTTTCACAATCACTGGCAGACGTGAGGCCAATAAGATAACATTTCCCACATACTTCACATTCCAGTGTTTTGGAAGGGAGCTTTTAGATATGGTTTCTTAAAAGCAGTTGGAGGTTTGAATTAAAATGTCCTTGAATGTGGCTCCAAGTCTCAGTCAGTCCATTTCTTGAAACACTGAGTAATTCTGATGTGTTGACAGAGTATGGCAATACAAATCCATTAGCAAAAGTCAGCACCTGTCAATAGAAAGCAAGAAACTCTTGTATGCAGCTGCAGCAGATAAAAAATCCAAAACCCCAAAAAGACAAGAAAAGGAAAACTTAAAATGTAGAAACTCCTAATTTTGCAATAAATTAAGAAGGGCATTTTTTTTACTTGCTTTTGCCCAATCTAACACAAACCTTCCCCAAGGAGTAGGAGTTCATATGCTAATTCCCAGTCTTCTCATGATGTCATTCTTCTATTAATATGTCAATTTATTTTTTTCAAAAAAAAACCCTTTTTTGCTTTCAAATGAGAGATTGCCTCATCATCCATGAGCAAAGAAAGCAGATTAATTTTATTTTAGTGTATTAAGTAAAACTTGGTGAAACATAAGGTTTTTCCTATTAGGTGTAAAATTCTGCACTGTCTAACTGGAAACAGAGAAATGGATTATATTTCCTCCTGAGTGCACTAGGGAAGAACACTGGTCATTCCACTTGTGCACAGAAAATGACCATTTCAAAGCAACCCTTCTAAAGGCAAAGTGTTATTAGCCTGGCTTGTCATCACTGTGTGATATGTGTGCTTTCTTAAAACTTCCAGATACTAATGGTGTGTAAGAATCTCACATGTATGGAGATCTACATCCCTTCAAATCTGACACTGCAGAGGTATTGCATGAAGCTTTTTCCTGCTTCTCCTTCATCTCTGTAATATCAGAGCATTTACACTTGGGTGTTTGACGGAAATTGATCATGAGGGCCCATTCACCTTCAGGGGAGGTGTTATGTTTCAGTATGGTGATTTGGCTTAATAAGGTAGTTAGGCTTTTAAAGTGGTTTTTCTTTTCCTGTTTTTAATGGTGACACCTGTTTACCTTAGCCAGAGCAAGGTGTTAAAAAAAAAAAAAAAAAAGTGTAGTTTGCTGTGGTCAGTTGTTGAGTTCCTGAGGAAGTTCATTCCATGGTTTGTGTGTTATCTCTGGGAGAGCTCTCCCCTGCAGAGAGGGAGGAGTTACCCTCTGCTACAAAATTCCTTTCTGCTTAAACCCTGATGTCAGCTGCAGCTGTCGCCACAGCACTTGAGCTGGGTTTTTGGATTCGCTCAACTTGAGCCACAAAGCGCTGTGAAGGTTTTGCAGTTGCATAGATTGTCTGTGGGAAGTGTTGTCAAAGGCAGCCCATCTAGCCTGTGCTGGTGAACAGAAAGGTCTCTGTTGACAGCAGATCTCTTCAGCTTATCTTTAGTGGGGGTTGTTTCAACAAGCAGGGGAATTCCAGCAAAACACAAAGACAAGGTTTTACCTATCTGTTAAAAAGTAATAATTTTTTCTCAAGGCTCACAACCTTGTGAATTCTCCATAAAAATTTTGGGTAATTAGAGGGGCACAGTGATCTTGCAGGGCAGCTCTGTGCAGAAACATTGGGGCTGGGATCTGATGGAATGAATCCATGCAGTGCCAGCTTTGGCTAAAGGCAAGCATAGGGAGAGCTGAAGGCCTTGGATGAACAGCTGCTTCCAAGCTGCAAACCAGATAACTCCAAACACTCAAGGGGAGGTATGGGGATACCATGGAATTCCATGGGAATTAAGAGACATTACTGTCTAAGTCATTGTCTTCCACTTAGAGGACAATTGACTCTGAGGTTTCCAGATGAGACTTAAAGCCACCAGGGCAAGAGGAAGCTTATTGGCCACTGTGTAATCAAGAATAAAAGTGTGCAGGAATCAAAGACTACATAGGAAAATGTAAGGCTGCTTTTATAACCTGATGAGAAGGCCACTTACTGCTGAAAGCTGGTCTTGCAGTCAATGTAATCCCAGTTTAGCTTCAGAGTTGAATGCTTTTGATGAGGAGTAGAAACTCAAGGTAAATCAGCTCCTTGGCTCAAAGCTGAGGCAGTGGTTGAGTTTTAGTGTGAAATGTTACTCAGTTACTTTATGTGGGTTATCTGGTGCTTTCAGGAGAGAGAGTAAACTGGACTTAAGCTCCCACTGTCAAAAATGGCAAATTGTTCTCTCATCCTAATGATTTTGTCTCTTCCCCTGGCTTGAATCTAGCCTGATTGCCTGTGATTTGAGTTAGCTCATCAGTTCCCTCTTTCCTTAAAACATAATGCATCTGGGCAAGTTTTTACTGTGCTAATGAATCAAACTGGGTTATGGAAGGTCCAGTGGGCTCCAAAGCTGGTATGAACACATGGTGGGATCGTGTGACTGTGAGTGTGGGAGAGGAAGAGAAAAAAGAGAGATAATTTGGAGGGAGGGTACATTTACTGTCTCAGAGTGATTAGATAGACTGCACAGCTAAGATAACCTATTGATTTTGCAGAGAAGGATTACGAGGATTAAGCTCTGTACATACCAGACCACTGCAGGTTTCCCCACAAGTGGAAAACAAGGTGGGAGGATTGTTCCTTGCCTGAATAGACTTCCTGCATTTATTTCTTGTGAGCTGCTTCCAAATATGCGGACCAATGCGGCTACTGGTTTTGACTTTTGCCACACTATATACAGCCTTTTAAGAGATTGACTATAATGCCTTCCTTGCAGGGTCTGTAAGTACCTTAGTCTCTCACAGACATGAGGTCTGTGCTGTCCATTCAGTATTGGTTATGATGGCACAAAAATCACATTTCAGCTCTTTCCCACTTCTTTGGGTTTGTCTGTAATTTGCTCTCTCTTCCATTCACTGGCCACCGGCAAGAGGTGTAGCCCAGCAGGATGCCTCTGACACAGGCACATTTTCTGTGAGCTTGCTGGGACAATGGGAGACTGGCAGCCCCTCCTCTTTCATGTTCCAGGTATTGCTGCCAATATTTGGCTGTTCTGTATGCAGAATCACTGTTGCCTCTAACTGTTGGGCACAAGAATGGATGAAATATAACCAGGGCATTTTGGAGCTGGGAATTTCTTGGTTACTGCAGTCTTGGCTACTTTCTATCTTCTATGCATTGCTTTAGGCAACTGATTTTTAGTTGTGAAAACATCCCACAGTCCTGAATCAACACACTACAAGTCTTAAGAACTTGGATCTTCTGTACCAGCTTTTCATTCTGTACTTGTTATTTTCTGATGGGATTTTATCACTTGGGTTGAAAGTGCCTTTAAAACTGAAAGTTTCAATTTCAGTTCTCATATGAATGACAAGGTGTTGTCACAAAAACACTCACAAAATAGCCACAGCTGCTGATCGTCATAGACTTGGGGTTCCAGGGCTCAGAATCACATTGAAAATGTTTGGAAATTTTCATCACTTTGAGATTTGTGCTGAGCCTCTTGCTCTGAATCACTTTTAGCCCAAACATTGAGCCTTTGACAAGATATATAACTCTGTATTTTGAACTAAATTTCAACATAGTCTATGTTACCTCCCTGAAAGTTATAGTGAATCTCTATCTTTCCTTTCTGTTTGGTATTAAACCTTATCTAATTAAAATGTGATGGAGAGCATTTTAGAGTCATGGTTTTTATTCAGCTGCTCTTAAAATCTTCACATCACCAAATTAATCTTTATTTATAGTAAATTTCTTTATTCCCGATTGTATTTTTTTTCCTTTCCTCCCCTGCAATTTCTTCATCTTTGGTCCAAAAATTTCAAGTATTCTCTTGCAACCATGCAGTCATGTTCAGAGCTGATTTGACTGGGTGTGGAGGTTCATTTCACACTTCTCTTCCTCTCACTGCATAGCCATAGCATCTGGAATCATGTTTCTTGTGTGCATGTTATCAGTTCCAAATGTTGAATCTGTGTTCTGCCAGTATTAAGAGCATTTGTTTGCAGTTTGGTACTTGCATAAGCATTACTGCCATGATGTTTGCTAGATTTTCAGGGAAAGGAATATATATGGGTTGTGAACATACTGCTGCAGAATGAGCCATCAACACTTGTGAGACCTTTTATTTTGAGTTACTTATCCAAATACAATTCTCAGGGATCAGAAAAGTTGCCTGAAAAGTTGCACCATTACCTCACTTAGAAGAGCTGAGAATTTACTGAAGCTTGACTTCTGCATAATTGAAATTGTCTTACCACAAAGGAACTCGCACCATTCATTAAAAGGAGACTGACACAGGTCCCTTTCAAACATTTTAGCCTTTTTGTCTTCAGTGGTCTTTAATGAAAGAGAGAGAGAAATGGAAAAGAAGGAAATATTTTTCTCCAAGGTATGCTATAAAAATTACTATTGCTTCATAGGGGAAGGATCTTTATGTGCAGCTGCTGTTACAAAACTGGAGCTTCTAGAACATCCAAAGTAATTTTTTTCATTAAATATAACAAATATATCCAATGTAGATTCTAGGTTTTTATATTACTTTTTTATGATGCCAGATGGGAATACCCAGTCAAGTAAACTGTGACTAGCAAATGAGCAATGTCTCATTTGTTGCTTTGCAACATAGTACAGAAGAGTAATTAGAAAAGACAAAAAATAGTGCAACAGAACCAGCCTACAAGTGTTAGCAGCATCTTGAGAAGACCAAAATGTCAGAGTTCCTCTACTTTTTGATCTTCCAATTATGACAACCCAGTCTTGAACTTTGCAGAATAAACACTGTTTGCAATACAGGTAGCAAAGGAAAGCAGCCTGACATTCCATTTGCTTGTCCAGGGATGTCAAAATCCAGGAAGGTGTTTCAAGATTCTGTTTGCTGGTTTACACTGAACCTCAGGGACAAATACAAGTGGACAGGTGCAACCCTCGTCCTTTAAGATAGTGCAAAGAAGCAGCTTATAAAGTCATTGTGGAACAAGGCAGTAGAAACCAGTGCTCTCTCTGCCCCAGCGCAAGAACACAGTCCAAAGCAATGACACCTCTACAGTATATGCTGCTGTTTAATGGTGATTCATGAGTAAATGGAAAGGAATGAAAGAAATGAAGCAGCAGATGTGCTAGAAAGGGAAGGCAGCACTACTGAGCACAGAAAAAATGGCCTGGCACTATCACCTAGAAGATGACGCAGGAGTATTTGGACAGAGCACTAACTGCGAAAGACCCTTGGCACA
Organism: Pycnonotus jocosus; assembly: GCA_013400435.1. Taxonomy (NCBI): domain Eukaryota; kingdom Metazoa; phylum Chordata; class Aves; order Passeriformes; family Pycnonotidae; genus Pycnonotus; species Pycnonotus jocosus. Next base: position 135,383 of record VWYP01008190.1, read on the forward strand.
ACAAGGAAAGAGAAGGTCTTGTGCTGTTTCACTCCTGCTGTCTTCCAGAAAATCAAGCCCTCTAAGCATCTTGTGAAGAAGTAGATTTTTGTCACAGATATGGGATCCTGCAGGGTTCGTATTTTTAATTGTGCTTGGAGGTCTAGAGGTTAGCAATGTTTGGGTTTACAAACTTACAGCCAGGAGACAGCTATTCTTTCCCACATTTAAAGAAAATTTAAAGCAGGAAAATGGCAGGTTGATTCCTGAGCAGTATTAGAAAATAGCCTGTTAGTGTCTGCATATGAATACTCACCCTTGACAGTCCATTGTAAAGGCGAACAGTGCAGTGCCTCATCACATTCATGTTTGCTCCCTCTCTCAGTATCTGTATTCCCTTTCAGCTCTGCCATGCATGCAAAACCTTGGCATTCTGCTGAGCCTCTCCAAGGCTCACAGTTGGAGTATGAAAGGTCCCTTTTTGTGTTAGTGAGAACCAAGCCCAAGACCACAGCAAAACTTCTTACCTTCAGGATCAGCTTCCCCAGTCTATCATTCTGTACATTTGGTGTGTTTTCCTGGAAAGCAGCTGTCCAAGCAGCTATGAGGGCTTTGCTTTATGTGTGTTCATCTGGCATCTCCCTCAGAGATGCAGAGAGGAGAAGAGGAGACGTGCCTTCATGTGCCCAGCCTTTCCACACCTTCGATCGTGTCTTTGTACATTGACATTTTCCTCTCTAGAGGCTTGCTCCAAGTCACCCTGCAGTGGCATGTTAAAAAGCTGGGCCTTTAAAGCTGTATAAATTGAGTGCAGCTATCTGGGGAGCTGAAATCATGATAGGACAATGTTGTGGGGGCTTGAACTTAGCAGTGCCTACAGCTCTGACACCTTGCTTAGTCCTGGGGAAGAAAGGACTCTGCAGAAGAGGAAAAGGAAGAAAGGTGCAGAGGCACAAGAGGAGAACATTCACAGTCCAAATGAAGAGACAGTGGAAAGATTGAGATTGTTTTATCATGGAGGAAAAGTCAGTGTGGATAATACAATGGAAATATAGAAAACAATGAGTGAATTAGCTATGCTATTCCTATGTTCACAGCTAGGATGGTAAGATCTGAATGATCATTTGGTACTTGTGGTTTATTTCTCTTGATTCCAGGCTCATTTGTAGCAGTCTTTGTATAAGTAGATCTCAAAATGCTTAATAAAGAATATATTTTTTCCAGGTTAATAAACACTAGATATATGTTAGGCATATAAACTGTGTAGTAAAAATAAGGGACTCCAAAATGCCTGAAGAAAGTAACAATTTTTTGTGTCAACTGTGAACAGCCCCATTATAGAGAAAAGAAATTTTTGTAAAACACTTAACAATATTCAAATTTCTCACTTGAGATGTGATCAGTTGCTGAAGTTTTAGAACATGGTAAGCCTTTGCTTTCTGTAAAATAATGTATCTTCCATTTGACATGTGAAAACAGTGGTCGTATTACAAAAATTCAGACCAGAGCATTTATGAAAGAAATTTATATTGTTTATAGAAAGTCTCTATTGTGAAGAGTGGGCAAACATATGGATAACATAAGAACAAGTTTAAACTTGAAACCCAAAGCCAAATGTTGAACTGACTGAAAATGTTTATTTAATTTACAAAAAAGAATCTCTGCCTGCGTCTGCAATTTCTAGTCTCTGTACACAACAGAAATATTCAAAATAACACAGAGAAGAAATTACATCATCAATATTCTGATACAAACAGAACAGGGACATATCTAAAAAATATGTACTCTTGTGAGATATTATGTGATTCATCACTCAGTGCATGCTAATCTAAAGTATACCTCTGCACACTACAGATGTAATCCAAAGTAGAAGGGGAAAAAAAGCTGTCTGGTAACCAGCACAGTTTAAAACAACACTGGCAGATTTACTTTGTGAATCTTTGTAACAAATATATACTATTTAACTTTTAAGGTCTTGCTATCATAGCCTTTTTTAATATGCATTTTTATTTTGATTGATTGGTTTATTTTATATACAGCAGGAATGAACAGGAATCAAAAGAATGGTTTGCAGCTTTACTTTCAAGGAGAGACTGAAATGTTGAACTACTTTATAACATCTGAATTTTAAACATTTTAAGCCCTTGCTCACCAAAGCTGATTGTCTTTGCATCAGGAGGCTCTTAGAAAACACACAGGATTTTTGTAGGAGCACGTGTGTATTGGAAACTTGGTCACTTGGACATCAGAAGCTCTCACTGTGCAGTGGGAGTGCAGCTCTGTTTTATGTAGCACATTTTACCTGGAACTAAGGAGTAAGGAATGCCTGAATGGTCTATGAAGACATCTCCAAAATGAACATGGAATTGTATCTGTAGCCATTAGTGACCTGGTCAGAAATGAAATAGCAATGTACATGTTGAGCTTGTATTAATCTGCTGACTTTTGTGTATGTATTGAAACAAGTCCATTTTATCCATTTGGTAACTGGCATTTACCTAAGCCAACCTTTTTGACTACTTAGAATAAATAAAAACATGTCTAGTTCTGTACTTGAATGTAAGATTCTAACTGGTTGTCCTCAACTGTTTTGTATGTCTTCTCATAGAATAACGTGGGCTATATCTGATTTTATCTTATTTACAGTGGCATTAATCAAGGCTGTGAATATTGAAGCCAATAGCATTATAACAGGATTAGACTGGGGAAGGTGAGATAAGAAGCAAGCAATAGAGCCCTGTATTGCTCAGAGATGTTTTTGTGACACAAATGAGCATTTAAAGAGCTACAGGAGCAGGAGTGAGCCAAATGTTTTAGAAAGAGCTATGAATGGACTTCAATAGTTACTCAGCAAATATGTCTATAGAAGTATAGAGACAAAAGGGTTAAGTTCCCTTACTGTAGTCATTACTAGAATGCCAAGTGGTATAAAAATTACTGTTTTGAGCTTGATTCTGATCTCCCTGGTTATGAAATGGGAGAGCTGCCTGGCTATGAACTTGCTAGGAGATTAGACTAGGGCTGCTTGTGCACTGGTTTCCTAAAATATGTTATAAGTCATAACCATGCTTCAAAACACCACACCCATTTTCCTAAGCTTAAAAAAAAACCAAACAAAACCAAAACCAAAACAAACACCCAAAAAACAACCCTTATATGCCCACCTGAATGTTAGGGGTTTTTCAGTATTTTAAACTATAGAAAACAGTTTGTGGATCACAAGGATAGTAATACCTTCCTGCATTTTATTACCATGCACAGAAAGAGGAAGAGGATGCAACTCCCACATCCTAATGTCTAGCCTGTGAGTGCTTATGCTTAATGAAGGCAAACAAAGTATACTTTTTTCTGGATTTATATATTGTAGGAATGAAATAGCCTGTACCATTCACTCCTGCACCCCATTGTCGCTTTCTGACATTTCCCAAGATTGTTTTGCTGTCAGCAAGATGCGCTGTGGGGGATGATGAAGCACTTGCTCAGTTCTGCCTTAAAGCTGGAGGCTCTGTGCCCTGTGCCCAAGAGAGAGCAAAGGACAGGTCAGGTCTGTACACATTGCTGGGCAAATACAGCTGGACCAAAGCAGCATTTGCCAACTTTGACACCAAAGGGGATTTGCCAATCCCCTTTGACCTCACACAATTTAGCTCAAGACCCCAGCATTTTTATACGCTGAGCTGGATGATGTTCTTGAATGATACAGCCTCATATGGATGCTGAATGGCAGATCCTTATGTAGGCAAGGAAAGAAGCATTTTCCAGTTAAGTATAGCTGCTCATAGCTATGTATAGCACTCATTCTGTTGTACAAGCCTCATTTGTTAAACAGTGTTTGGACTGTGCTTTTGGTAACAGAGCTATTACAGGACCCTTGATATATCACTGGGTGTTACAGCATCAGTGGAAAGGAAAAAGACGAAAAGGACTACAAAGGCAAAATACCTTCTGGGGCTGAGCATGTGGAGAAACCCTGGCACCAACCCCTCTGCTTACAACTGCTGCCTACAGCTCTGAGCACACAGTCCTTTAAGAATCAGCCATGGTTTGCAGTTGGGCAGATATATCTGTTTCAACGGTTATGGTGCAAACCTCAGAGAGAAACTTTTCCTATAGACTGATCTGATGGTCTCCTCTGGCCCTGCCATGAAGGTGCAGCTGTTTCTGATGCAGGCTTGGGCTGTTGACTTCCTGCACTTAGACAATGGAGCCTTTCCCATGTCAGCAGCTTTTTGTTTCAGCCTGTTTGATAGAGCTGTTGTACTTCTCACGTGGATGTCCATTACCCGGGAAATCCAGACTCACTGGGGAGGGAGCACAAATGTGGGTGGATGTGTATGTGAGAGAGTTTCATGCTTTATAGTTGAAGACCTTGATGTTCCCAAACTCACTCAGGAGGTAAAGGGATACTTCAGCAGCCTGTCAGTACCAGAAATGTGGATGTCATTTTCTCAGTTCTATGAAATATTCCCATTTCCCTCAGGCTGTGGGGTGGAATCTCAGTTGCCCCTGCGTTTAATAAGACACTTTGTATTTGCCATTGGTTATTCTTCTGCTATTATTACTTAGTTTTCATCAGTTTCTAACTGATTTCTGATATGGAAAGCCATGTATGTGTAGCTGTCAATTTAGGAGGGCTGAAATTCAAATGTAATTAATCTATAGGCAAAATAATGGAAAATTAACATATGCAGAGTTAGTATGGCTGTTTCTAAACTACTTCCTTCTTCATGAGTTCCTGGGAAGGAATAGAGGTGTTCAGTTTTAAAGCACAAGCAAGCTCCATGCAGTTGGAGGGCAAGCATGTTGATTAGGCTGCAGCTCTGTGTCGTGGTTCCTAATGAGCAGAGATCAACACCCTTTACTTCAGTGTCCCAGATCCATCTCCACTCTCCTGCATGCTCTCTGACCACTCCTTCTAAAGCATTTTTTAAACTCCAGCCTGCTGGAGACTCACAGGCTTCATGTGACCACAAAAGTCTATACACAGGCACATATGCATAAAGAGCAATGAAATGATAACTGTTTCATTCTGTCATTTAGTGCTTATCATTTAGAAGAGATTATTCATCTTGGTTTTGCTTTGACAGAGAAGCAAATATTTAAAAAATTAACATATTTTTCCAGTTCAGAAGGTTAAGAAAAATCCTGTGCCTGTGAGGGGAGAAAGAGGAAAGAACAAGAAAGAAAGGAAGGAGGAAGGAAAAAACAGAAAGTGTGTCCAAGTATGGATTCCAGAGGGATAACTCCAGCAGCTTCATTCTTCCCTCGTTCCTTTTTCCCTTCCTCACTCCCCCACCCCCTTTGTGTGCTAAAGTTACAACCCAAGGACTTGGAGGCATTTCAAAGGAGCGTCACTAATGAAGACCACATGTGCTCTGCTCCTCTCGTTCAGCCCAGAACAAAGCCAAACTGTAAGAGCCTTCTCTCTACGGGCCAAAACTGGGTCTAACTCCCATCCTCCTTTACCCACCCACAGTTTATAAATGAGGCTTTCTCAGGTAACCAGCACATTGCATTAGAGCAGTTTCAGGAGGAAATCAATCATCTTTCCAATAGAAAGGCAGAGAGAATGTGTCTGCTTTCTCAAACATCAGCGGCAACACCCCCACACCCACGCACTGACACTGCGGCAGCCTTCGGCCTGCGTCCTTCACTGGAGCAATTTTACCTGCCAAATCCCTTCATAATGTTGCTCCCAAAACTTCCTAGAATTAGGAGAAGCCAGCAGCAGTGGACAAGGATATGTTAAGACACAAAAGATCTGCCCAGAAGATATCTATCTACCTCCAAGCCGACAAACTCACATAGGATTGACCATGGAGCAAGATGAAAGCACCCACAGATAAAAGCCCAGCCATGGTGGCAGCCCTCATGGACATAACCCTGCTGCTCTCTCAGACAGCTGAGCACTCTGATGGAATAAATAAAGATGAAGAAAAGATAAAATAAGCAAACAAAACTGAAATACATCAAAGCCAGTGTGCAGTAGTGGTTGCTGCTAAAGCTGTACCTATTTTCTGACAGGAAACTCTTCCGCCACAACTGTCTTTCAGAGCCATTTCTGGTCACCAACAGTGGAGAGGTTTGTTTCTATAACAAATATATTCCTGTGGATGAAACCACTACTATTAAAAATAAATGGGAAGAGGGAAGTGGATTCTATGAAAATGCCTGCAAAGGAAGAGAAGTGGCCTCTCTATGTTGGTTAGCAAGAAAAAAAATTAGTGAAAGCATTTGGAGGATCGTATGACTTTATATAAAATCACTTTTAAGTACAGAATTAAACCATAATATATATGGAAGATGACATGGCCTGAGGATGGTTGTTTGTTCCTAAATGATCTAAGGTTAACAAAACATTCCAGAGTTTTATGAAAGCACTTTTAAACAAATAAATATTACCCTGCAGTGTTTACAAGCTAAGCACTTCAAAATAATGCATGAGAACCTGAGAGGAAAACTGATTGAAATCCCATGATAAACTATTTTGTTTAATTACCTAACGTCATGCAGCAAAGTAGATACAATAAATAATAAATAATGAAAACATGTCAAATTTTAAATTTCTAACATATTTGATCACCCAAAGTGCAGTTTAGTAATCAATATGGAGCACCTAAGATGTTTCTGTCCTGGAAGTTTCTTTTTAAAGTGGTATCTGGGCCTTTTTTTTTTTAATAATATCAAAATGGTTTAGGTCTCTTTTTGCAGTGTAAGGTGACATTATTTATGCAGACAGAGGGATTGCCACAGCCCTTGGGCAGTTCTTTGAAGCCTTGCCAGGCTGCACTCTGTTCATCAAAAAGGCATCCTAAACATTTCTGCTGCTTCTGGATGCCTCTTTTCCCCACTGGTTTTTGGTTTGTTTTGGTTTTTTTGCTGAGTATCTTGTCTGACTTCCAAACACATCATGAGGTCCTTAGATCTAAACCAGCTGTGAGTTCTTTTGGTACTGATAAAATTAGATTGATTAGAAGAGGGCTGTTCTTCTGGGGAAAGGAGAATACAGTTCTGGAGTATGGTCATGAACAGCAAGGCAGTGAGGAGCTCTTCTAGAATCTTTCCCACCTGGCTAAAAAAGAATCATCTGATCTTCCCAGCCTCTTCACTCAGGGGTACAGGACTGCTGCTACACTGCTGTCCAGACATGGGTCAGAGGGCTCAGTCTCCTGGCTGGTGTTTCACTCTTGATCTCTGAGATCAGCTGAGGTTTTTGGGGTGGACTGATGCTGTTTTTCTAGTCTGTTCAGTGAGCAGAATAAGACACAAGGAGTCAGAATCAAAGCAATCCTAGTTGGCACTGACTGCCCTAAGTTAACTCAGTGTAGAGTTTGTTGCTCTCATTTCTTCTGACCCCAAATGGACCTGATCTCTCATGTTTTTTCACCATTTAATTTTTTTATGGATGACTGTCTTTCCAGAGCAGTTTGTCAGGGAGTAAATAAAAGAAAAAAAAAAGTAAAGTGGAGAAAAAGAAATAATTTTATCCCAAATTCCAGTCTGCTTCTTTGAATATTCTTATTGTGCAATAGACACAGCTTTCACTGCTAAGTTCCACCTCATTTTTAAGGTTGTCCTAACTAGCCTATTTTCTGCAGCAAACTGAGGCCATAGAAATGGCATTTCTATGAGGCCAGCCCCAGGCACAGCTGTGCTGGCTGCCAGGAGCTTCTGACACCAGTCCCACAAGCATTGTCCCAGCATGGGCTGCTGCCTCTGGCACAGCTCCTCTGGGCCATTTTACACATTGGAATGAGCAAGACACTGACTGACTCCACACTCTGCTGGATCTGTGCCAGCATTAACCTCTCTCTGAAGAACTGTGTAGACCCGAGAGGAGCCATGCTTACACAGAGGACACTGCAATGCACGTGTGTAAATGCATTTCTCACATCCACAGCAGACTCAAACATAGATACACATGTGGCCAGAGGCATGTTTATTTGAAAGTAGCTATCTTTTAATGAAGGGGGGAGCTAATAGTATAAACCAAAGCAGAGTATTATGTATTAATTTTGCTCCTGTGATAGATTGTGCAAGAGCTTGTGCAGCGATAAATCATTTTACATCTTTAAAGACAAAGATTGTCACAGCAGTATTGGCTGTGGAAGCAGCCCCATTGATTCAAACAGCAGTAGCATTTTCTTTAGGGGAAGATAAGCTTTGAAGTTTGTTTTGTGACTCTTCACCCCATTTTTGTCAGAAATTCTACCTCTTGCCTTATTAACAGTCGCTAGCATTCTCCTGTCTCTTTAAACCACGGTACTGACTCAGTCTGTTTGGAGACAGAAAGCTATTTTGACTTATAGGTTCAGTTCCAGTTGACTCAAAAGGGAGGAAGAAAATGCCGAAACTGAGAATGAAAACATTTTTTATTCCAGGAGTTACTAACAGACAAATGCCATTAAGGAACGTATGGCATTTATCCACAAACTTTTAAAAATATTTTTTCATGTCTGAGGTTCAGCTCTGCATGTATTTTCTAGCAGATGCTGCCATGAAGACAAGTGAATCTGGATGTGCTCTTTGCTTCACCAATTGTATGAGGCAGATTTCTTCTTGCCTGAGATCTCAGAATGGAGCTAGAGCAAGGTTTATGTGTCATCCTGTTCTCATTGAGGCATCTGCAGAGTGTCTGCCATCAAAATGAGAGCAAGCTCTCACTTCCTCAACCATTTGGCCAAAAGGAGAATAATACAGTTATGCTGGCACGGATTTCTTTTTCCATCAGACTGTGGTTTTTGCAGTTCAACATTACAGTCTTTAAAATCTCTGTCACAAATGTATGTGAAGATGATGGGAAATGGGAAGGGAAAAATGCTGCTCAGGCATGATAAGAAAACCAGTCGCCATCATTGGTCACCATTGTGGTTCAGATGAGGGCTGATGTCTGTAGAGCAGGAACCTCTAAGAGAAAGGCTGAGCAGTGCATTGGATGCAAACCAAGACCTCTCTCCTCCCACCACCACATCATTTCAGCAGCTCGGTTCTAGAGACCTTCTTGCTGAAGGTTATAGAAGCGTGGGGCTGAGAAAGGCTGTCAGGGCCTCTCCTCTTAAACCATCATAATTTTTTTGTTCCTGGCAGTGGAAATATTTAGCTCAGTTGTTTATAACATGGTGCTAAGGCCCTTGTGGGTTTAATCCCCATATAGGCTTAAGAGTTGGACTTGATGATCCTTGTGGGTTCCTTCCAACTCAGAGTATTCTGTGAATACTTCATCCTTCTGCTGCAGGAATCCTCCCTGTGCAGATTTTGGTCTCATCCATGTATGTATCAGAAATGCTTTGAAGTGTGACTGCTCCATTCCTGCCTCCTCAGCAGAAAAACTCATCTCCACGGAGATGGGAATTTCATGTGTGATAATTTAGCTGTTTTCCACCAGCCTTTGGGCACTGATTATCAAGTATAGCAACTGTTCTCTCCCATGCTAATGTAGTCACTGCCTTTCTACCCTCCAGTGCTGTTTGTTAAGGTATTTCAACTCCCTGTGCTGCAGGTACATGAACAAGGAAAATTAGGGGGGTTGATCAAGTAAGGCTTTTTAAGCAGTAGATCACATCCTGTACTGAAAATAAAATTTTGTGCTGGGAAAATGCATATTGAGGTGGTCATCTTAAAAAAGAACAGCTCTGTATGTTTTTCATCCTGGTTGCTGATGGCTGTGCTTGAAATCCTGAATTATCTGCTGTGGGGGGGCAGGGAGGGAGACAATGGATGGACAGACAATCAATTGAGCATTTGCTGGAGGGCTTGCCGAGACTAGTCCTATAAAAAGTTCCACAGAGAGACCCTCTTCCCAGGCCCTTCCCCATAAGCAGGAGATTGTGTAATACCAGTGGTGAGGAGAGTGAGGCCACAGGAGAGCATCTCTGGGTGTGCACACAGCAGCAGAGCAGCAGAGGAGCCCTGCATGATTGAGGCAAGCCCTGGAAAACCAGCCACATTTCAAATTATCTCCAAGGCTCCCTCTTAGCAAGTATTAGGAGATTCCCTACAGGATCTGATCTGGAGATTTCTTTAGCAGCTGCTTATTTAAAAATCAGCCATGTCCTTCCTTAATCTGAATTCAAATCAAGCCAGCTATTAATGTTTCCATTATCCTCACTAGAAAGAATTATTTTTAATTCTTTTGCAGCAGAGTGACCTGTGCAAAGAATATAGGGTCATAACACAACCTTGACACGAAAATGTTAAGAGCACAGCATTTTTTATTAGCAAGAGATTCTTTCCCTTGCATGGCTGTAGGTGTAAAATGAACGTGTGTTAATTTCAGCAGTTGCAAGATCTTTTTTAAAGTTTTTCTTGCCATTTTTTTGTCCAGATTCTTAGACTTGTTTACACCTATTTTAAGAAAAAAACGAGTAGATGCTGCAGTGTCTGAGTCTGTATAGGGGAGTCTGGATTGCTTGACTGTAAATTAGCTTAGTAATGTGAACAGAAGGCAGCTGTAAATCTCTAGCCAAACTTACATTTAGATGTCACATCACCATAATTGCTAATTTGAATTGTGTGATTCACTTTAAAATTGCTGGATCCTAAAGGTTACTTTTTGAAATTTTTACAGCTTGTCTACATTACTTTTCTAAGTGCAATAACTTAAGACCAGATCTGTAAACTGTGTAAATACAAATATTCCCATCCCAACACAGAACATAACCTAGACTGAACTCTATGAGTTTAAATGGGAAATGGAATGTTGTTTTCAAATACCCCTACTGGGTGGGCAGTGGTGAAGGGAATTGTGCTTTCCTCATCATAACAGGCTCCACTGAAAAGTAGTTCTGATTTAGATATAATAACCTTTGAAAATAACATTAACTTTCAAGCTTCCCACTCCTTTCTGAGTCTACATACTACTCTGTGGTGTTTGAGTCCAACTGCTCTTTCCTTCCAATCCCTTTTCTCCACAGTCAAAATCCTGCAGGGCCCAGTTTGCACCCATGTAACTGCTATGAGCCTCTTGTAATGAGTGACTCGGGCTGAGGATCTAATAACCCTCATGGTCAGAGAGTAGAGAAAGACATAATTTAGCCATTACTATGAGATAAGAAGCATAAAGTCTGATCCAGCCCAGGATTTGGATGGGCTGAGAAGGGGACTTTTTGCTACAGAGCATGAACTCTTATGTAGGAAGAGCTGAACAATCAACACACAGTAATGCCTCCATGGCAAAATGTTCATGTTGCAAAGTCCTAATAAAAGGGCAGGAACCAAGCATAAAGAAGAATAATCTACTCTGAGAACCCTGTACATCTGAAGCAAATAAAAATTCATTTCCAAGCTGTGACTGCAGATGTACATGTGAGGAGGTGTCCATTTAAGATCTGTGCTCTATGGCTGTGTGTTTCCTTTGGGACAAGGCAGAAGAATGATGACTCCTCATATCCACTGCACTTTGGTTAGGCTAATTACAAGGAACTACATGAATTTTCAATGGATTTGCCATAAATAATTTATCCAACATATTGAAATCTAGTTTTATATTCACTTAGTACATTATATCTGTAAACAAATGAGGGACTTAACAATTGTGCACATATCTTTGAAGCTCTGTGTAGGTTTGTACCCCAACCCTGACTCTCAAGACTCTCCCAAGAGGCCAGTAGCTGCTGAGCTAGGAGCTGAACTGTGTGCTGACAGGTCTGATCTGCCTGCCCCTGGGTGTTTGGAGCCACTTAAGCCTTCTCTCCTCTGAAGCAGCTCAACCTGGCCTGAGGCAAGAGTTAGCAGAGCTTTAACTCTGTGGTTGCTTTGTCCCGGCTGGGTGAATCAATTGGCTTTGAAGTACAGAATGGTGTAAAGGGCTCTTTCTGTGAGGCCAGGTTTTTTTCCACTCATAAGGAAACATGCCCAGCATGAGCATCCTCCTCATTGGACTGGCTGAGGACAAACAGGGTCCTTGATCTTATATGAAGCCAAATATGACTTAGCACTAAATTCTAACTCCAAGCTCAGCTGTTGATTTGAAATGCAGACTTGACAGTCTCTGCTCCGGTCTGCATCTAGACAGCATTTAATGGACTCATTGCCCTCATTTGCATTTTCTAAACAGATGCTTTAGGTACAGGCTTCATGATGGCCTTTCAAAGCAGAAACAAAACCTTATGAAATCATGATTTGTCACTGGAAAAAGCCAAAAGCTGGGTGAAAGCCAAGCCTGTGGGAAGCTCATTTGATGAAGGAGAGTAGAAGGGTGATGACTGCAGGAGATATTGCTCCATTTTAGCAGTACACACAGCTCAGTCACCCTCTGTCATGGACACTGGCATCTGCACTTCATTCCTCCCTGCTGGGGCCCTTAGGGCACTGTGAGTGATTTGGAGCTGGGCAAGTATTGGTCTTACCTCTGACCAGCTGGGCTTGTCTCTGCAACACTGCCAGCCATTCAGAGATTTCCTGAGCACTGCTCATGACTACACACTGTCCTCACATGTTGCTCCAGTGCTGCTGCAGAAGCAAGGGCCATTGCACAGAGAAACATTTTCAGATTAGCAGCCATGGAGGTGAGCAGACTTTCTTCGTACAGAAAAGTGATAGATATGATATTCAAAAAGTGATAGATGAGATATTCAGTGCAACTAAGCTTGATATCAGAAAAAAAATTATTACTTGGCTCTAGGGAAAGTCTGCTGTGCAATGAACCGGCAGATGCTCTGCCTTCAAGGTCTGTGATTTGGGCAACAAGTGGAAAAGATGCAGAGTTGTCCTGTGAACATGGAGGCTGACTTAATTTCTGTGTCAAGAGAAATATCACCTCTTTCAGATCTGGCCTCCTTCCTGTCCCAGAGCTGTGTGTGGTCAGGTCAGGAGGAAGCAGAATCAGTGCTGCTCTCATGGCTGCTGCCAAGAGGAAGGAGGATGAGCGGAGCTGAAAGCAGCAGGGCACATTTACAGACCCCAGCTTGACACAGCCCATGAGCCCCCTCCTCTGGGATTTTTACAGTGTATGGGAGTGGGGACTCTCTGTGCAATTTTTGTGGCCCCAAAACATCTCTTTCTGGTGAGGAAGCAAAGGAAGGCTGTCTAAGGCAGGTTGGCCTCTTCCCATAGGTGTTGCGTGGCGTTCAAAGGTGGTCTAGGATGGAGCATCTAACCAATGTACACAGCCTGTGCTTTTGAATTGGAATTAAAACCTTATTTCAGATCTGATTTACAGTGTGACAAAAAATTTTTAAAAATCAAATCAGAGGCAATCTCTGTCACCTTCTCAATTTTCTCTACACAGGTTATACTATGCTAATGCCAGCCCTGTCACTCTGGAGAGTGGGCAGAAAGCTGCCTGCCTGAATGGGGCAGCCAGCAGCATTCCTCCAGACCTTGGGATGAGGGTGGGGTTTGATCAGCCAAGGCAGAAAAATGTCAACATCTGCCTGTCACTGCACAGCCAATGGCCAATTATATTTTTTTTTCCTGACCCCCTAAGCTGCAGCCAGACAAAGACTCCGAGCTCCCAGCTTTGTTGCCTGTGCCATTTCCCACCACTGCTCCACCTCTGATATGCTAATGGCAAAACTGAACGGTTTTGTGTGGCTGAAAAGGATCTTTGGGCACATTCACTGGGTCAACAATCCCGACTGCTGCGCTGGGGCTCAGCCTGCTGTGCCAGAACCCGGTGCCAGGGGACTTCCCTCCCCTCTTCCTTAAAAAAAAAAAAAAGTAATGGAATTAACCATCTGGCTATCTTGGTGCCCAGAAACTTAGCTGAACCAATTATAACACAATAATATGATATAGTCTTCTCGAATACTTTCTGGATGAGAGGTGACAAACCAGGTTGTGCTTTCCCGCTTGAACTGCTCAGTAGATGCAGCCTAGGAGCTGAGAAGGCCATCTCCTCTGAGCTTCAGAGCACCACAGAGCAGCGAGGTGGTTCCAGAAATACTGCTCTGTTTATACAGTTGGCTTTGCATGCGTTAGAGCAAAAGTAACACTGACAAACAGCTTTTTGTTTAGAAAAGAAACCCTGTCATACATGCCATGCCAGACATAGAAAACAAGCTTGATGACCTAATCCTATCTATTGTGTGGCAATACTAATGCACTTAAATAGTAAGCAGAAGAATAATTACCAAGTTTATTGGGTGATGAGTTTCCCATTCACTGGTGTTGTGGAAGTGCCAGGGAAAATAGGCTGTAGCATCAGAGACAAGGTGCTTGTAAGTCTGTGACAAATTGATCTTGAAGTATTTATAGTTTAGAATTAGTCACCTGAACTAAGTGTGAATGCTGTGAATGATATGTCAGTTCTTTTGCTGATGCTGTAGTAGTACCATCATTGTTTATAAAAAATACTAGTGAGGTGGCAGGTTTTTGGTAAAATTTGAAGTACTTTTACAAGAAAGCTAATATTTATAAGCACAGTAATTATGCCATCATTACTCAAAACAACTATGACATGTACAAGTGTGTAAATTTTAATTGCAAGCATCCTGTGAAATTTTTTGGACATAAGGCCCAATGACATGAGATAAAAGCTAAAGAAATTTAGAAGTTGAATAAACAAAGCAGTCTGATGGCTTCCAGTTGACCCTGAGCAGAGACCTGGATAAAGCTGGGTAAATGCTCCAGCCAGGAAAAAGGTAAGAGTTGTAAGTATTGTTTATGACACTACAATCTAATATAGTTTGCATGGTAAATAGTGCTGTAATAAAAGCTAACCTTTGCACAACTTGCAGGATCTCTTCTTCTTAAAACATGCTTGCAAGCAGTAAGAGAAAGATCTGGTGGACACAGAACCAACTCACAGTGAAGCCTCACACTTTATTATTCCCACACAGGAGAATTACCAAGATGCATATTTTCTTCTCATTTTTAAAGATGCTCATCTTTGTCAGCTTTCCCTGTGATGGCTGTGCTGGAAGGCGCTTAGGCATCATCACCCATGCTGCAGCCTTGCAGCTCTTTCTTGCATGTTTACACTGGCTCCCACCACTGTCCATCCCCTGCAGTGTTCACCCAGACCCTGGGAAGTGCTGCTGGTGATGCCTTCTGCTGCTTTCCAGGGAAGGGCTTTTATAAAAAGCAAGCACAGCATGAAGGAGGAAGCAGATGCAGGCTTGCTCTGCTCACTGCTCCCCAGTTCCCGGCATATGGTGGATGGCTAAAAAAAAATGGATCTGAATGGTGTGAAAATCTATTCATCCTGTATCACAGGGAATAAATTATTTCTTTCTGGTCATATGCTGCATGTTGTCCTGGCTGTGCCTGCCTATGCTGTTATGAAGGAATGCTTTAGACTCACAGGCTGTACAGATCAGAACAACCCTCTGTGCTGACTTTCTGCATCTCAGAGACCAAAAATTTTCATTCTATTTTTTTTGTCTGATTGTGCTTATACCTTTAATGAAATAAACCTCAGCCTGATTTATGATTATAAAAGGCTAGAAAATGCAGTATGACTGTAAATATGCTGCCCCATAGCATGTTGACACTTGTGTTGGAAAACTTTCTGGTCTGAAATTTTCTGTCTTCTGACTATCTGCTGGCTTTTGCTACGGTGAAGCCTGGGTCCTCAGTCCCTTCTGCTCCTCTGTCCAAGAGCTTCTTTCCTGGCTCCCAGGGCCAGGAGGTAGCTGCCCATGTTCAGAATGTGTGGAATAGTCCAGTGTCCTTCTGGGCATGCAGGAGCCCCCATGAAACAATCAGGACTTGGGAAGTGGGCTCCATCCTCCTTAGTTCTCTCTCATCCCCTGTGAGTGTGCACCTGCTCAAATCATCTACCTACTAAGTTTTTCTTTGACAAAATAAATAGATTAAGTCAAACTCAGTGTATCCGGCACAGTTTCAGGAATGATTTTTACAAATCTTCCCTGAAACTTTAATTTGCTAACAGGCTTTTTGAAGTCCAGGCACAGAATTAGGATATGCTCTGTATATTTGTAATAAAGAAGGGAGGAAAACCACATTCAAATTAAGCTAAATTAGGTTCAACTTTGCTACTTAATTTTCAATACTTTTGTTGGGTTGATTGACTACTCTTGTTACCTAAAACTGAGGAGATTTTTAGAGTTGACAAGTCCTTGCTCTCTGCCTGTTTCCCAAAGATTCAGGCATATTGCCTCACACACCACAGATTACCACAAAACATATAACTGAGATAAGCAGTTAATGACATATTGGACTTGCCTGCCAATACAATCAAATAACTATAGTTCCTTTTAAGTATTACAAATACTGTAAACACTTCTCTTTACTGAATGGTACCAGTGGGCAAACAGATGTGAACAAAAGCCTATAAGCTTTCTTAGCCTTTGCTTAGCCCCACCCCACAAAAAAAAAAAAAAAGTGAGGTAATATGTGTATTTTTGCAAGTGTGTGTGTATGTAGAACACTGCATGATGTTATGATGGCTGTGGGTCTGGCTTTCCTAGCTGGAACACAGCCCAACCTTTTTGTTAGACCTTGTCCTCAAAAAAGCCATCCCAGTCTTTTGCTTGCAGGCAGATTCTCTCGGCCACATCTCCTGCACATCTACTCTGTTCATCCTTTAGGCCTGAATAGACTCTGCATATGATGCCCCCCTTCTGGAAGCTGGAAAAAAACATAGTCCTCAGGCTGGTTCCTGAAAAAGTAGATATTTACCTATAGTAGGAAGAAGCAGCCCAGGGAAATAGGGGCAGACTGGTCATCAGTCTTCTCCAGAAGCACCAGCCAGGAGGCAAATTCTGTTCCCAGCTGTATCCCACACTAACAGTACCTGGCTGCCTTTTTCCCATCCCCCTCATCCACGCTACAGATAGAGCTACCTTACAAACAAAACAGCACCTGTATTTTAAAAGAACTGAAACCAGAAATTAATCTACATCATACACTTCCAGAGCTCGACTTTTAGAAAGAGCAATTAAACCACTTTACATGAATCAGCCACTAGGAGAGTCACACCCCTGGGACAGGTGGATATATCCCTGTACTCTGTAGCTGAAGAGTGTTACATCTTCAGGAACAGTGGAGAGCAAAGCCTCTGATGGTCACCTCTGTGCTGCTCACACAGTCATGCTGATGCAAGGCAGAGAGAGCAAGTGCAAAGTCTTTCCTCCCGGGCATATTTCACAGTGCTTTGTACACCTGTGTCTGCCCAGAGTTCACAATGGGGAGTAAGAGCTATCTGAACAAATCTGGTACAGGACTGCTTTCTTATCAGTCAGATATTGGTGCGTGGTGAGCTGTCACTGTAGAGACAGCCACAACACTCAGAGTGCTTCAGTAAAACTTCAGAGGGCTTCAAGCATCAGCACTGTGTTATCTGAAAGTCTTTCATACCTTTCCTAATGTAGCTTCCTATGGGCAGCTCCACACAGCTCTGGCTCTTTCTCTCCTTCTGCAGTTCCAGCTCGCTCCTTCCTATCCCTGGCACAGCCACCTGACCCTGTCTGTCCCTCCTACAGGGGCTCCCCTGATCTGTCCCTTGCCCCACCTCCTGTCCCTTCCTCCTCACAGCACGGCCAGCAGACTCCAAGTGACTCTCTACCAACCAACTCACTCTTTATCACAGCCAGAGCTGGGAGGGCAAGGCTGTTCCCACTCTTTGGTGATTAACACAGCTGCCATACATCAGGGGCAGGATTGCCTTTAGCTCTAGCTCTGTCTGTCTTCCCACAGTGAGCCTTTTTCCCTCAGCTTCCTTTAGCTCTTCTGCCAAGGCGAGGGGGGACTGCAGGGACCTGCTGGTGGTTCTGGCCTGTCAGCAGGAGCATGGACCAACCTGTGCATAGGGGTCAGTCCCGCAGCAGCTCTGTTCCTGGGGGGACTTCCCTGCCCCTACAAACCCACCTAAACGCACAGCTCCCACAGGTGGGATTTTACAACCTACTTGTAAAAACAGGTGTATTTCTGTCCCTTTGTGTCTGTTTCTCAAGGTACAACTCTGATAACAGTCTGCTTTGTTGCACTAGAAAGTGGAGCAGATCTATTGCATTTTGTGAATCTACCTTTTTTTAAATTAGCCTTTGGGCTGTGGGACAAAGTCTTGGGCTGACCAAGTCCCATTGAAGTTTAGGCTGGTATGAGGGAAGTGGGCAAGGCATAGAAGCGAGCAGTAGAGAGGGATGAGCCACTGCACAACTGAACCTCTCCTCTCATCCTTTAAAAATATCCCTAAAGTGTTAGTCTTGCAGGACTCCTGGGCTGACAAAGACCAAACCTGTAAGAAGAAGAAACTGTTGCCTGTTGTGCCAGGAGAGCTGAGCCCTGGCCAGACACAAAATAGCCTTGTACACAGCCGAAAAGGCAATTGTTTTTCAGTGGCTGCTATTTTTGCATTTATGCAACAGTCACAGATATATATCTGATGTATAGAGGACTGCATCCTCTATTTTATTAGCAATTGCAATAGCTCTAACTATTTGTGCTGGTTTCAGCTGGGATAGAGTTAACTTCCTTCCCAGTGGCTGGTATGGGGTAATATTTTGGATATGTGCTGAACACAGGCTTGATAACATAGAGAGGTTTTTGTTATTGAGCCCTGAGCAGGGCTTATACAGAGCCAAGGCCTTTTCTCATTTTCCTACTGCCATGCTGGTGAGGAACTTGGGAGTGCACGGGAGACTGGGAGGACAAAGAGCTGGGACAGGTGACCCCAACTGACCAAAGGGATGTTCCAGATCATCTGACATGCTTGGGACATAAAGTGGGGAGAAGAAGGAGGAAAGGTGGGACATTTGGAGTGATGAGATTTGTCTTCCCAAGTCACCATTAAGTGTGATGGGGCCCTGCTCTCCTGGAGATTGCTGAACACCTTCCTGCCCATAGGAAGCTGTGAGTTCATTCCTTGTTTTATTTTACTTCTGGGTGTGTCTTTTCCTGTTAAACTGTGTTTATCTCAGCTCACAAGCCTTCTGTCTTTTACCCTTCTGATTCTCTCCCAGTTCTCCCTGGTGGAGCTGTGAGCAAGCAGCTGCCTGGGGATTGTCTGCTGGCTGGGGCTGAACTTTGACATTACTACAGGTTCACAAAAAAATCCAAATATTTGTTCTTCCTCTCCATAGATTTAGAAGAATAATAGGTGGGGAACAGGATGTATACAAACACGTGTGTATGTAAATGTGAACACATTTGTACACAATATGTGTACATATTTTTTTTCCATCAAATACATCATGGATATAGCCCAAATATGGAACAGCTAAAATAAAATAAATGGTCTATTGGCATAAAATCACATCTTAGATGCTGAAGTCAGTCACACTGAACCAGCAATAAGCTGAAAGCAAAGAACAGATAAGTGTACAATCTCCCCTCTTTTTTTACCTATTTAATATAGACTGCAAGTGTATTTAAATTGTTCAATCTAGTCTTGAAATTTGAAGCAGCAGAATACTTTTGATTGTGGTGTGAAATAAGGCATAGCACTTCAAAATGAGAATGTGTAATCATTTCAGAAATCTGAAATTTCCTTTTAGTACATCATGCATAATACCAGGCTTTGGTCCAATTTCCATTTTAGTGAATATTGGGGAGGTGAGAGGAAATGTTTATTTTAGCAACTAAGCAATTCAAAATAATTTTTCTCAAATGCAGAGGCTCTGAGAAGGCCCCACAGCCACAAATTCAGTGTCAGCTTGGCAGAACTGGGAATCTGTGTGCCTGGGAGCTCTGGCAGGATTTGTCTGTGGGCACAGGACAGTCAGAGCTGTGCAGAGAAAGTCTTTGCCTCACATCTTTTGCAAGCTGTTGGATCTGAACTGGTTGAGAAGGTCCAGAAACCAGATGACTAGAACAAAAGTGTTCTTGTGGGGCAGTTATTCTTCATTTTTCAATAGCTTCACACCATGCCATTCATTCTAGACCTAGTGAAAGCCTGTAAGGATCCCTCTAGTATTATTTTACAGGCTTTGGACTGGACCTGGT
Source organism: Pycnonotus jocosus (assembly GCA_013400435.1). Lineage (NCBI taxonomy): Eukaryota > Metazoa > Chordata > Aves > Passeriformes > Pycnonotidae > Pycnonotus > Pycnonotus jocosus. The sequence goes on from VWYP01008190.1 coordinate 155,210, forward strand.
GTTTTAAAAACCTCAACTCAACATGACAAATCTGTAGTATGGCTTTTCAGGATACATTTATACTGGAGCAACAAATATTTTGTGTTTGTTCAGGAATGGCCTAGGGCCTTCAGATGCTGCAGGTAGGAAGCCCTTCCCTTCAAGTAGAGGCAGGTAGACCAGGGCCTGAACTGGGAAAAGTATGTTTGGGCCTAACATCTGTAGGAGGTCTTGCAGTGTCTGTTTAGGAGAGAGTCCCTGTCAGCTGCCTGCTCTGCTTCTTTTTCAGAGATCATCACTGTCCTAGAATCAGTGAAAGGAAATCTTCTTCCACAGGATGCTGTGTCTGAGCTCAACTCACTGATGAAGCTCCTGCAGTATAACACCAGGCTTTGCCTGAGACACTGGTGTGTGTGGACCTCTGCCAGCCCTGCCAAGGAGTGACCAGATGGGTAAAGAGCAATGAATCACCAGAAGGCCAAGGAGCAAAAGATACTGTTCATCCCAGGCATGGTACCTATGAGGAATCTACCTTGTCCTCAAGGTAACTCCAGTTTCTCATGGTGTCTGCTTTGGTTTCTTATTGTCATTGCAAAACAATAAGGAAGCAACTTTACCTCTACTCTGCCTGTTCTCTTGTTTTCATGCCTGTGGCTTTCCTAGCAACTCTCTTGTAACTACCTGTGTGCAGTTTCCAGCATTCAAAGAAGAAATTGCACACCTGCACGTCATGTGAAATTTTTCTCTCAAACATCTTTTTGCTATGTTTTTTCCTAAAAATTTCACTTGCTAAAATAGCATATAGCCTGGATATATAAATTTTATTATACATAACAGAAGAAGGACTGTAGCAGGTGAGGACATGCAGAACTCATGCTTTTGTAAATGGCTCAGTGATGTCTTTAAAATAGGAAAAGGAAAGTTCTGGCTTGTTCTGAGAAAGCTAAGACAGTCCCCAGGTTTGAGTGTAATTCACACCATGAGGTGCAGCCTGCAGTATCTTATGTGATGATGTTTTATGCCTGCTCTGATTCTTGTCTGTTAAATACGGAAGAAGAAGCTGTCAGAGGAGAGAGGATAACTTGTACTTTTATCTCAGATCTACTGGCAAATTCTTTGTGTGTAACTCTGCTTTCTTTTCTCTTTACAAGTCCCTTTCTCTTTCACCTGAGTTGTTTGTGAGATATAAAGAAAGAATGTTCATATATTCTCTTCCCCATTATGAGCACCCCAAACACCATCTCTGTGTTCATGTGGACCAGTGTGAGTGCTGTGTTCAAGGACTGTTAAATGTCACTTAACTGAATCAGAGCATTTCACTCAAGTGACACTGAAAAACTCCACTCATGCATAGCACATGCCTTTCCTGAGCTCCAAACAGATGTTTCCCTTGACAGATCCCCCTCTGGACTGCTGAAAATAAAGTTGTGTCAAATTGTGTGGGCTTTGTTTCCTTCTTTGTGTATTTTTTCTTTGTTTGTTTGTCTGATTGGTTTTGGTTTTTTGATTTTTTTTTTTCTGAAAAGCTTTAGGTTAATAAGTGCTTTTGGAAACTGAATGGGAGATATGAAGGATGGTAAATAGATGTTTCTGAGTTATTGATCTCTTTCCTCTCCAAAATAAATTATGGTAAATAGCTATTCTTAGGACCATGGCTTTAATGAGAAACACTGCTGTGGCTGCATTTCCCTTTTCTATAATGCAGAGGCCCCGCAGCTGAATTGCACTTAGGACTGGGAATGTGATCCTTGCTCATGACTGCAATATTCCTGATGATCAGCATCCTTCTTGCAATGCTATTCAGACTGACTCAATAATAATAAAAAAAACATATGTCTTGGCTTATCTAGTTGCATGTCAGAGTTGTTTTGAGCATGCTCATACAGACAAAAATCACTCTGACTAAAAAATTACCTGGTGTTGTTCTGATAAACTGCCCTGCTGGGTGATTGAGATGGTCACTAAAGGTCACTTGTTTTTAAAATATTGACAGGAAAACTAGTTGTGAGATGGAATTGTCATCTGTTTCTAGTGTTATGATGCTATTTACACAGAGATCGATAGTTAGGCTTGAGCAAGCATACTGTACTGGAGCAGGAAAAAAAAAAGCTAAAATATTTTCATGCCTGGGGAAAAGGACATTTTCCAACAGAAGAAATTAGTCCTGCATCTGTGGCACATATTTCACTTTGCCTTAAATAGAAACAGATACTGTTTTGAATTATATGAGATGTTTTCAGGATTATATACATGTGTTTCATTGTATTGATGCCTTGAGAGGCTACCTAGAACAGAGGCTAGACAGAGTTACAGGAATAAAGTAGGTATTTATTAAAAAGGCCTTCAAGGGATACACCTGGGGCAGTACAAGACCCTGGCCTAGGCTGCACCCAAGATGGACAATGAGTCACGAGTTTTCACACTTTTATAAATTTTGGTCCATTTACATATTGGGATAAATTGTCCAATTACAGCCTCAGGTTATGAAGTCCCATCCTCTCAGATTGCTCTCCTCAATTCACTGTTGTTTATACTCTTTGGGCCTGAAGCTGCAGTGGTGTCCTTTGTTCTTGAGCTGGAAAAGGATTATTCTGTCTAACTAAACTGTGAAGAGAACTTGCTAGCACTTTATATGAAGTTCAGAGTTACTTACTAATGCAGAAGAGAATGTGGATAATACGAAAGCTAAAATTTAAAGCATCAGTATGGGACTAATAACAGAAAGAATTGGGGGAAAATATGAAGGGCTTGAATATATTTTTGGCTGCCAATATTTATGCTTCTAGGCAATTTTGCAAAATTGGCATTAGAGTTGTTCATTTGGGCTGCAAAATTCGTTCTTCTCCTGTTTAGAGATTCTCTTTGAGCTGTGTGACCATGAAGGACTCCTGTATCTCTCTGATCCAAGTCAGTAGAAACGCCATCTACAATAAAGGCCAGTCTCTTTTCATGAGACTCGTTGCTGTGATATCTCACATGGATTCCCCTGCAGGGCAGACCAGACATGGACAGCTGAGCACACTGAGAGCAGGAAATACTGAAAGGCTGAGCTTTGCATGTCACTGCCTGGCCCATGGCTGCAACAGGCTGGTTTCAGTGCCCAGCATCAGCAGGATGCTGGGGCTGGCCAAAGATGCACCCTTCACCAAACATCCTCTGTTGTTCTCATGAACTGAAAGGAAACTTGAAATTCCTGAAATAGGAACTTCAAAACCATCAAAGAGTGTTGTAAAATCATCTCTTGTTTTTCAGAAGACATGGCTTTCATTTGACTAAGGACTTTGAAAGTGACATTGTCAAAGTAAATGAGCTGATACCCCAAACTGTGAATCATCATGTGAATACTGCTTTATTGTAGCTCCACTGTACCTTTATTGATTGGATTATATAGAGTTACCATAGCTGGAAGACCAGGATGAGAAGTCCAACTGCATTCCTGGATAAACATAGGCATAATATGCAGAGAAGGATGCTGCAGATGTTATCCAAATTTAAAATAAGCTTAATAAATTCTGTTCACAAACACTCCTGGAAGGATCATATTAACAGCTAATAACTTCTGTTGCCAAGTTTTAAACATATTCCTCCTCCACATAAAGCATCTACAAAGGTGATGACCATCTTCGATACTTGGATTGATTTTATAACAGGCAGTGCACGTGAATCAGTCTGTTCCCATTACAGCTCAAACTTAAAATAGCTTGCTGTAAATAATCTTTTATGAATAACAAAAGCTCGTACAATTCTTGAAAATTATTTCACCACCCACACTGACACTCAAAAAGCTAAGATAATTTCTGGTGTTGTCTGGTTCATTATGAGGGCATGTCCAGAGAAATTACTGAAGATTGACATTTTTGAGATAACTGTTTATTTTCTTAGGGGCAAATCCACCGCTTGTGCAAACTGACCTATTTTGTTCAAAATCAGCAGAGAATTTGTGAGCACAAGAAGTTAATTAGAAGTGTTACAGCAGTCCTGTATGTTCCCTTTCTAAGAGGCAAAATCAAGTGATCTGTAAAGGTGATGTTCCATGTCCCAGTCCTGTGTGCACAGTGAGGGGTGTCTTCCTCACTCGCAGTGGAGGCACAGCGGATGAACCAGGCTGTCAAAGTGTTAGGAAAAGCTCAGCAGTGTAGTGAGGGAAAACAACCCTACCATTCCCTCTTTCCTGTTTTAGATGCAATTGTCTGTCATGAAAGTTAATTCCATCGGTCGTGTCCTTTCAGAAAAGAAAGGAGGAGGTGATCTTTCAGCTCCTCTGTGGTCCCAAACACCCCGGCAAGAGCCTGCATTTTACACATCTGGGACACCAGCTTAATCCTTGCCATGTTGTAGGCCTTCAATTCCACTTGTTAGGTGGCAGAGAATGCAGCAGGAGCTGCTCCACCCTGCCCAGCCGCTGCTGCTGCTTCCATACCAGAAGTGCAGTGGTGATGCCATGTGCTGCCTTCCCCATCGCTCTGACTGTTCACACCCCAGCCCATCACCAGAAACAAGTAAACAGGCACAGAGTAACCTCAGTGAGAAAAAAACTCTATTAGTCTAATTAGAACTGGAAATGCAGGTAAACCATGAGCTGCACCCAGCTTTAGACACTTTGTAGTTGTTTTCTGATGGAAGGGGAAGCAGACATGAGAACTTATAGTATCTGACTGCCAAATCTCAGCAGAAAGTATTTGTTTCTTCACAGCTATTGTGCCCTTCTGGGGGAGTGTGAGGCATATTTACTCTGTGGGGAGAGTAAAAGCTGGGTAGGTGGCAGTTATCTTAGTTATCTTCCTGAACATGTAAAGAAGACACTATTTTTTGGTAGGAAAACATAAGAAATGGTGTAGTGGAAAGAATAGATAGTAGGGCTGTGACAGAAGAGGACCAGTCACAAAGCAGGGCCATAAATGGAACATGTGGGCATGAAGGAGGAAGAAGGATGTTTGCCCTTCTAGTGTCGGTGAATTAATGGGTACAGTAAATTTGTGTCTTGCAGTCACCTTTCAGGGAGGAAATCAATTGCCAACAGCAGGAGCAACAACAATGAGTCACAACAAATCCATTCAGAAGGCCACAGCAGTGACCTTGGATTCAGCTGTGGCTGTGTTTTCAGCTGATGGAAGTGTTGGTGAAACAACGCTGCAGGACTATCACAGGATCTGTATTCAGCAGTTCCTTCAAGTATTTATGATGGAGTTAATATCCATATTGTTGCTGTTTGTTGAGATTTCATCTCTCAGCTGCCTATAGGGACCCAGGAAAAGCCCTGCAAAGGCTCAGAGACAGGAAATCTGGCTATTAGGAGAAGAATTCCATCTTCAGAAAAGTACTACAGAAAGATTTTCCTAGATCCTCAACCCACCAGTGTGGTGGAACTGGCAGGCCCTGCCCCTGGGGAAGCCCTAGCTGTGCTCAGATGCCACTCTGTGCAAGTCTGCTCTTGCTGCAGCTCAGGGCGGGTTTTACCTGTGCAGGTGGGGAATGACTGCAGGGCCTCCCTGGGCTGGGGACAGGCATGGCATGTTACATACATCTTGTGACAGTCAGGATAGACCACAGGAGATATCTGTTCAGAGCTTGTTGCACATGGAGGAGCTTCTGATGATTCTCCCCTTCCATGGACCTACACTGCAACACCCTCCCTGTGGATTATCTGGGAATTGAGCAAAATTAATATAGCAATGTCTTAACAAAACTGCAGGACACATGAAGCCACAGCTTTGGTAAGTGAACAATCTCCTGCATCTCAATGGGACTGTTACCTCCTGCGCTTAGAGACAGCAATTTAAGTAGAATCATGGTGAACTATTTCATTTTTGATCACTTGGAAGATGCATCTGTCTCATCTCATGGAACTGAGCTGCCTCTCATATCTGCACATGGCCTCAAGCAGAGCTGCACAGAATCACATCTTTCCACCAGACAATTTAGATGTAAGTGTATCTTATCAAGGAGAAAATCAGTGGCACTCTGCAAACTTAACATGTAAGCAGTATTAAAAACATCACAGTTAATATCAGAAAAACCAACATATACAGACTACTGAAAAACTCTGTTTTCTTTAGAGGATTTTCTCCCATTTCTCTGCTTTTATTTTAGTTAGCATTTTGAGTGACTAGAGTACAGAAACTCTGTGTCATCTTTGCTAAATCTAGGTTTTTGCTGCAAAGACAGACAAAATCCTGTCAGATGAATTAGCAACAAACTCATTCCTCCTGAGAAGGGAAATGAAGTTTCTTGATAGTAAGAAAGGGCCTAGTATGCTTTAGATGCTATAGTCAATCTTCTCTGGCTTGAAAAGAGCCCCAGCCTTCTGTGGATTCCTTGTTGTATTTGCCATTTGAAAGTCTCAGACCAAAAATAACATCTACAGTATCATTAGCGACTGATGTTTAAGCACCTGAATTGCTCTCTGTGTAGGAGGTGGCTGGCAAGACTCAGGTTATGCTTAGATGTTATGGGCAGCAGTCACAGGTGGCTGGAAATCCATAGCAGAAGCTTCACTGGTGACACCCAAGTATGGCTCTGTGAGACAAAAACATCTGGAATCATAAAAAATGAATTTGCTAGTAAGCTGGTTGGAGATTTGATGAGTGTTCTAGTCAAATGTGTCAGTTTCTCCAAAGAATATGGAAAACATCAAAACCAAAGTGGTGACTAATTTTCAGTTTTAAGTCTCATACAGATATTTTTCTTCTTACCATTGGCTCATGGAAAGGTTTGGGCTGGAAGGGGACTTAAAGATTATCTAGTTCCAATCCTTCTGTCATGGGCAGGGACACCTTCCACTAGACCAGATTATTCAAAACTCCATTTAACCTGGTTTTGAACACTTCCAGGGATGGGCATTCACTGCTTCTCTGGGCAGCCTGTTCCTGTGCCTCACTACCCACACGGTAAAGATTTTTCACATTCTTTTTTCTTTTGCTCACTTCTGTTGTCTTCAACTACTGTTAAGGCCCCTCTGGAGGTGTCCTTTGATTATAGTTTTTTGCATCTCGCAGTAACTGCTCTCCTCCTGTTCTGAAGTGGCCTCTACTTCCTCTGGAGCCTTTCTTCCTTGCTCTGTAGCGGTTCTTCATCACTGTGGGATCATACATACACACACACACACACACATAAACACAGAAACACACAAACTGCATCTTTCCCAAATGAAATTGTGTGCAGTGACCACTGCAGTCCACCCACCTGGCTCTGTTGTGTCATTCTCTGAGGCTCCTAAAATGAATTCCGAACAGTTCGCACTTGGCTGTCTGCAAATCAGACATCTGTGTTTTTCTGAATGATTTTTGACAGGTGATCTGGAATGGAAATAGACAGTTTTCTCACTTAATGTTCCTTATTGCAGGACCTCTTGCCACAAGTTACTTTCATAATGTCCCAGTGCACAAGCGGCAATGTGTGAGTGTGAATGCATTGCACCAGTGGGACAATGTTTCAGGTCAGTGTACAGATTGAGATGCACCAGGAACTCCAGCCAAACTGGTTTTCCAAGGCAGATTCAGCATCCAAGGATGCTGAAAGCTGAAAAAGCAGATTGGAGTGTTATTTAACTGTGTGTTGAATGGGGATGTAGGGGTGGATGGTATTTGACTATGCCTGTTATTTGCTACAATTGATTAGAGGTCGTGGATAGACTAATGAAGTAGATAGCAACTCTTTGGTGTTGGGATGTTAAGCCTCTTTTGCACCACTTAGAAGATCAGCTTTGAACTCTACTTGGTTATCAGTGAGGGAAAAGCTTTAACAGAGAGGATGTACCAATTACTTCTCGCTCACACATGCTTTTTCAGTGTCTTCACAGGCTCCTGCATGTGATCTACAAGAGGCAGCAAAGAGTCTGACTTGTCCAAGACTCTCATTTGGATGTTTGTCTTTAGTTCAGGAGTTCCCTTTGACCCAGAGCCTGTCCTAGTGAATCAATGCTTTACAGCTGTGATACCTGTGTGGTGTCTCACCCTTTCCCAGGAAGTCCCTTCTATGTCTGTTTCCCCAAATCCCTCCATTTCCATCAGGGTGCACAGTTCACTGAGATCACTGATGGGAACATATTTTAGTGCACACTTAAAATAAGGGCTGTTTTCAATGGATTCTCTGAATTAGGATTTAGGAACTCAGCCTGACCCACATTCCACATTAGAAATGCAGTGATTTTACCTCCAGTTGCAGACATATTGATTTCCACTTGGAAGAGAAAAGAAGAATTGATTAGCAGTGGAATGACTGCAGAGTGAGCTGCACATGAGTGAGGTCTGCGAGCAGGAGGCTGGAGGAAAGCTGCAGCCATTTTGAGACACTCAGAGTCTCTTTTCCCCTGAACTCATCTTGAGAAAAAGAAACATTCTTATTTTAATCAAGGGGTTTAGTGACCCTCTGCTGCAAGCCTCACAGCCTACCTGGCAGCTGTGAGAGTGTGATGGCAGAGATCGATGGTTTCTGTGAGAGCAGCCGCTGCTTGGGCACGCTGTGCTTTCTTGTTCCACTGGTGAGGCACCTGTCGTGTTGTGTATTGATCTTTCTTTTGTTTGTCAAAGGCACAGTTTATGTATGGAAACAAATCCTCTGCTCCCTACAGGAAAAAGAACAAAGATCCTTTGTTTCCAATGAGCTTTAAATGAAAATCCAGAGCACCTAATTAGGTAACTCAGCTCCCTAACACTGCTGCCTGTGCAGCTTTGTTTCTTGCCCTGCTGACTGCTGTACAGTTTGTCTGTCTGCCTGCCTGTGACCCTCTCAAAATAGGACATAGAATGCATGTGTCTCCTGCCTGGTGTCTCTTGCAAGAGCTTGGGATTTCTGATGTGCTGGTGTACAAGCCACTTCTCTCTGACAGTTACTAGTCTAAACAGATAGACACACCAACTCTGAAAAATTTCCAAAATTTTTGATTGTTCTCTATGTAACAAACACAGGACATGTAAACATCTTGACCAAAGCACTGCAGATTTTCTTGTTTCTATTTTCTCAGTGGGCCAGGGCTTTTATCATGTTGATAGAAAAGCCCTGTGCCATGCCCTGCTTGTCCTTCCCTTGCTGCTGTCCATTTTTTCTTTTTCAATTTGTTCTTTTCCCTCTCTCATCCCAAAATGCTGAATTTCCCCTCTAATCTCTTATAAGGTGAATTCCTAATCAACCTCATCAGATGAATTCCTAATCAGTCTCATTGAGCAATTCTTCTGCCCAGCAATACATTACCTGACTTCAATCTGTTTGTAGTTCAGAGCTGAAAAACTGCCTTCCCCCAAGACCGGGACACAGCTTTGTGCAAAGCGTGTCCCGTAAATGGATGGTTATCAAAGCTTAATGACCTCATTAGTACTCGTTTGCAGAGTGCAAAAGCAAGCACTTTCTGTGAGATATAGATCAAAAGAAGAGGGAAAGGAAACAGCAAAGGAGACTCATTTTCAAGACAATTTGCAGCCCCATCTGAGCATAGGTGAGCTGCCTTTAACAGACAACAGCAGTAGTGCTAATCATAGATAGTTTTCTGCATTGTCTTGCCAACAGTCCTGTGAACATGTATATAAATCCCTGTAAATACACACTATATATGTGTGTGTATACACAGTATATATGAGAGATTGGTGGGAATACACGACCCAATAAAAAATACATATTTCTCCAGTTTCAGACGACAACAGAATGATTGCAGATCTTGTGAAAACTCATGGATGTTTGATCTTTGTTAAGGAGGTCATGGAGGAACATTCAAAGAATGACTCCCACAGTGAGAAAACTGTCCTTAGGCTGGACTATGAAACACAAACATCAAACCTACGTTCATCTTTTTTATTCTAGTTGTGTATTTCTAGGCTACTGTAGCACCTATTTAATTGGTGTGGAACAGAGTGGACTTCAGGAGTAGTGTGGAATAATTGAAACTTGTGTCTAGTGCAAGATGTGGTCTTGGGAATAGTTCCTAAATACCCTGGGGCTCACTGGGGAGTTTCATCTCACCTAACCTGAAGGAATTGAAGCCTTAGGACCTCCTAAGTCACTAAGATCTCCTCTCTAGTCAGAAAAGAGAAACTGGTAAAAGGCATACTGCAAAAACCATAAGCAGCAAGTTCTGGCTAGAGTAGAAGAAGTATGCTAATTCAGGCACAGCATGGCAGTGTAAAGACAGAGAAAGTTCTAGGGTAGGTGAAAATAAACCATGTTTTGCTTTCACCATTTGTATTTCAGAGATGAATGTCTGAGAAAATAGGAGAAGAAAACTGAAAGTCATCACGTCTGTATTTAGTATAAGGAGCTGGGACTTTTTTAGAGGAGAGCCATGAGAGAACTTTTTGGGTGGTAAGCTCAAAATGTAACACAGATGGGGAAGACAGGGCAGTGGTCCATCCACCAGGTCAGCTGAGACCCTAAGCACTTTGGAGAAATCTATTATGATGTTTGAGCATAATTAATTACTCCATTTTACTGGTATATATTTTTCCTGTTTTGTAGCTTTTTCCTCTCATTTTTCAGATGTTTATTGCTTTATTAGAATAAACTTCTTAAGTTTTATTGATGTTAGAAATTATCTCTAACAGTCATATAGTGCTTTACTACTCCAGGATTGACTAATCTAAAAATAAAATGGTGTCTGCTGGTGGAACAGATGCAAATCCCTCAGACTTAAAGAGCAGAGCATGCAGGTCATCATGAGGGTTAGTACTGTCAAGACTCACTGTGCAAAGTGAGCAAAATGACATTAAACAGCACAGACCACAGAAAGGCATCTGTTGCTCTTTTCTCCTCCTCTGACCACTTTTGTGAGCACAAAAATTTTCCCATCCCATACAAAGACAACACAAGTCTTTCAGAGGCTGTCACAACACATAGGAGAGATCCTTTTAGCTGGTACCACTCTATTAAGAGTACTAAGAGAGGGTACTGGCTGGTGAAAATCAATGCACTGAGCTGACTCAGGATGGAAAAGGGTTAGATTCACAAGTGTCCTCTCCCCTGGTCAGTACTGTTGCTGAGTCTCCCCAGGTGGGATCTATGTCTTGCCCAGCAGAGTCTGTAAAGACTTGACAAAGAAAACTGATCCAAATTATCCCAATATGAATATCTGGGAGTGTTTGTTGTTGCTGTGGTTGTATCTATATCCCTTGAAGAGAAGAGCTGTACTGAAAATTTTGTGACCTGACCTAGTCATGCTTTTGTTGTCATGCCTGTGGAGTGCCATGCTCCTCTGAATGATCCTGGGGGATAACTCAGGAAAGAGAATGGGTTTGCAAAGAACCACAGCTCTGAGAGAAAATCCTCAGGGCATCATCCATGCCATGAAAAGGGGTTGACATAATGTTAGCTGCTATCCAAAAAAGAGAAATAACAGTCCATATGGATAGAGTTTCAATTGATTTAGAAGGAAAGATCAACAGGTATGTCTTTCTGTAAGGTAGGCTTCATGTGGTCTCCATAACCTAGCACGCTCAGCTGTGCTCCTTCATAAACACAGGAAGAATAGTGCCTTCTGCAGAGAAAAAACCAAACTGAAGTAAAATAGTGAATGTCTACAGACAAGAACTCAGATCAAGTCATAATGGTTTCTTGCTGTCACTCTCTGTTTTGCATTAATGACCCTGAAAATGATTTCTGAATGGCACTGGAAGGAGAAACCAGGATGGTCTCCTACAATGGACATTGAAATACTTGGAGAAATCCAGCCTGGCATCTGCACCTCTAAATTCTTTGAGGTTCATGCTTCAGCTGTTACGTGTGGTATCAGTTACTTAGTAAGTACACACATGCCAAAGAAATGCTTAACAAGGTGCACATGGGCACTCATTTACCTCCTCCATATGACAGACACAGCCTACATGCCATTTCTTTTCTAAATACAGATTTTTTTGCCAGCAATAAGAAAGAAGCCTGACAACAGCATCACTTGTAGGAAACCTTAAACAGCTAAGCAGCTTGATTAATTACTTAGGGATTCCCTAGCACTGTTACTAAGGTAACACGAGCAGAAATGTTTGAAGATGGCTGAATATGCTGTGTGAGCTGGAGAATACAGGAAGGCTTTTCAGCAGTGCCCTGCACTCTGAGTTTTACAGTATTAATGTAGAAAATAAAAAGTGTGTGCATATGTGCATGTACTCATGAAAGTGCAGAGCCCACACAGCTCTATGAATCCCCAGCTGCAACTGCTGAACACAGAAAAAAAAAAAATCTGCTTTGGCTTTCAGTAGGATGTAACAGGAAAGGAATTTAAAGAGTGCAGGGCACAAATCTCTTCCCAGCTCTACAACGCCTTTATTTTGAAGGCTGATTTAAAATGTTTTCTCCTTCCCCCTTATGAGAGAGCACTGACCCAAGACAGGATTCTCACTCCCCAAGGCTCCTATCAGAGGTGGAGCCACCCACACTGCTGCCTGGCTGCCCTGTGGTATCCACCACTGCTGACACTGCCCAGCAGAGCAATGTTCCTGTGCTGAGCAATGGTGCTGCAATGGTGCTGCAATGGTGCTGCACTGCTTGCAGTTCCATGCTCTGTAGAGTAATGCATTTTCTAGTCAGAACTGTGAGAGGCAGCAAGAGGTGGTTGTGGTAGAGAATATGCTCTTGAGGAAGACACTATGGACGCGTAGGTAACTGCAGGGCATTTTACGGTCTGGGAGAACAACTGACTTTAGTGACATCCATGCCAGAATTTTACCAAAGTTAACGCCCAAGTTAGTTAACATAAGACAGGTAATTAGAAATTTTGGGTACTTGCACAGAAAGAGAAACCACCTCTGGACTAATTGGTAAGTTTGTATCCTCAGGAGAGAAGAATTCAAGACAAAACTAAGCAAATGCATAGCTCACAAGACTGATTTGGAATAAAAGCTTGTTCTGAGTGTAATGACAAAACTCTAGTGGTTTGAGTTTCGCCCAGGAACTCAAACCTGAGGAGTTTTTTTTCTCCTTCTGAGACATTTCTCTTCTCTCTAGAGCTTTTGCACATACCTCACTGCCCCCTCCCTGTCTCTCACTTCTGGCAAACCTCTGCCCAGCTCCTCCAAATCAACTCTACAGCTGTGCCAACCCAAAGGCTTCAAAGAACTCATGCTGATTTAGTAAATTTTTATTCATAGACATTAATTTGCTTTTTATCATGTTCTCAGCAGTAACCATGGGGAGAAACTTAAATTTCCAAGAGGAACCACTCAAAAACATGACACTTTCATGGCTTTGTAGTGTGAGATGCTGAATACCCATAGCTCTCATTTGGCATTCCATGGGATGCTTATGGCTCAAACTGTGCAAGAAATTATTTCTTCTGGTTTATAGACACTGCCTAAAAAATAACTAAAAAACATTCTGGAGGAACTGAAATAACTTCTGAGAGCACCTTTAGGACAAATTGGGGAAAAAATCAGTCTGAGCAAGACAAGTCTGGAACAAAATGCTCTGGTGTGATTTGGAAAGAGTTTGATATCTGTCAATGCTCTTTGAAAATGTGATCACAACATTGCTTTTTGCTACTGCACCTGTATTTTCCTCCTAAAATTGTTTCATTTCTGTTGTTTAGTTCTGCCTATCTTCTGGCAACCTATGGCTACTGTTGCTCTGCTAAGCCACTGAATACTTTAAAACTGTCTCTTGGATGGTGCTGCTGTCATATGGGTGAACACATAGCCCAGATAGTTCATTATAGCAAAGCAAACAGAAAGATCTTCATCTCCCTTTTTCTGTGTCTTCACAAATTACCCACTTCAGGCATATTTAGGAGCTATGAGCCTTATTAACAAGACATCATCACTATTGTTTTGAAGGATCTGTCCACCCTTGTGTGGTAGGCAACCAAGATGGAGAAGTGTAAATGTCTTACATCCCTATTCCCACACCAGGTATTGCTCTTTTATAGTTTTTAAAATCTGACAGGACAAAGCTCTGCAGGAAGGATTGAGGAGTGACAGGGTTTCATCCTCTCTTCCAGCTCCACTTTCCCTGGGTGCAAATTTTTCCCATTGAGCAATCCTTCATCTTGTGATCTTATTTCTTCCTCCTGAGAATTCACAAAGGCATTTCAACAAGTGAATCACAGGGAACAGGCATTAGATGCTTTTTTAATCTCTTGAGAAAATGAGGAAAGTGGGTTTGGGTTTTTTTTTGGGGGGGGAGGGGGAGTTGGTGGGGTTTTTGGGGGTTTTGGTGGTTTTGTTTGTTCATTTGGTTTGGTGGTTTGTTTTTTTTTTTTTCCTGCAGCAGTCTTCTGTGCTGCAGAAGCACATTCCAGCGTTTAATCCAGCAGCACCTCAGGAGCTGGTGCCAGTCCTGCCTCCTGCTGCACCTTTGTTTGGATGTGTGTCTCTGACCAAGGGCACCAGCATCCTGGAGGGTGCCACCCTGCAGGAAGAGCTGAGCTGATCCCCTGCACCAGGACTGCTGTCACTGCTGGGGCTCTCTGCAAAAGGCTGCCTGGAGGCAAGACAGCCCACTCATCCCACAGTCTGCAGCTTGGCAAGAGGCTGTGAGGACACCTCCATCAGCTGAATTCCATATGCACATTGCCATGAAAACATGGTAAAAACAACCCACAGATTCTAGGACCTTCCTGTATTTGCTTTCTTGAAAGGCAGCTACACTGAGTTTTTGCCATAAACTAACCAAGACCGTGGCAAGAGAGCCTGCCAAATACAGGCAGGGCAGGGAGGCAGTAAGATCATGATATTAGGATGGCCAGGTTTGCATGAGTTGTGGGACAAGGTTAAAGAGTCCTAACCCTCTACTCTGCATCTTCCAGCTGAAGGATCCAGCCATCCACATGAAGAATGATTTCCAGCAACATTTCCTGGGATGTAACAGTTCCCACAGTGTAAAAAGGGAGACACTCCCAGCACATACCTGCAGAGCCAGTGGGTGCAACAGTTCACATTCATGTGGATTAGTTTAAAATGCTGATGAAAGCAGACCATGGCATGGAGCACCTGAGCTGCACATGCATCCAGGGCATGTATCCAGTACTGCTGACTCTTTTGTAGAGATGTTGCCTCTGCTCCATAAGCAATAATAAGAAGCGTGACATGTCAGACTTTTTAAGTGCAGCAATTGTTTGCTCCTTGAACTGGAGTCAGATCCTTAAGATAAAGAGAGAAAAATGCTCTTCATGAATCCAAAATAGTCCACAAATGAGTTTTGAGTAAGAGAACCATAATGAACTCTCTTCTTCCATATCACAGTGAAAATGTGAATTTAAATTATATATTAAAAAAAAAAAAAAGAGAGGGAACATCAAGTTCACATGGAATTGTAGTAACACCAGGTTGAATAGCATTAATGACTTCCAACTGTCTAAGAAACAGATGTGGGAGCTCTTAGGCTTCATATAACAGCTCAGATTTGAGGTTTTTCAGAGCAAGCTGTACAGTTCTGGATTCATATGGGACTGAGAACAGGCACTGATGATGTTTTTTATGTTGGTGTAGCAGAAATAGAAAGAAAAAGTAAAATTACCTGCCTTTGTATTACTTTATATACTTTCATTTACTTGGGGCTTATTTTTGTGTTCTGTAAGCTAAATTTCTTGGGAATTGATAAATAACAACTTCCTGGGATGTTTTCACCCCCGTAAAATCTTGGCATGTTGTCATGATCTCTCAGTGAACATAAGGCATTCGGACAGCTTCCCACCCTCCCCACCCCCACAGAAAACTGTTTGGAAAAGGCTCATGATGAAGAAGGCCCAGTGTGTGCTATGGAGCAAGAAGAAGGGGAATAGCTTTTCCTTGGACAGTTATGTTTCTGTGATTCATGAAGACAGAATTATCAGACATCATAGGTCACTCAGAAACATGGAGAAAAACCAACACAATATTAACTGTTTTATTGCTGCTGGGGTAGAGCTAGGCACATGCAGCTCTCTGGATACACTCTGATAGCCTATGGATTAAAAAAACCAAAAACAAACAGCTGCAAGGAGCAGTGGAAAACCACCAGCAAGTCAAATGAGAATCCATTTGTGATGCTGTGCCTTATGTCACTTCTACTATAAATTATTCTTTCTCCCACGACTACCCCCTTTAGTTTTTTGTTTAATTTTGCAGGGATTTTGGGGTTTTTGTTGTCAATATGAAAACTAACATATGTTAGTTATCATGGTATAAAGACACATTTATCAAAACAAGATCAGCCCTCTGCTCCTGCCCAAGGCCTACCTTGGCAAGTTTGCCTCAAGATAAAGCTAAAATTGCCTCAACTTCACTGCATTTCTGTCTCAGGATAGCTATGTTAGTTAATTTTTTTTTTAATGGTGCAGATAAACTTTTACACTGTGTTTTTCAGCAAACTTTAAAGTGAAAATCATATTTATAGCTTTGGAACTGAAGCTGGACATTCATTTCTGTAAAATGAGTAATAATAAATATTGATTACTTATCAAAGGTCAGTGCAGAATTGATCCATTACTGGTCACTTCTTTCTTGACTTCTCATATTTCCCTTTTCATCCACATTTTATATCTTTATTTTGGCTGTACTAAGCTCAATCAATGTGGAAAAGAGTGAAAATTAACTCAGTAGTAGATGTTTTCTATGATCTTTCATCTCTGGAAATGCTTTTAATTACTAGAGTTATTCACTCTTTATGTAGTGGATTTATTGAGCTCTAGACAATCTTACAAGATTTTATCTGAGGCAGCACACTCACATATCACTAAAGTGCTGGTGATAGATGTTTGCTGCTGATGTTGCAAGCAGTTTAGAACCAGATGTAAGCACTGCTTTTATGAAAACCATTTTCCTAACGTATGTCTCTCTCTAAAACCAGAAAGGTTGCAGGTGTGATCCCAGCCAGGATCATCAACATGCCAAAGCAGCATCACTGGGACACCATTAAGACAGAAGAAACATGGACTTTTGACAAACTGTAAAACAGCAAAACACAGCAGAAGGAAAGGGATGAGAGCATCCATCTGCCTTAAGCAACAAGGACACCTCCTTCAATGAAAAGATGTGGCCACATCTAACTGAAGATAGATGACATCCTTCTGAAAAGTTTCAGAATAATAATATCTGTGGAAGGAGAGGAAAATTAAACATTTTTTTCCATGCATATGATGAGTGATAGCTAAATAACAGTCTAAGAAAAAGTTCAAAGGCATAAAAATACAGTTCTGGGCACATGAGCATGTGTGATGAAGATTATTCCTTTAATGGTGCCACAAGACAGTTGGTCAAGGCTAGAGGGAAAAGACGTGCAATTTGTGCAGATCTTGGAAAAGAAAAGATGCAAAAAAATGATTCTCATGAATGCTAATGTGAATTTCTGTAGGCTGCTTGTGTGAAAAAGGGAAAATTCCCCCTTGTCTCCATTGGGCAGGTATGGCATGGCTTACCCAGCCATGATAGGTAGCAGTTTCTGTGCTGTGTTACCTTGTCTGAGAATTTGAACAAGTTGGGTATTATTGCAGGTATGCTTGGGTATTTAAGGCTTCTTCAGGAGGACCTGGTGGATGTTTCCTCAGCCTATGAGGGAAGCAGGGCAGAGGATCAATAGAGCAGTATATCCATGCATGCTCCACATGCTGTGGGAGCAGAGCCCATGCTGTCAGGTATAAGTGGCCTCCTATCCTCAGCTGGATGCCACAAAACCTTAGATTTCTAATCTGTACCCTGTCATCTTAATCAGTTAATAAATACTAATTAAGCCTTACAAGCATAACAAGCCTTACAGTTAAATACCAGGGGTGTGTTTGAGTTGGAGTGGGATACAGCAGCTGGCAGCAAGCAAAACATAGCTGCTGTAACAGAAAAGCCATCTAATGAAACTCTGCAAAAATAAAATTCTTTTAGATTATTTGCCTCCTCCATCACATCCTGTTTATGTTTGAATCACTTTCTCTAGACTCACACTGACACTCCCTCTTGCTGTCTTGCCACCAGATGGACTTTAATAAACTATTATTATACTTGGAAGCACTTTCCTAGCTCTTCATAATTGCTTCTTGTAGTAGTTACATGTGTGATGCAGAGCTATCAGCCTCCGCAGTCATACTTACTGCTAAAATTGAGCAGCATATAGCAGCTTGTTTGTTTGGGGTTTTTTAAAGGAATATAAGTTATCCTAGGTATTCCCCTGTTTCTTTCCCAGTCACTATTTTCTCTGTTCACTCTACAATATGTAACAATCCTCATGTTCCTCTTGAACACCTATGGGTGTTCAAGAATGGTCAGGAAGGATGTTAATATTAATTTGCATTCTGTGAATTGGGAAATTGGTGGTAGGAAATGAAATTCCTTCCCTCCCCTCCCCCTATGAAAGAGATGTTCGGGTAGATAATCCTTGTTTCTTTAAACTTCAACCAAGGGTTCTTCAGCTGGGAAAGTTATAGGGATGTAGGTGAACAGGTTGCTTGAGACAAGAATGGAATGTTATCTCCCTCTCTTTAGACTTTTCTCCAGAAAGCAAAGGCACAGTACATGACCATTCCTCCTGGGTATAATTTGGTCCAATGGGATGGAAACTGATTTGTGACCCAGAATAACTCTATAAACTCTAGGAGCTGGCAGGGGTGATTTGGCAGTTTCAAGGAAAGGAAAAGGGCCTTTCAGGGAAAGGAAATAGTGCAACATTCCTTGATCACTAGTGACAGTCTGCAAAAAGGCCTGCTGGGCCCCTTTGGCACATAACTGCCATCAGGAACTGAAAGGGCATTCCCAAAGAGTAGAAATGAACCTTGGTTGATAGTTCCTGAGAAAACAGCTTCTGTTCCTCCTGCGAGCCATGGCACCCTTACTATTGAAAAAACCACAAATGTTCCCTTAAAGAGAGTTGAACACATACGAGTGTTGAGGTGATGTCATTCCTTTTTTTGCATTTTCACACAACTCCGCAATTCAATGCCCTGTTCAGGAGCTCAAATAACACTTGGCTTGGGAAGTTTTCTGTGTAAATTAGCTCAGATTTGGAGGGATTTCTAGCACATTTCATTCTGACCTGAATGCTACTACAGTGATGCTACAGGAAACAGAATTCAGGACAGAATTTCATAATTACTATTGCTATCACCAGGTGAGATTTGGAAAAGAATCCTAGAAGGCAAAAATCACCTTCCAGACACTGTGTGTGTATGGTTGTGTTTCAGGTAAGCCAGGAGTAAGACTAGTATGTAGCATTCCATGGTATGTTTTTGTCTCATGGGATGCCAGTTTCAGACATTTCCAGCTCTTTGTTCCCCCTCCACTCTAGGTCCCATCTTCACACTGCTGTTCCTGCCTCCTCAGCCAGTCACACCAAGAGCAGTACTAGCTCAGCCAAAAGGGAGGCAGTAGGCAAGGAGGCAAAAAATCTTAATGTCTTTATTTCTGAAAAAAAAAAAGCATTAGAGAGATATATCCTTGAGAATGCAGCAGTGAAACACTGATGAGTGGCTCTGTTGCTGAAGACAGAGTAAGTTACCATTGACTCACTGACAGTACAGCTGGGGGTTTTTATGAGATGTCACTGGTAGTAAAAAGTCGTGGCAAACTTTAATTTTTGTTATTCAGATCAACAGCAGTGGTCCTGAAATCACAAAGCAGGTGGTTTGTTGAAGAGAAATAATAATTACAGCAGCAGTAACTGAGCAGAGTACTCAACATTTGAAGAACTGGCTGCATGGTTGGGCTCAGAGGGGTTGGTTAAATGTTCACACTTCAGCTGGAAACTGGGTACAGGTCCAGTTCCACAGGGATCTGCACCAGGACCTAGTTGTGATGTTTAGTGCCTTTACCAGTGGAGGATGTGAAGGAGTGCACCTTTAGCAAGTTTGGAGATGAAGCCAAACTGGTGGCAGCAGTCAGTACTCTTGGGGACATTCAGAGGGACCCAGATTAGCACTAAGCACGGACCAAAAGGAGCCTTGTGGTGTTCAACCAGGATAAAGGCAGAGGCTTGCACTTGGCATGGACTGTGCCAGTATGGGCTGGGCTAGGGAGCCTATCCAGAGCCTTCTGGATAGGACCTGGTGTTCTGGTGGCTTTTAGGCCAAACATGATCCATCAGGGGGTCCTGGCAGGGAGAAAGGCTGCCAGCATCCTCAGCTTTATCAACATAAGCATGTTGACCAAGGAAACAATTTGTTTCCTCTGTGCAACATTTTTAAGGCCACTCCCAGAATATTGCATCCAATTTTGGGTCCCCAGTGCAGGGAAGAAATGGACAAACTAGAGGGAGTTCAAGGAAACCCTCCCAAGGCAGTGGGACTGGAACACTTCCCACAAGAGGATAGGCTGGGGGAGCTTTGAAGGCACCTGATGCCCAACTAACACACAGTCATTTTATCACCAAATGTGTTCTTTACTAAGCATGCTGGTAAAGAACTTTGGTTTTATATTCTCCTTGGGTTTGAACTCTCTACTCCAATTTGGCCATACAATTCAGTAGCTATTTCATTATGCCAGAACAATTTGATTTCCTTTGTAATTACACTATTTTGCAGAGACAATATTAATTACAGATATTCTTCAGTCATGTGTTTGTGAGGTATTTATTTATCATTAAAGAAATATTACTCTGCCTCCTAAAAGACTGTTTTATAATTGTAACATAGAATAATTCTTTATAATGGTTATTTATCACATATCTGCAGCAAGAATATATGGAGTGGCCTGCTCTAAGAGCATAAAACAACCATGAAAAGTTTGTAACAGTATCAAATAAAGGGCAAAATTAGATATTTTAACATATTACCTTAACTGTATAATGTTACTTGCTTTTTCCTTATGCATGCAAACTTAAAGTCTCTGCTAGGCAATGCTTGAGTGCCAAAATACTATTTTTTTTTCTTTAGGATTTTTCATTTGAATGATTCCAGACTGTGATCTGCATGTGATTTCTTACATTGTTATGTACTTATAAGAAACTCATGTTTCTTATAAGCACATAAATGGCCATTTTTGGGAAGCTGCAATCTGGTTCCTCTTTTTTGATGTCCATTTTATCTATAAGATTCCTACTCTGAATCCCTGCAGAGGGATTGGAGGAGTAATCTGGAATCACTCAATATTATTTCTTTTCAGTGGTGACACTGATATCAAGTTCAAGGAATTCACTGTGTAAGAGTATTTATGGTGAGTGAGAGGTTATTTCTGACAAGTAATTCAAACTTGCAGTACTATGTATCTTCTTCTTGTCTCTACAGAGGTTACAAGAACATGCTTAGGTATATCCACACCTTCCGTTTCTTAATATTTACTCATTTTTTGCACATGAAATTCTGAGCACAGTTGAAGCTGTAAAAAACTCTAGTGGCCCATAAAAACAAGTGGATGGGATTCTTTTTAAGCTATAAAGGCTTTCTAACTTCCACTAGCTGCCATATTGGATTTTATAGAGGAATTAATTTATTTTGAAACACCAGCCAAGTGATTCTTGTATGAGGTCAAGAAAGATCTGAAGTATTGAAGCTATTGATGGTTGAGTACAACGGGCTGGCTTAGAGTTCAGCTGACACAATGTGGCTGTCTTGCAGTCTAGGTGTCCACAGAAGAGCCAGATGCCTCCACTCTTCCCAGATCAATAGAAAGAAACAATTCAACTTATCCTATAGCATTTGCTCTAGACAGGTCAGATTAAGAACTCATTTTTTGCCTCTGGTGTCAGACAGAGTCTGTGGTGACAAATTCATACATCCACATGGCAGATGTCCAATATGATACAGGAGAACTCTCTCTCCAGATATCCCATCATTTCCTCAGAGTTTCAAGTTGAAACAAACAAAATCAGGAACATTTTGCTTCATCTGTTTTTGCAGTGACTTAAGAATGAAAATGCATTAAGAGATTGAGAGTGCCAAACATTTTCAAAGCAGTCAAAGAGCAACTACTGAAGCTTCTGAGCACCATGTTTGTAATGGAACTGGGTAAGGTGACAGTTTCTTGAAATCTGGAGAGTTTAATACAAGCAGATCACTTTAATTTAGTTTAAAAGACTATATTACTTGAAAGAGCATTCTCCTTTTTTCCAAGACTCCTTATGACTTACGACTCTTCAAAAATTTTCTGATCTATTTATTTCTAATAATGTCTGCTCCAAAGTTCTAAAAAATTCTTTCTGTTGTATTCTGGTCCTGTTTCCATTTTAATCCAAAATCTTTTTAATGGATAGTCCTGTAGGGAACATGGATACAATATTTAAGACAGGAACATATTTAACCTTTGCAAAGGGCAAATGCTAATGCTATTTTGTAATCTGCTGCTTGCCTAATCCAGCATCCATATCCTTTGATCTGATTCTATTTACATGGTGACTTCTTCAAAGTTTTAGGAACATATCCAGTGGAAGAGCTTCCACTGGTTTCTGTAGGCTTCATTATGGCTTAAATCTGCATATTTATCTGTAAGGAATCTGTATAAAATAATTCTAACATTTGAAGTACTGGACCATATCTGCTCAGTTTCTGGAATTCTGCCTTGTAACTGCAGAGTCAGGTCCATTCTTATGGATCATTCTTACATGCAGAATCACAGAATGGATCAGGTTGGAAAGGACCACAGTGGATCATTTTGCCAATTCTCAGCAAGGTCATTTTGGAGTACAGTGCATAGGATTGCATTCAGACTGTTCCTGAACATCTCCAGTGAGGGAAATTCCACAGATTCTCTGAGTAAACAGTTCCAGGGCTCGGTCACACACAGTAAAGAAATTCTTCCTCATTTTCAGGTGGAAATGCACTTGAAAACTTCTGGTTTTGCTATTGTCTCTTGCCCTATTGCTCAGCACCACTGAGAAGGGCCTGGGCCCATCCTCTGACTCCTTCCATCAGACACTCACAGACATTGATGATTTCCCCTCTTAGTCAGCTCTTCTTGAGGTTGAACAGCCTCAGAACTCTCATCAGAGAGATGCTCCAGTCCCTTGATTATATTTATAGCCCTCCACTGGACCCACTCCAGGAGCTCTATTGTCTCTCTTGTCATGAGGAACCCAGTACTGGACACAGCACTCCAAATGTGCCTCACAAGAGCTGAGTAGAGAGTCAGAACACCAACTTTGACCTGTATTCCAGAATGTCACTGGCATTTTTGGCCTCAGTGCACACTGCTGGCTTGTTGGCTGGATGGCTTGTTGTCCACCTGGATGCCCCAGGTCCTTCAGCTTTCCAACAGCTCAGACCCCAGCTTGATGCATGGGGTTACTCTTTCCCAGGTGCAGGTCCCTGCTTATGCTTTTCTTGAATTTCAGACAGTTCTTCTCTTCTTATCTCCAAACAGGCTCAAATTACCTTTTGAGTTATTCAGGAATGACAAAAATTTCTTTAATCTGGAAAAGTGTATTTATAAAGGAACTAGATTGAGTAGTCTGCTACTAGGCTGTACTGTGGTATTTTTAGTATACTACTTTTAAAAAGAACATTTTCAAAAATGATAACACCATCTTGTAGAGAAAGCATTACTTTCATATGCCATAAAGTCTGAAAATTCTTGAGAAAAGCTGTAGATTTTCCTTGCTCCTGCCTGCAACTACTCAGAGGGCGCTGGAAAACTTTGGGTGTAAGCCAAGGAGTTCATAAGTGCCTTGCCACAAGGGATTGATACCACACTTGTATAAGAGGCTAATGAGTCTTTGCTTAACAAAGAAAATTATCAAGATGAGATGAAAATCTAATTCAATCCATTCTGCTTGGAAGAGTACCCAATTTTTAGTGAAGTGCCTGAGGGAAAGAGAAGATGCCTCACTTTGTTCATGAATGATGTCTGAAATTGGCTGAAAATTTTGCAAAAGTTTCCTTGCCTTGCCTACTTGGAACCACTTCTGTGGGCTGTGAAGTGGGATGGCTATAAAAAGCTTGAAGATGGTTTAGTGGGTGAGGTCACATAGCAGAAAGAACAGGTGATTCCACCTGTGTTCCTATGATCAGAAAATTCAGATCTACCAAGACCATCTTTTTTTGGTTGTGTGAAAGTGAAATTGCATCCTTCTACAGTTCTCCAGCTCAACAGATTTATTTTCCAGAATTTCTTTTTCTCCTCTCTTCCTACCCTTATATAATGTCCCAAGACACAGGCAGCTCATACATCACTGCTTCACCGAGTCAGTGCGGTTCCCCCATTTATTTCCTATTTTGACTCACAGGGAAATGGTAGCTGACTTTCTCAGGGGAAGATAGTGTTCCCTGACCTTAGAGTTCCTAATGTTTTGACTAAAGCAGCAGGTTAGGGACGCAGTTATATGATGTGTACTTTTCTTAGATGAACTCAGACTCAGTGAGTCTTGGTGTGGGATTCATTAGGTCACATTAAAATGAATCCATGCAAACCAGGTCTGAAGCAAAACAATCAACAACCATTTTCAGTCTGATGATGATGAGTTCACATACATTGACTTTTCTTGATTATCAATTTCTACTTCACTTGAATGCTAGTTACTTTCCTTCACTAAATGCATGGATATAACTCCATTTTTATGTTCACATCATCTCTGTCAAGTTTGTCCTTAGCAGTAAGCTATTGCATTTCCTTTACCTCCAAACATGTTGATTAGATAGTCAAATAAGAAATGGTTTAAAGTGCAACTGACCTGAGAGAAAACCTTCTTTCAAAATCTAGATATTTTTGTATAAATTAATTGAGATTAATAGATATTAATAAACCTATTTGAACCATGGTCTCGAGAAGATTGATAATATAACTTTTTTTGAACATGCTAAATGAAAAAACACTTTTAGAGAAAATACTTGTCAGTGAGGTCTAATATGTGATTCTGTTTTGTTGAAAATACCCATGTAGATAAATTATCTATCTGAAGAAATTTGTTAACAGATGTTCAAAGTGAAAGAGCCATCCAGTCTGAATTGCTAACAGATTAATTGTAGGCATCATGTGAAATATGACTAGGAGTCACTGTTTCCCCAGCAACATTCTTACAAAGGACAGCAATAAATCTTCATGGAGAGAAACAGGCATTATTATTACAGAAATTTTTGTGCATGCAAATAGTTTTGACAAAGGCCTGGGGTGTACTTTGGGAAGTCTAAGGTCATTACAAAAAATAACAAGTTAAAGCAAAATTTTGTGCTAAAATTAGTGTGTGTCCCTGGAAGAATCATTTAAAGTCACTGGTATGTTTTATTGGAGCAAAATACTTATGTCCTTAAAATATTTAAAAACAAGAATGAACTGATTAGAGTAGACAATTTAGATATGCCTTCCAGGGAATAGCATCTCCTGAGGTGCTCTATAAGGGCTTCTAATTCTCTGGCTTGCTTCAAATTTTTAAGCAGTGGTTGTCATGCACAAGCATATAATGCACCAGGCACAGACACCTCAGCTCTTTCTTGCTTCCCACGGGCACTGCCTCACCCAGCTTCCTGACCAGAGAGGCAGAATTCCTTCTTCAGAGGTGTCTGAAACCAATCTGAATGCTATTTAGTAAAAACGTCCTTGGTAATTCTCCAGAATGAATAGAAACATTATCTCAGGGAAATCCTCCCCTTCCATTCAGAAACTGTCTCTCTTCCAGTTGGCAAACACATGTCCTGTTCTCCCACCCTGCAGAACATCACCATGTCCTGGGATAACGGCAGCAAGTCCAAGTTTACATGGGAAAGCTATACTGGGAAAGCAAGATGTGTATTTTTAGATATTACAAATGAGATTAAGCAGTAGGAGATGGGGAAGCGTTAGAACTATGTGACCTCTCAAATCTCTGTGGACCAGCTGCTTGGGAACCTTTGAGATGACAAGATACGCCACACTGTGAGCGCATGTAGCCCTGCTGTTGTTTCCCTTTGAATCCCCAGACTATTAATTCCTTAGAAAAATTTAATTTAAAAAAGGAAAACAAACCAACCCTTCCCAGAAATAGCAGTGCTCTTTTTTTTTTTACTTTTTTCAGAAGGGTATTTTTATCGCTATTTTTT